>CM076064.1:17075000-17220000 GCA_038088235.1 Zacco platypus
TTTATTGCAAATGATTCAACCATGCATATATTTCATTTGTCAAAATCTCAAAATTCTGGTGCAATGTGCCATAGTTAAGCCAGACTTTTCCAATCATTTAATCCGCTTAAACCCTGCTCCTTTCATACATACAATCGACTGCAAGCTCGCATTCAGATCTGACTCCATCCAATTAACAACTAATGAATCTAACCAAGTCCCCTTCCAACATTTATTTCTTTTTTTGAGAGGGTTCAAAGTTAGCCTAATGACACTCTCTTTAAAAATGCATCTAAATGTCAATAAAAAACATTGCGAATCTATCATGAAAATTGTCATCATATACCATCCTCAAATGGGTAAATAGGTGTACTTTATTTGTTCAGATGTTTTAGTTTCAAACACACTGATATACTGTAAGGTGTAACAGCTGCTTGTGGGTGATATGATTGGGTCAAAGATGTTTAACGCAAGTTGCACATATGTATCTGTTTCCTCACTACCAGCAGTGTTCAAACATAAAGAATGTTTACAGCTGTTGGCGCATGACTGTAATTCCTCCCATGTCAAAATCAATTATAGACCTATAAATGAAATGCTTATTCAAAATCTTAAATTTGCCCACCACCTGCTCTGTGAGTCCAACTTTGCATTTTTTATCTTTCCTTCTTTCTGCATATCTGCTGTTTTCCCTCTTCCTTCCCCTCCTCCTTAGCTTGTTTACGGAGCAGCTAATCTTCCAGCCTCTGGGAGAGTACATCCTATCTGGAAAACATGCTTCTTTCACCTCTGCACAGTGAAAGGGAACCTAAAACAAATGTTTTGATAAGTGCATTAATATTTCTACCATGAACCAAAATAACACGTTCCAACTGCGACCCAGAGGCTGCTCCCAACATCACACATTCGGCATGACTGGCGTGCCACACGGCGTGTAAATTAAAGCTGCTCTGAGAAAATTAATTTCTCTTTTGGAATTGTTTCCATTATTCCCTTGGAAGGTGAAGCGACGACCCCGCTGGGTGGGGCACACTGTGAAACTCTGAATTGAACTTTGTGTCTGTTAACAGACTGGCTGACTAAATTCAGATAGAGGTCAGCAGTATGGTTTCATCAGATCTGCTCCGCTATGTGCTAATGGAGTGAAGTAGGGGTGCAACTAACGATTATTTTGATAATCGATTAGTTGGCCGATTATTTTTTCGATTAATCGGATAAAAATCCTAATTTTCTTTTTTTATTATTTTATTGACAAAAAACACATTATTGCACATCCTGCTCAATGTTCTTCAAACAATGCTATGAACACATACAGTGCTTAATTTCTTAGACTACCCGTCACAGAAAAGAGAACACAAATATTTTAGGGATCTGACAAAAAGTCATTATTAACACAATGTCCAAAAAAATTTTATATTTTGTTTGTCCTTCTTTGGCTTTGGTAACAGCTTGCATTCTTGCTGGCATTGTTTTCATGTACTTTTCCACAGTGTCTGTTATTGAGTGTAATTGGGCATCTGAAAAAAGTCTGATAAAAAATATGCGCAATTCTTTCTTGTAAAACAGTAAATTCGAAAATTCATGACAACAATATTTATATTTTAGCATTAGAAATACTACTGTGACTAAACAGCTTACACATACTGGTGTATTATCCATTACAGAAACATAAAATCTTTATCTAATTTTGGTAATCACCAGTACCATTAGTTTAGGTGTTGGTGGTCTAATAAATTTAAGCACTGTATATAGTGAATATAGTTTAAATCTCTACATTAAAAAATAAGATAATAATAAAGAAAATCAAAAACACAAACACAAACTGTAGGAACACACACATAAACTCTTCCTGTCATTTCTTTATCCTTTGTAAATAATAGAAACGTCTTACATTTATTCAATTACATGCTGTTATCCCTTTACAGTTACTACTTTACAGTTACTACTACCATGAAATACTTGAATGACATACTGATTTTTAAACCTAAACTGAACTTTCAACAACAGATATTTCAGCAAAATGAATATTTTTGCGCTGAACATTAATTCTCTAATGCTGAACATTAATAAAGTCTCTCTAGCGCGTTCCGACTGTCTGACACGGGTGCGCGCGCACTGGCGCTCATTCAGTAACGTAAAGTTTCAGGACAAATCTTTATGCAAAACAGAAATCCTCGTGTGAATTTGAAACATGTACTGATAAGGGTATAGCCGTAGAATAAACGTTTTGCGCTGAAGACGCGCGCATCTGTCAAGCGCCTGACAGATCAAGCCATGTTAAACACGGAGCTAATGCATTAGCTTGAAGCTTCAAATAAAGAGTTCTCATGTTTTGGGCAGTTTGGATCACGCACCTTTCCAGCAGCAGCACACTCCGTTTCCTCCACTGTTTTTAAATGCATTTTGTCCATAGAAATGTGTTATTCAGTGCTGTAATTTGACAAGACTGGCGAACGTTTTGCGTGCACGTGGGCAGACCCGACTAATCAATAATGACAATCGTTGTCGATTGTTTTCATTATCGATTATTATCGATTTTATCGATTAATTGTTGCAGCCCTAGAGTGAAGTTTAAGGATGGATGTGTTATGGCCCTTAATTTTGCATAAATAAAGAAAAGATATAATTTGGACCGGAATTAGGCAGCTCATGGTGGTGGAGATTGGAGATTCTGCAGAGGTTGACTGCTTGGCTTTCAGGCTTTTGTTTTCACTTGAAATTTCAGTTATAAGTCACTGCTTAATATTTTTGTGATAGCCATGGCATTTTTTGCATTTTCTAAAAACATTTATTTTAAATAGAAATATTTTTAAATGTCTTAACTCTAACTTTTGATCAATTTAATTCATCCTTGCTGAATAAAATTATGAATTTCTTTAAAAAACATCTTAATGACCTCATGCTTTTGAACAGTATTGTAAACAAAAAAAAAAATCAACATAACCTCGAGATTAAGAAATTGTGCCATTACAATGTTACAAGTACAATATATAAAATTTGTGAGCATATGTGGGAATTGTTGTTAGCAGAATCAAAATACTGTGCTGGGCACCGGCACCCTCTTTACTCATCTTCCTGTGAAAACAGCAGACTCGCTGTATCCATCGAGGCAGGAATAGTAAATTTCCGCAGACAGGCACTGATGGTCTGTAAATCAACAGAGTAAGATGGCAGAATCTAGGAAGAGCTGTTAAAAAGAGATTGACCTTGCTGGGATATTCATTGTCAGCCTTAATAATCTCGCTGGACCTTTGGAACAACGTCATCCCCTCCACAAACCCCTGGCCACTTACTCACTGTCAGTAGTGATCAGCCTGCAGGAGACAGCCATGATTAGACCTTGTTTGTAACTGACCCCCTCACACTCTTCAGGACACTTGCATCATGGGAAATGCCTACACACAAATACCTTATTGGCAAACTCAATCTTTTTTGTAGCTTAACATACTATTGTGTTGACGTTTAAAGTGTTTTGCTTTGTCTTTTCACCCTCTCAGGAGCCGGAGGGGACATATTTGGAGAAAGCAGATGAGCTCTACTCTCTGATGTGTGCTGTCACAGACAAGGTAAGGAGGAAAGCTCACTGCTGCTGTCGGAATTCAGTCATTACTGTGAGCTGAATTTTAGCAAGGCTTTGAAGGGCGGAGACTGTTTGTAGCCTGTTGGCTTTGATTCTTCTAATAATCAGCATGAAGAGAGCGGAGACAGAGCAATCGTCACAAGTAATGTTGACTAGTGCTTGGGCAGGCAGAGTAATCAATCCGTAATTGCCATTTTAGGATGGCTAATAACTTTACCCACCTGGGTAATTAACAGAACTTCCTTTTTTATTTATTTATTTTTTTATTTTTTTTACGAATTTTGATAAAATACTGCTGAAATTAAATGTACAGCAAATTATATTTGTTAATTTAATTTAGCTCCAATTTAATTTACTATAAATGTTTTTTTGTTTGTTTGTTTGTTTTTTTTGTTTTTTAAAGCAACCATCTATTGCTCAAATTTAAGATTAGGCATTTTTCAGACTAAACTTAATTTTCTAAGTGATCAAACTTTGATTGACTGGTTTGTAAAATTAGCAAAAATCTAATAGATTTACATTAAATGAGTGATCTGAGCAATACCAGTCCAGAATATTATAGAGACATATTAGCCAACAGTAATAAAGATAAGTGTCTTATGCTAAAGTCGAACAGATCATTGCATAAAGATTCTCTGGAGAATGAATATCAGTAATTATCTAAAAAAGGTAAACTTTCGATTTATCGCTCCAATGGCACTCCTAAACATTTGAAGTATGCGTGGCCACTTTCTCATTAACTCTTTAACTTATTTTATATATATATATATATATATATATATACATATACATACATACATACACACACACACACACGCACACACACACACACACACACACACACAGTGGTGTGAAAATGTGTTTCCCCCCTTCTTGATTTCTTCTTTTTTTTGCATGTTTGTCACACTTAAATGTTTCAGATCGTCAAACAAATTTAAATATTAGTCAGATAACACAAGTAAACACAAAATGCAGTTTTTTAATTATGTATTATTAATTTAATTTAGGGAAAACAAAATCCAAACCTACATGGGCCTGTGTGAAAACATGTTTGCCCCACCTGTTAAAACATAACTTAACTGGTTTATCACACCTGAGTTCAATTTCTCTAGCCACTCCCAGGCCTGATTACAGCCACACCTGTTCTCAATAAAGAAATCACTTAAATAGGACCTGCCTAACACCGCATTTAAGAAAAAGAACATCATACCAGCAGTGAAATATTTTGATGGTGGTGTGATGGTCTGGGGATATTTTGCTGCTTTAGGATCTGGAAGACTTGCTGTGATAAATGGAACCATGAATTCTGCTGTCTATTAAAAAAATCCTGAAGGAGAATGTCCGGCCATCTGTTCTTGACCTCAAATTGAAGCGAACTTGGGTTCTGCAGCAGGGCAATGATGTAAAACACACCAGCAAGTCCACCTCTGAATGGCTAAAGAAAACCAAAATGAAGACTTTGGAGTGGCCTAGTCAAAGGCCTGACTTGAATCCTATTGAGATGCTGTGGCATGACCTTAAAAAGGCAGTTCATGCTCGAAAACCCTCCAATGTGGCTAAATTACAACAATTTTGCAAAGATGAGTGGGCCAAAATTCCTCCACAGTGCTGTAAAAGACTCATTGCAAGTTATCACAAACACTTGATTGCAGTTGTTGCTGCTTAGGGTGGCTGAGCCAGTTATTAGGTTTAGTGGGCAGTCACTTTTTCACACATGGCCATGTAGGTTTGGATTTTGTTTTCCCTTAATATCAACAACCTTCATTTAAAAACTGCATTTTGTGTTTACTTGTGTTATCTTTGACAAATATTTAAATTTGTTTGATCTGAAACTTTTAAGTGTGACAAACATGCAAAATAAATAAATAAATCAGGAAGGAGGCAAACACTTGTATATCTGTACATGTATATCTATCTATCTGTCTGTCTATATATATATATATATATATATATATATATATATATATATATGTAAATGTAAATTCTGTCATCATGTAATCACCCTCATATCATTTCAAACCTATAAGATTTTCGTTTCACTTCCAATCACAAAATATATGTGTTTTCTTTTTTAGAAAACTAAGAGATTTCTGTCCCTCTATTTAAATTTTATTTCTCTAAAACTTAAAAGAATCAAAAAATGTTGTTGCAAAAAAAAATCAATTGAGTGGTCTAATCCAAATCCAAGTCTCAAATGCTTGCGTGATCTGTGAAAACAACGTGAATTAGTAAATGCAAAATAAAATTTTTGCATGAACTAGACATTTGCAGTTTGGGAATAGTCGTTTTGACAGCTTTTCTGCGATTAGAAATGTGATTGATTGCATCATCCAAAGCACATACGCGCTGCAGGAACGACACTCCTCAAAGTGACAGCGCAAACATAATTTAAATCACCATATCACATTTAGTTTTAGTAGTATGATTATTCAAAGCATTTTAGATGGTTTATTCTTATGTATAGTGCATTAATAGCAGGAGAGGCAGGACATAATGAGAACCGCACAGCTTGTAAGAGATTCAACAAATTCCTGCATTGAAACCACGAGGAAAAAAATTAAAGTTTAGATTAATTTCAGTGGAGGAAATTTTGTGGATTCTGATTATAATATAATAATAAATTAATAATAATAATAAAACAAACCTCTCTCCTCTATTTTGGCTGAAAATATCACGATAGTCAAGTCAAGTCATCTTTATTTATATAGAGCTTTTTACAATGCAAATTGTGGCAAAGCAGCTTTACATTAATAAGAAAATGGTGTCATTGTCCAGCTTATTCTATATATTATTGATTCATTCCGTTGCAAATATCAGTAGTTATTAGTCTAGTTAATTTAGGTATAGCAGCACTGCAGAAAACAGTGACGTAATCGTCCGGCTCAGCTCAGTTCGTATAAAACGGCGCCAATGCAGGCATACCAAAAACACTGCTGAATATCAAGCAAGTGTCCCCAACTTAAGCAAGCCAAGTATGTATGGTATTGTGAGTTCAGTATCGTGATTTGTATCGAATCGTCACATGAGCATATCGTTACACCCCTAATAATGTAATGTAAAATGAAATAATAATTACTTGAAATGAATTCATTATGTGAGAAGGAGCAGAGATTTAGGAATGGGTTGTCTGTGTCAACAGTCAATTACACAAAATTTTTGACCGCAGCATGCTGTGATTTACTGAGGGGATCGATTCAATAATATAATCTTTTATATAGAGCATCTCACTCGCTTCCTTTTTCAGGAAATGAGCCACTTGCACAGACTCCACTGATTTATACTGCTGATAGAGCAGCTCCACTGGGTCATTCTTATCCGAGAGTTCGGACTTTCTCCATGGGATGTTGAAAGTGTATTTGAGATATTTGAGAGCCAGCAGAGGAGAACACGATTAGAATGGGCTTGAAGCTGAACTGATTAAGACATAAAGCCGAAGAGTTTATTTTTTATTGAGCTCATCACTCATAAAAAGGAAGCCTTTAGAGTAGAGGTGGGGGTCTTTGGTATATCAGTCTCCTGAAAATGCGAGACTGAATTGCTGTATGTATGGTTTTAATGCGCCCCCTTAATTAAAAGAGGGTGTCTGCATACTTTCGGCCAATTGAACATCAGTTGTTTAAAGAATTAGTTACAGGGAGATGCAAGCAAAGCACAGGCTGTGTACCTCATAACTCTGTCCAAATACATTATTTTAGGCTCTTTAAAATGTCAAAGTACAGTGAGACCAGATGGTCCCCGCAGTCCCGTCCATCTGGAGGGACTGAGGGGTGTTTTGGGGTTTGTTGCCATTATCCGTCTATGAACATGTTCAGGTCACCATAGAGGTTGTTCCCTCTTCCTCATGGATCTCCTGACGCTTTTAAACTGAGTCCAGCTCTGGCAGGACCATTAAGTGGATTAGTTTCACTCGCTCAAAAGGGAGTTGGATCCTGCCGGCAAGCTCAGAGCCCGCTGTGTTTATTCAGGAGATGTATGTAAATAAATATATAACTGGAGAGCAAGAGATTTTTTTTAACCCCCCTCTCTCCAGCCCTCCCCCACCCATTTAATCTGGGGGAAATGTGCATCGCTGTCACTTGCCGTTTGCCTGCACGGGGGAATCGAGCACAAAGGGAATGTCAATATTTTCTCCACTAGATTAGGGATGTTCTAAAACGGGATTTTATTACCTCAGCGAAAATCTATGATGGAACTTGAATTCCTAAACCCAGGTGCAGGGTTTTTTTTTTTTTGTTTGTTTGCATGGAAAAAACCTCACCTCCTCATTTACACAGTTCATTTTCTAGCTTGTATCTGCTTGCAATTTAACTCTTTTAGATCAAAGGAATGTTCTGGGTTCAATACAAGTTAAGCACAATTAACATCTGTGACATTTTGTTGATAACCACTGAAAATAATTTGACTTCACCTAGATGTTTTTAATATCAAAGTCAAAGTCAACAGATATTAGTGTTATAGTAATAGTCAAGTCAAGTCATCTTTATTTATATAGCGCTTTTTACAATGCAAATTGTGGCAAAGCAGCTTTACATTAATAATTGGCAAATAATTTTGGCTGCACAGCAGCTCCCAAAGAAAATGGTGTCATTGTCCAGTTATTCTATATATTATTGATTCATTCCGTTGCAAAGATCAATAGTTATTAGTCTAGTTAATTTAGGTATAGCAGCACTGCAGAAAACAGTGACGTAATCGTCCGGCTCAGCTCAGTTCACATACAACGGCGCCAAATGCAGGCATATCAAAAACACTGCTGAATATCAAGCAAGTGTCCCCAACTTAAGCAAGCCAAAGGCAACAGCGGCAAGGAACCAAAACTCCAACAAATGGAGAAAAAAACCTTGGGAGAAACCAGGCTTAGTCGGGGGGCCAGTTCTCCTCTGGCCAACAGTGAACACTTGTCCGATACTCAGGCAGAGTTACAGGTCATTAAACCGATTTGGAATCGCAACAGTCAAAATATTTAATCTAGTTTCATCTAGTTTAAGATATTTTTGATCACGCCGGTATGGGACGGTTTGTTGGGATATGTGCCACTGGCTGATGAGTCGGTAAGGTCTTCACAAAGGATGAGCTAGTTGACACAGTCTCCGCCGACACCCGGTGGAGACTGTGTTATATAGTATACACAGTCGTAGTATATATAGTAATTTATAGTAATACGCTCACAGTTGAAGAATAATATATTATAGTATAGTATAGTAGTGGCCAAAAGTGATGGACTTGGAAAAAATTTTTTTTTCTTTTTCTTTTTTTTTTGATATTTATTAAATATTTTGTATACATTTTGTGCCTGGAGTGTAAAACTAATGTACGTGTTGTATCATTTGTCATGACGCAATGAAACATACCAAATTGTGAGATGTTATTAGATTTTGTAAGTTTTCATGAAAATAGCCAGATGGAAGGAGCTGTCATCTGCAACCTGGAGGATATTGTTAAAATGACTAAATTTGGTAAATCAGTCTTGAATATTGATCATGTGATAGATGTCAATGGTCAAAATGCCCACAGAATTATTTCAAAGCACCGTCAGACCACTACCGTGCAGAATGTTGAAGGGCTGTGGCTGGTCAAGGAAGACTAGTTAGGAGGATGAAAATCACGTGAATGTGGGACCACCTCAAAACGGCTTCTAAAGACTGGTTGAGATTGCCAACCTCCAAATTCATCTTGAACTGTAAGCCAACAGCTTCAAGAGGCTGTATTGAGAGGTTGTGTACCAGTAATGAAACCATATATTAGGTGTTATCTACTGCAAAAAAAACACCTTGCATTTGATTAAGAACATAAGGATTGGAGTGTGGAAGGCTGGAGTCATGTTCTGCAGTCTAGCAAGTTAAAATGAACAACCTTTTCAGGTATGCTAGTTGGAAACGACTGGAGTGTTTTAATACCAAATGAATGCGTGGCACTATTAAGCACAAGGCGAGACATAATGTATTGTGGATGCAATTGTTGGAAAAAAATCTACAAAGTTCCTGGCACTTGAAATGGACCAATAATTGGGAATCTAAGTATGTATCCAAGTATGGAGGATCTGTTTGGACATAATTATGATTCCAAACACACACTAGTGTAACGTGACAAAGTTTTGCACAATGAGTGTTTCGCGCTCAGCATTTTGAAGTCTTTAAGTGGCCTCCGCAGTCCCTGTCAGTAGAGAGTGTTATTGGAGACATTTGCACAATGTTTGTTTAAATGTATTCATTCTGAAGATTTAGTGCATCACATACGAATGAATGTCTGTCACAACAGTCACTAAAAAAATAATAAATAAAAATGAATGACTGGAAAAGGCATGTGTAAGAAATGAAGAGTCATTGGTCAAAAGTGTCAGAACTCTTGTGTCTGTCAAAAAGATGTCATAACTCTCTCTCTCTCTGTGGTCTTGTCAGAGTGTGTTTGGCGATGGGGAAAACACTAAGGTACGTGTGTCTGAACTGGAGGAGGAGGTCAGGACCCTGAAGAAGATCAATAAAGATCTGTACGAGTTCTCCACTCAACTCCTCACCAAACCCAACTAGAAGAGCTTTCAGCTGCAGAGGTCCTCCATCAGAATCGTGTCAATTCAAGAACAACGGGACAGAAAAATGCATAAAAAATTTAGCTCTTTGCAATGGACTGAAAATGCCAACTGCTCTTTCCTGCCCTATTCTTATGTTCTAAGGGCAAGATATTTTTCGCATCAATCTCAACACAAGCTCATGGACTGTAGGTGTATTTAGTATGTTTATGTGATGACACTTACTCTTTTATTTTATTTTGTATTATTGTAGGCCTATAAAAAATGTCTGAACTTGAAGTATTTGCTGTTTATGTTATAAAAGATTTTGACCGGTTCATTAAAAAAAAGTTGTCAAAAATCATTCGCCCCTATGGCCATTTTTTCAACTTCTTTGTTAGGTTTCTAAATACTGTCCATTTGAATCATCACTTAAGGTACAGATCTACTTAAAATAAATGGAGGATGTTTTCTTATTTAATATTTTAAAAAGACATTGGGGATCTCTTCAGATCTTCCCAGATTCTGAAAAGAAATTGCAACAGTATAGTTTACTTATTCCTTTTTTTTTATTTAGTTACTAACCTTTAAGTGCTACTTTAGTTCAACCCCATCACTGTAAGCTTGGAAAATGTATATTTAAAATTTGATAACTACGGTGTCACACAGTTTTGGTATGGTTTGTAAAATGTGAATTACACATTATGTAATATCCAATAACATTTCTCTTATTATTAAAGGAGAAAATGTCAGAATTAAAGGGTTGAACGAAGACAAATTAAGAATTTTCTCACAAATTGCTATATATATATATATATATATATATATATATATTATATATATTATATATACTATTTATAATTTTAATTGTTGTTAATTAAGTACTACTTTAATTCAACTCCAATACGGTAAATTTGAAAATGATTTTAAATTATACTTATTTGATGGTTAACCGCAGTATCACTCAGTTTTGGTGTGCTTTGTAAAATGTAAATCCCACATTATATCTAATAACATTTTTCTTATTTTTAAGGGAGAAATGCAAGTATTACAGGGCTGAACAAAAAGCATTTACTGTAAATGTGTGTATATTTAAATTATTTGATATTTTTTTTTTCCTGCACCAAATAACTTTATTAAATGATGTGAACAACTTTAGTATCCTGTTAATTTTATCAGTATTAAGTGATGGAAAAGCAAATTCACATTCCCATAGATTTAATCCTTAGAAAACACAATCTACATGATCTTTGTTGTCATCCCACCTGTTCCCAAACATGGATCATTCTTGGTTAATCTCCACAGTGTGTCCTGCTGTACATCTAGCAGCTGTCAGTAAAGTTATTGTTTTGTAATTTGAAGCTGGCCATAAAGATCAGATTAGCCGTGTTCACACAGCCTCACACCATATACTTGTTCAAATGATGGTTTCGATCTCTCTCCCTGCACGTGTGCCTCCTTTCTGCTTTGCAGTGCAATCTAAAACTTTATAAACACCTTTCCGCTGCACAGCGGCTTATTTTCATTCCTTGTTACAGGAGAGTAAAGCTGCCCTCGCTGTGACCCTCACAGACGTCTCCCAGGATTTAACATTCTGGAAACATCCACAGAATCTTAAAGAGGAAATATTCTAGCCTTTAAAAACTCAAAAGAAATAAATCAACCAAAAAAAAAAGTCATCAACATTCCACCGGCATACTGTTGTGAATGCAGAGAATGCTTGATTTCAATCTAGTTAACTCATTTAGGCCATGTGATGCAGATAAGACCCATCTGAGTATCATCGTCTTAAGATGGAGAGAGGGGGAGAGAGGAAGCAGCTCTGATAACATTACAACTACCTCTCAGCACTTCCTCTTTGAAGATTGTTCTACTTCAGCTGTTCCTGCTCACAAGAGAGAGAAACGGTTCCTTAGCCACACACACACACACTCCAATCACCGTGTGGAAACTCATTCCCTCACCTTGACAGAGTCATTCTGTACCCCTCTGCATTGTAAGCAAACTGTTTGAGAAGGGGCTCATGGAAGAGCAGCTTCTTAAGAGCTTATTTTGTTTCACTGGCTGAAAGGGAAAGGTGTACTTTGAGAATGAGATGTGAAACAGCTGGTCCCACAGCTGTATGTAGGTGTTTCTTCAACTGGGGGGGCTTGTGGACTTTTACAAAATATACTCTTAGAACACATTCTTTTACCCTCTCACACCCCACTCAAAATGTCTAAAATATATATCAGGAGATGTTATTTTTCAAAAGTTAAATGAAGATTTCTATCACATTAGTGTAATTTCCATACATTGCATATCAGGTGCTACAGTATTATGTGTTTTACAGTTTTTCATCAGTTGCTTTGGCACATTTCATAGATCACAACTGAAATGCTTACAATATAGGCACTTGTGCACAGTGTCTAGTGTTTGCTACATTATCAAGTGCCAATTGCTAATGTCGTGTTGCTCTTAATTTTACTGGTTCTCTGTTGAATAGTCTTAACCCTCAAATTGCAAAACGGTTGAACTAGTTGCCATAATGCGTCATGTATATTTTCAGTACATTTCTATTATGTGTTCCAAATTGATGAATTGCACGAATCTTGAATTTCACTCATCCAATGATCAACCAGATCTAAAATAGCTCAGAGATGCATGTCATGAATCTTCATTTGGAAAGCACACAGAGCACAACACAGAGATCTTCTAATGGAGGAAAAACAAGGAAACAAACAGGGTCAACAGCCGGGAAGAAGAAGAGGAAGAATGTGTAGTGGAAGGGTCTTATCTAGTGAAACTGTCATTTTCTTAAAAAAAAAAAAAAAGGGTAGGGAAGGAAAGGTCCAAATTGCAGTTTCAGTACAGCTTCAAAGGGCTCTACATTTTGGACCTTCCACCCATTGTACCCCGAGTTTTTATATATATATATATATATATATATATATATATATATATTTTTTTTTTTTTTTTATTTTATTTATTTTTTTTTTTAAGAAAATGACTGACCATTTCACTAGATAAGACCAGTTGGAACATCCTTATTGTTGTCATTTTTAGTGGCTTTGTACATGAGCCAGTGATTATTGAACTTATTCGAAATTATAGGAGCAGTATGCAAGGAAACAAGTCTTGATTACAATATCACTCAAACATGATAGCAGTCAAATCTGCGTTGATTGCCGTGGCGCTCCATGCAGCTGTCATTTAGATTTTTTGTCATCAGCGCTGCAGAATATAGCCTACTTAAATTCTCTTTGGTCTCCACTGGTTCTGCATGCTGACCAAATCAAATGTTTTTTTGAAAGTCCTATGCAAATATAGCCCTCGAATTTCAACGTTTTCAAGAAGGATGTGAATAATTTAAATCGCCTCTGTTAAAACTGCTAATGTTGCGATGAGATGACCCATCTGGGCTGCTGGGAAATTTGTCACAGCAGCATATGAAGGCTGAAGACTATGAGGCAAAAACAGTCAGGGCTTGTGTTTACCACTGAGAGCTGTTTCCCTTTCAAGCAGAGCTCTCATTTCAATGCCAGCTTGTGTCCTTATTTACAACTTTGCTTATTTAATGTCAAGAGATTTAGCGGATTTACTTCCATGTGTTAAGAAGAATTCTGTCTTGTGCTCTTTCTTTGAAACACTAAATGTCATGTAGTCTCCAAATCCATATATCCATGTTTTCTGGAAAACAAATGAGCAAAAAACCCCAAAAGGTAATGGATCAAATGTCCTTTTGGTTAGCTTACTTTCAAATGTCAACTGCTAAGGGTTCGGTCCTCATGCAGTAAATAAATACAGGTTATTGAATATTATTCTTCATTCTTATTCTTCATTTAGTTCTTCACATATCATTTAGTTATTCTTCAATTATTTAGTAGTTATTCTTTAATTTTTAAGTCTAGATAAAAAAATTCATACCCTAAAATATTGATACATCAAATACAATAAGAAATGTGGGACTAATAGTGCTTTCATTGCACTGGTTGATTTATTGCATTGCACAATTTACCCATTCTGCGATACTTTTGTATGGTTATCTAATGGTTAGAGAGTCAGGCTGGTGACCTGAAGGTTGTGGGTTCAATTCTCAATACTGGCAGGAAATGACTGACATACCCTTGAGCAAGGCACCTAACACCCAATCGCTCCCTGGACGCTGCAGGACGCTCCCTGGACGCTGTCCACTGCTCACTGTTTGTGTGTGTGTGTGTTCACTTCTCATAGGTTAAACGCAGAGGACAAATTCCAAGTATGGGTTACCGTACTTGGATTTCACATGTCACTTTCACAACAGTTTAAATTCTTATGAATGTTAAATGTTTAGTTAGAGAAACCCTGCCACTGGCTTTCATTTACCATTAAGTGGAGGTACTCATTAATGTTCATCAGTTATGGAGAATATTCCTCGGGATGCATAAAAGATTTTTTTCCTCTAAGGTTATGAAATACAGTCGGTACCAGAGGAGCACCAACATACTGTCCCATCAGACTCTGATCTTTTTTTCTTTTTTTTTTGGCATTTGTAAGGGTATTTCGGGGAATATGTTATCACAGAATTTCAGATGTCTGTGTCTTATTTCTGACTCTTAAAAATTGAATAAAAAAAAAACTTACATAAAGTGGATTATGCATAGCCGGTGTGGACCAAACTACCCATGAGGCTTGGCTAATGGTCTCATGATGCATGCAAGACTCTAGTTGTTAAAACTAAAAGCTTTTGAAGAGCTGACTCACAGATACCATCAAATACCAAATAAAAACTTGGTCTCTTTTATTCAGGCATTCAATGCATACAATACCTCAACAATCTCAATATACAACAAATCCAAAAATCCTGAAGAAAAGTTTCCACAAAAGTACTAAACAGCACAACTCTTTTTTTTTCCCAACATTGATAACAATGAGAAATGTCACCAAATCAGCATATTACAATGATTTATAAAGGGACATGTGTCTGAAAATTCAGGCTTGCCATCACAAGAATAAATTACATTTTAAAATATATTAAAATAAAAAACAAATATGTTATTTTAGTACCATATTTCACAATATTACTATTTTTACTGCATTTTTTAATTAAATAAATGCAGCCTTGGTGACAATTTCAAAAACATGAAAAAAATCCATGAAAAGAAACCGACCTTAATTTGAACAGTAGTATGTAAATATATATTCTCATTTGTAAGTTGGACAATAAATGAAAAAGTGTAATTGTAGGTGGAAGGAGGTGTGGTGTTCTCCCATTGTGTATTCACTGGAGGAATTTCAACGCATGGTAAGTTTACTGTGTCATTCAGCTGGTTGGGCAAAGCAATGCTGTGTGAATATATAATAAAGGGGTTAATCCAGAATACTCTAGAGCTCAAACAAAAGTAACAAATCCACCTGTTTCACTTTGCTTTGGATCAATTTCATACAGCGTGGCCTGACCGTGATGGGAATTCTACAGACTGAATCCTTGCTGTGACATTTACTAGAGGCCGATGAAGAGAGTGACTGTGGTTTCGTTGTTGATTAGATTTATCTTTTTTAATGCGTGTCGAAGCACAGGAAGTGAGAGGAATATGTCTGTAAGAATCAGTCTTTTGACTGTGAATGTGTTAAGTGTACTTGTTGCAGTTTTTCTTTTCAAGCTCCAATTTCATGAAGACCACATTGACATTTGGCTATGGCTATAAACATTTCTGAAGATTAATATTTTATTCAATGGATCACGTGATGTGTTTTTCTGTTCTTGTAGTAGCTGGAACGGTGCGTTCTTGCATGAGCCATTCTGAATGAAATTACAGAAATATTGTACCTGAAATCATAACCAAATAATAGACTCTGTATATTTGTTTCTGAACTGAAGACTTTCCTACAAAGATAAACAGAATGAATCAGAGAAATGAAAAATAAAATGAAAAATAAAGAGTGCCATAGTGTAACATAAAAAGGAAGATGGAAGTAGAAAGAGACTAAAATGGAGGCAAAGAAAATGATAATGTAAAATTATATGACTATAAAATTTTGATTAAATTTCTCAGATTTACTTTGAAATAAAAAGTAAGAGTCTAAAGGCTAATGAAGAAGACAAACGCCTTGAATGAAAAATGATTTTTCACTTTTTGCTACCACTGCATTGATATTTCAGAGGTTGGTCTTATTTGTGCTACAACTTTGTTTCCCGTGTGCCTCATTATTTTGGGTTCACCCTTTATCTCCGCGGGGTCTCACCGCAGTCACGTGTGTCCAGGTGTCTAGACCTTTTTGGTCTTGTGGTTTTTGTCTTGTTAGTCTCCCTGTAATGAGGCAGAGAATTAGGAAGGAGAGACTTGGCAACAAGTTCGCATTACCGAGATCTGCCTCAAGCACATCTGGCTGCGATCCAGTTTCACTTAGAACAGAAATGTGATTTTTAGGTGATTTGATGGAAACAAGAGTGAGAGGGGGGAGCTTTATGTTTAAAGGGTATGCCTAAAGGATGAGAAATATTGTTCCTCACTGTTGCTTTTCAATAAATGGCCAAAGGGAACAGACTCGGTGAACTCATAAATGAACTACTGCATCAACACAAACAAGGAGATATTTGAGTTCTGATCATGAAAAGAGACATTTCAGATGGAATGCAATAAATGGCCTGCAAGTTTACTGCAACAATAGAACTTCAATAGAATGTCATTTCAGGCGCGGAAAGATGTGAGTACACACAATTTTTCAAGTTCAAGTTCACCAACGTTAATCTACCCTACTCCCCTGACTGCTTTGTCAGACAAAATGGTAGATTCTGGGTTATGATTGGTCAGATCGCCTGTTTGCGAAGGGTCAATTACCTTTACTTCATTTATTAGAAGCTGATTGCATAATCCAGGTTACATGTAATCAGTTACAGAGCACTGCGTTTAACAATTGCAAATTGTCCGCATTTGTTAAATATGTCTGTCTTTGTTTCCAATATTTCAATGTTTTAATATTTTGTAATGACATTCATGTAGTTCTAGTTCTCTGAATTCATTTCAGGCCATTTTCAGGAGGAAAACCATATGCTGATACTGAATAACTCAGCTTGTAGGTTATAGCATATTCATGATTGCTTGCCAAATTCTCAAGGCTCTTAAATACCTGAGGTGGTTCAACCATTTGACAGGTTGTTTATAAAGGATGGAAGAATGTGACAGATGCACAGTGAGTGAGAGTTTTCAAACAGAGAGCGAAAGAGAGAAAGAAACATTCACTGTTATCTGAGAGGATAATGAATAGGCTGCAAGCGACGCTCATCTGGCAAAGGCGACTCAGCACAAGCAATGTGTTTTCTTCTTGCAGAGGTATATGACAATAGTGAAATCCCTTACTGTATTTTGAATCATTCATAATGTACAGTATGAATGATAAATTTACCTTGACGCTTCACAGTTCAATAGGCCTATCAGTGATGTAGACAAACTCACAGGATTCTAAGTGATAAAAAGGGTATTTCCCTGTCAAACCATCATCTACACCTGTCGTCCCCAAAAACAGCTCGGGTAATTTACACACTATGGCATTTGTGGAAAATCCACTTTCTTTTCATAAGCTTTGAAGATTTGTGATTCTCCTTGCTTCAGTCACCTGGCTTGAAGAGTGTACAAAGCACCCTCCTTCATACCCTGTAACATTTCACGCTCATGTGGAACCGTGGACGTCTCAGGAATGCTGAAACGGCACCATGACATTTAAAAGCTGACCGCCTTATTGCATTGTCACGATTCTCTGACAGAAAACAGAAGGGTAAGATTTCTAAACGTGTTTCTGGTCATTTATTTCCGTCACTAGTTGATGACTTTACAGTGATACTGAAATTCAAATAAAAATGTTCTATAAAATAACCATTTTGGTTTTTTACAAAAGTAACTTTTTCAGTTAACAGTTCTTAAAAGAATCATTCATTCATAATTTTTTTTAAAACATTTTTTTAAATAATCTAAAGAACCTCTTTCCACTATAAAGAACCTTTTGTGCTGCGGACAAGTTCCATGCAAGTTAAAGGTTCTTTATAGAACCACTGATGCCAATGAAGAACCTTTAATTTAGTAACACTAATAAGGTTTATTAGTTCAACGTTAGTTAATGAATTAACTAACATGACCTAACCATGAACAATACATTTGTTACTGTATTTACAAATCTTCGTTAACGTTACTTAATGAAAATACAGTTGTTCATTGTTTGTTCATGTTAGTTCACAGTGGATTAATGTTAACAAGATTTTAATAATGTATTAGTAAATGCTGAAGTGTGTTCAGCATTGTTTGCTAGAAATTTACCAGCAGGTGACATTCTGTAACAACTTGCTCATAATACTCAAGCGGTCAAGGTTTTGCTGGTTAGCATGGATACTGTACTGTAGATGAAGTACACCAACTGACTGCAAAAGCATTTTTCTACAACTGATAAAATACATTTAGCTTTTGCAAGCAAAATACTTTAGATATTTTTAATACTTATTTTTTTTATTTACCATACCATTATTTTATTATTATTATTATTATTATTTAATATATATATTTTTTTATTATTATTGATTTATTTTAATTTTAATGGAAGTTTTATTATTATTATTATTATTGTTATTACTGGATAAACGAGGCATTGGTGGGTGGAATTAGTGTAAATAGCTTCTGCCAACAAGGCAGGGGTAAATAAACACTCTAATTAAAGGTGTCCTTGATTTTTTTTTTTTTTTACTTTTTTTTTTTTACTTTAGTTAGAGTGTAATGTTGCTGTTTCAGCATAAACAACATCTGCAAAGTTACGAAGTTCAATGCAAAGGGAGATATTTTCTTTTACAGAAATCGCTTTTTTAGGACTACAACAATTGGCTGGTAGGGACAACAACGAGCTTCTTCCCGGGTTGATGACATCACTATCCCCAAAATTTACATAAACCCTGACCCTGGGAACATGCAACAAAAAGGGTGAGGCCATTTTGGACTGCTTTAGAGAAGAGGAAGAGTAGAGAGTTTTTACCATGCCATCATTTTACGCCGAACTGCTTCACAAACGAGGGTCAATTCAATGCTGGATTTGTACAGAAGATTAACACGATGGCACATGCTAGTCGATGAGCTGAATCAACACCACAGCAACCACACAAATGTATCCACTAACTGTTCAAAAACGTCCAGTTGCATTCTAAAAGTTGTAATTTCTTCCCAAGTCTCTCCATCAGTGTCCGACTCCAGTTTGAAAATGTAATGCTGAACACTGTTACTGACAATCGTCATTGTAGCTGGGTGAGATTCTTCAGCTTTGTTGTTGTTGAGCAACTGAAGCATGAATGTTAAAGCACCACCCTCTTTTGGAAAGCGCGCCGGGAGCAGCAGCTCATTTGAATTTAAAGGGACACAAAAATGGCGTGTTTTTGCTCACACTCAAATAGGGGCAAATTTGACAAGCTATATTAAATGATCTGTGGGGTATTTTGAGCTGAAACTTCATAGACACATTATGGACACACCAGACTTATATTACATCTTGTGAAAAGGGGCATAAAAGGTCCCCTTTAAAAAAAAACATATATACAGTGAGGAAAATGTATTTTTACTTTTTTTCTTGATGGTCATTCTAAAGTTTTTTCAGAACAATTTGAAACCAAAATGAATACAAAGAGACTTAACATTTTTTTAAATTAATTTTTTCTAATTTTTTAAAGATTTGCACATTTCATCCGCACTCCTGTGTCACCTTCAAAAGTTACATTCTTACAGGTCATTCATAACACTCATTTGTTTTAGGAATTAACACACCCTCCTGAGCCTCTTGAGACTGCTTATGTTCTCTGCTAAATATCAAATGTTTGTGAAATTGACAATGAACAAGGGCACTCCACAGCCAGGGAGTTATCTGTTAGGTGCAGACATGATTTAAACAATGACAAATTCTGCATATTTGCTCTGTCTCTCTTTTTTCCATCTTGGGGAGATAAAGTCTTTCATTTAATTGGTGTTGTCCTGTGTTGGCTTTTGTATCACAGCACAACCTCCCTGCTAATCTCACCCCTAATTTCCTCTGCTGCTAAAACACACAGCAGAGTTGAAAGGACATTGGATGTTTACCTATTAGAACACCTTTAAAGACAAGGATACCCCTCTGCCGTGTATTACCCATAAACAGAGCTCCAGAGGGAAGCTCAAGATCAGTTGATCATGCACGCTGATCAATATACGGTCTCGAGGAAATTGGCTGGGGTAGTTGTGCTACAGAAAAAGGTTCAGTTGACAGCTGTGACTGAGGGGTTCCTAATGAGGCTGAGTGTTCGTACAAGCTGGGTGATGTTGCACACCAACCCAATTATATACTTCAGGGAAGCCTTATTTATTTTTTTTTTAAATAAGCTGTAATAGCTATGAGCTTGTGCATTATCACTTTCCAGGACTTTCTCGTGTTCTTGAAGCTCACATCAAGTTTTGTTCAACCAATGCCTTTCGTTTTGTCTGTAGATGTACAGTACTTTTCAAAGATGGCGTGCTAAAAAAAAGCTAAGCTATGCTCTTTTATATTTGTTGGCATATCATGTTTTATGATTTCTTATTGACCGAAGTAGGATAAGGAAGTAGGATAAGAAATTCAAAAGCGTATAATGAATTTATCTCTTCAGTTATGAGGGTAAGAGTGATATATGTTTTATGTTTGCTGAATGAATGAATCAGCAGTCTTATTTTAATGTTCTGTGAGAAATGCAATATGCTAATTATCACATTCCATAGCGCTGACAAGTATTAACTGCATTGCATAGTGATTACAACTACATAGCCTTTACATGCAGTTTCAATACAGCTGATGAGGGAGTGACAGTAAATTTGCACCTTCCTCTCCTATGGCTGATGTAATCCATATTTCATAATTTTTCCTTTCAGTTGGAAAGTTGCAGAATCTTAAAAGTAGATTTTTTCCCTTGCTGTTGGAGAAAAATATACCTCAGTATACCAGCTACTATTGTTTACTTTAGCGCATCAAATTCAGAAATATGAAAAGAGTCCAGTTTCAAACAATTGAGCAGATTTGCTGACTCAGTTTTTTGTTACTTTGAATCCAAAAAAATGTATCCTGACATTTCATTCACCACACCTAAGCAATAACCAGCATAGAAATATGAATAGTGACTTCGGCTTTTATTGCTTAATATTATAATTAAGGGGAATACTACTTTAGTCTCACATTCCATGCTACTCGTTCTAAATAGCGTATAACAGAGTGTATGATTGGCTGAGGCTTCAGTCCACTTTCATCAGATTCCATTTTACCGCATGACTGCCCCGTATCGAATCTCTGATGGGTCCAAAACAGTGACCCACTTGCCATCACCTGCCTTCTGTGATCTCTCTCTTCTGTTATTTTTTTCTTCATGTTAAGTGCTTCCATCCCTCCATCTTATTTTTATTTGATAGTTTCCTCTAAATGTTGTAATGTTTGCACAGCACATGAAAATGCATTGTTGCACCTTTTAAAATTGTTGGGAGACTAGTTTACCCAATGCTTTGATCATTTATTATTTTTACACACCCTCTTATTCACAAGCATTTGTGTGTGTGTGTGTGTGTGTGTGTGTGTGTGTGTGAAATCTTAACACAGATAGTCTATGCCATACTTCAACAGTAAACGGTGACCAGATAGAGTCCACAATCTGACAAGCTTCAAAAAGGAAAAAAAACCACCATAAAATCACGTAATTTACATAAAGTTATGGGCTATTTTCCAAGTCTTCTAAATCCATACGAATTTTGTGTGACAAACAAACCAGTTAAATTAACACCATACCTTTGGTTCTTGCATGAGAAGCCATTAGTTTGAAATGACATTTGAGAGCTGCAGCAGAGGGAAGACTTTCAGTATAATGATGACTAAATTGTTCATTTTTGAGTGAACTATTCCTTTAAGACATGGCATAGAATTTTTTAAGCGTGTGTGTGTGTGTGTGCGTGTGTGCCTGCTGTATCCAATTACCGTGTATAATTTTTGCATGAAAAAGGAATTCAATTAAGTCATTTGAAATCGTGTTTATGATCAGGAAAAGTCATGTAGCTGCCTTTCTAAAACCGCAAATAAAATGAGGACATAAGTCTAAAAACATGACTTGGGCAAAAAGAGACAGAGTCGTTCTCCTAATGATACCATTACGCCTCTCCAGCGCTTCTTCGGGTGTGAACGCAACGACATCTCCGCCTTTCGCGAAACCCCCTCCTCTCCTGAGCCGAGTATCACATTCACACAGTAACTCCATAGATCACTCCTCATACACCATCCTGCACAAACAAAACAAAAACAATAAAGGACTTTAAAGAAAAGACCAGACAACAAGGCGAGCAATGCTATCTTCTGACAATGCCTCATCACCACCTTTGAGAGTGAAGCAGGATGAATTTCATCTTCTACACATTCTTGGCATACTTTTATTTGGGATCGCAAATATTCCTTCTCCATACCCTGCTCGTCCAGCCCGCTCTTTCTCACCCGCAGCCCTGCCACATCCTTGCGCGGATAGGACACACTGTGCGCCTGGGTGCCCTCCTGCCTCCCCGTCAGTCGGTCCGGGTTCGGGCGGCTCTCCACCGCGCCCTCAACGGTCTCGCCGAAAGCGGCAACAACTTTCTTCCTTACAACTTGAGCCTGGACGTGGTGACTCGGGAAGCCCCGAGCGGAGACCCCGAGTCGCTCTTCAGGTGTGTGTGTCAGGATATAGTGGTCCAGGGGGTCTCGGCGGTGCTCGCCTTCCCTCAGACTCAGGAGGAAATAGTACAAATGGAATTTATGTCCTCTTTTTTGGAAATTCCTTTTATAAGCATCATTGAGCACGGAGAACCCCTCAAAACTCAGGTAACGCGTTTCATTTAAGCGGCAAAGCTGCTCCTCTTAATCATATGATGATTTGTTGACTTAATAACGCGTATACTGCAACTTACATCGGTGATGAGTTTTAAACACAAACCTTATACACGAGTTTCATGAATCTATTAACTGTTTTTAAAAACACATGAATCGGTGTGAGTTACGGAACGTTTGAAGGCGATGGCTAAGGCTTCAATGCCCCCTAATATGCTTGACCCCCACCAAAAACAAAACCCTGTGTGAGTGTATTTTTCTTCTTCTTCTTCTTCTTCTTCTTCTTAACTTAACATATGCATTTCAACACTTTTGCCAAACAACGTTTCAGTGAACAAAAAAGTTGTTAGAATGCGCTAATTGTAGGCTCGCAAAAATAAATCGCGTTTGCTTGAGGAGGTAACCATAGCAACAGTTCACTGTTCGAGCACTTTCCATTAAGATTGCTATTGGACAGTGCTGTGTCAGAAAATAAGTAGGCTACTGGCTTTACAACTTTGGAGATGAACACAAAATAAAAATACTACAAAACATCGTTTGTGTTATGACGTTTTGAAAAAAGTTGTCTAACGTTGTCATAGCCTAGTTGTTAACAACATATTGGACAATTCCAGGAGTAAAAATTCTTCAAGGACACATCAATTTTTCCTCTTTTTTATTACATAATTGTATATTTCTTAGGTTTGTCAGTAGGGGACAAGTGTAAATAGTCAAGCCTGTTTCGATGATTTTGTGCAATGAACAACTGATTTTAAAAATAGGTATAAGATTTAAATCATTATAATAAGCACCTTTTAGTGCCATGACCTTGAACAAAAGGCCAGTAATGGCTAAATTACCTGTATAACTCATAACCCTGTTGCTGTCAACCCTGTTATGTTTTTAAAGAAATAGCTTAATCTCAACACACACTGTATGAAAATGTTTAAATGAGGCACAATGTAGATTTTTGACAATGTCCTTGGCAATGTAAATGTCACCTTCTGGATCATACTTAACAAAAAAAATGGTTCAAATATTAATTATAAAAATCTAGATAATATCTGTAGAGTAATTAGATAGACAACACACAAGACCAATTTTCAAATATTCCAAGGTGCTTGTAAAACAATTTATATAAGACCAACTAATTAACCAGCATGCCCTCAATTTATGTGCTACCCGAAATGGCTTACACGATTCAGAGTGTTTTTGTTCACACTCTCTTTGATGTCAACGGAGATTCGTTTTTGTCGAGGTTTTGGCTTCCCTCTGAGATGGCAGTTTGATGCGGTCTAGCCGATCTTTCCCCCAGGTCACAACAGATCTCTTCAGCTTGTGTGTTAGGTTTGTGTTTGGACTGTTATGATGCACCTGCTCTATAAGAGAAAATGTTTCCCTGACAGGTGTGTTCTCTCAAGCAGAAATATATGCCACATTGCATTACACTCAGTCAGGTACGTCATGCGCCGAGACAGTTTCAGAGACATCAGTGTCAAATGAGATGTTCTGGTAAAATGCTGGAGTTAATGATATGGCCTAGAATACATTTGGTGGTTAAAATGACATTTTCATGAAGCAGCTGCAATGTAGGAATAATTGTTTGCATATAATTGTGTTTCTCTCCTTTGTTTATTGTCATGTTTGATTCTGAATTCTTGGCATACATAATGATATATTATGAAGTTCATTTGAGTATATTGAATATTTTGCACCTGTCAGAGGGAAGCTTCATGTGCCGGTGTATTTGGCATGCGCCATGGCTGAAAAGTGCTTACATCACAAGGTACTTTAAGAAATTAAAAGAGGGGAAAAATACTGTAAATCTTACAGGCAGCTGGGGAAACGCATACATTTGTCTTGTTTAATACCCATCCATTAAAATCACTTCGGGGGCTTCTTAACTACACTACAAATATTCCAGTGGTCCAGTGAAAATCTGCACATCAAATCTTTCCTTTTAAATAGAAAGACTTTGATCTCACCATGGCCACTCTAAAGCAGTACCTTCAGAAGGCGAAGCTGCGTGAACATGGTGCGGTCCACTGTTGAATGATTACTACAGGCTTGAGTCATGATGCTGACATCGGACAACCGTCACAGAGAGATCAGACAATGACAGATCTCACTGTATAGGCTGTAAACCTCTTGTCTATGTCCTTCTGCAATCTGCCAATCAGTGTAAAAGCTCACGACGCTCTGCTCTAGTGTGTGACATCGCTCAGGCAAAAATAAAGGCAGAGTGATAATAGGGCTTGTGAACTGGCTGCTGCTGTAATGCTTATGGGACGCTCTAGAGCTCCAAGCAGCTTGGATCCTGCTTCACTTGATCTGCTAATCTTGCTGGTTGAGGAGAAACGTGTGTTCTTCAGCAGGCTGGCTTTTGCCTTGTGTTTTGTTCATCAATTTTTAGAGCTCCATGCGAAGATGCTCACAGGGCAGCGATGCAGTGCAAGTTTTTTCTTGTTTTATTCCTCACAGTTTGCTTTGTGAAGGATGTTGCAGTTCTAGTACTTCAACTTTAAAGCTTTAACAACTCTAGTGTTCTCGTGTTAGAGGTCCAAAAGACCCCACGGCTTTTTTTTTTAATTGACCCCAAACAGAAACAATGTTACTATAGTGGATGGCAATGAGTGCATGCCTACTTTGTAATAATACAGCAGAGGGGAAAGCTTCAGTAATCTCAGCCTACTGCGTTTCAATTTGATCATACAAATACTGTATATTAATTTAAGAATTTGCTGGGAAAATAAGAAGATAATCAGTGGTAGATTCAGTGCTTAAAGGTTAATGTAATAGCAATTTTTATATATTTTTTAATTATAATTATTAAAAATAGCAATTTTTTATAATAAATGTTTTCCCTTACACCTGGCATACTTTTGAGTGAATACATCTTCATTATTACTTTCAAAAATGTTTTAAAACATATTTTTCACGTTATCATTTTTCTAAAAATGTTATGAATAACAATAATTCATAAATGTCTTTAAATATTTTAAAGGTTGCACCACCTGACATTCTACAGCCAGAACTAGGGGGTCCTCACTGTTACTTGTCTTTTATCAGTTTCAGCTAGACACGAGTCATTCTCACTCAAGCATAATTTTTATTGCCCCTCCTTTTCCGACACGCCCCCTAGCAATACCGTTCATAAATCCTGGGGTACACCACTTTTGGGTGTCAGGCGGCTTAGTTTTTGGTGTGCTCTATACATTCTGTCTCCCTACACTAACCCTACTCCTAAACCTACCCATCACAGAAAACATTCTGCATTTTTACATTTTTAATAAAACTGCTTAATATGTTTTTAAGGCTATTTTAAATATGAGGACTCATGAAATTTCCTCATAAAACATGTTTACTTCATAATACCAGTGCAATATATATCATTATACAAATTTGTGTCCTCACAAATCATGAAAACAAGTACACACACATACACACACACATGCACAGAATTAACAAGCTTCACCAGTCCAAGGACATTTTTATTATTTATTATTATTTATTTTACTGATATATTTGTTCTCTGTCCCATCTGGACGAACATCCCAGCTCTGCTTGCATGAACTCGATTAAAACAACAAATGTTCTTTCTTGTCTCTAATTTGCAGTAGAAATGCAAAAGAATTACCAGAGGGGATGCTATAAAATGAAAGAGAATCCCAGTGCGTGTCACGGGTGGCTGCTAACAATGAAGTGCATGACAAGAATAATTAATGGAAACAGTCTGTAAATCCAAAAATCCACAGGAAAATTCAGGAAACACATCCACTTAACCAAGACAAGACCGGACAAAGAACTGAACAAAACTGGGAGTGTACAGAATATAAACACAGACGAGTTAACTGAACAACAGGTGAATGGAATCATTAATCAAAGGAACACACTGGCACACAAGGAAACTATGGCTACGTTCACACTGTCAGTCCAAATCCGAATATTTGTGTTTGGAATCTGATCTAAAATTATTGACGTCCACACTGTGTCCATTTGTGTGTCCATGCTGCTCTTTTGTTTTCTGGAATATCTGCATTGATTTCTATGGTAATGGCGTTGCGTTGGTAGGCATTCGCCAAAAACAACAACAACAGCAAAAGGGGTTTGCAATACAAATGTCTTATTTACAGCATGACATTGTGTAGCCACCATGCGCTGGACTACTGAGTCTTCTGAGACAGCGGTAGAAACGTAGGAGGCTGCTATGCGTGGCTTTATTCCGCGCAGTCATCTCTGCCTGTTTCAAAACATTTACGTTATATTGTTATTCTGCTCATCAGGCACTTTGCAACAACACAACCTTGATTCCGCAGCAACTTTCAGCATGTTTCCTATAACAACGTCTTGCGTTTGTGTTGTATGTACGTGGGAAAGTCACATAAACCACATGAAATCCAGTCGGTCAGACTGAAACGGATTTCCGGAAATGCGACTTCAAACCACATATGAATGTAGTTCGAAATGGATTTCATGTGATTTTTGGCCGTTCAGACTTGCTAAATCTATTCGGAAATGCACAAAAATTGGATTTGGACCCACAGTCTTAACGAGGCTTATAGATCACACAGGCAAACAGGAACAGGGAAAACAGAACCAAACACAATGAAACTCAAGCAGGACAGATCATACCTTACAGTACGCAGACCCAAAACCCAAAGCTTTTTATTATTTAGAGTCTATCTTTACAGCTGTAGCACTGTCATGCTGTGGAAGTATTCTATAAAGACTTACATATGAGCTTCCACTGACTGCTGCAGAGCTCATAAAATTGTCGCTTTATTTTATCACTGTTTATCACAACACCATAAAATTGATCACAATCCTATAAGAGAATTGTTAAACTGGCAGTTGCTAAATGGGCAGTATTCAAGTGTGTTTGATTAGAAACTGTCTCTGCACATCAGCAAAGATTATTAAGCCAAAGCCATCTATAAATTTTACACCTAATCCTCAGTGTTTGTATGAAAGGTCCCACGTTTAGTTTGCTTAACACAAAATGTGATATTTTAAAGGTCACCCTTGGGCAGAACTCAATACTATTACTTGCTCCATGAATTTATAGATCATAAAATCCAGGTCTCTTCTGAAAGCGCACAAAATTAAACTGGAAATTGCAAAGGATTTAATAAGAAAAAAAGCATGCAGTTCAAGGAGTTTTGGTTGCTGAACAGGTAAAGAAACATTACTTGACAGAATCAGCTTCTTTTGAAGACACAAATTGCCAGTAAGCGCAAGCGTTGTGCTTTGTGTTTTGCTGATGGTTGGTTAAACATTCAAAGTTCAGCAATTTATACAATCTAGTGGTCATTTATTATTATAAAATAGGTTTTATGTTAAGTTAGTACATATTGTTAGCTAGTGGTGGATACAATGGCGTACTATCCCAGGAGCTTAAAGATGCAGACTCCTGCTGTTCTCTCATCTTGTTGAAACAATTGTTTGATGTGAAAATCACTGTAAAAATCACTGTTGAACTTTATATTCAAAGTGTTTAAAACCATGACTATGTCTTTTTCACTGCATTTCCCCAACTTCCCCATTCCTGCATGAATAGCCTGGTAACTTGGTGGATAAAAATCAGGGCTGTTAATACAAATCAATCCCAGGCAGAGGTGAATCCCATGAGCTACCTACAGTAACTACTGTAATTACTGAGATCACAATCTTTCCATTATTGTGACCTTGAACAAAGCACTTATCTTCATCCTGGTCCAGAGGGACTGACCCTGTGATCGCTGTACTGTGGAGCCTTTTAGATAAAAGTAATGTTGCTTATCATTATGTTACAATAATGGGTAATGTCATTCTCTAATTCTAGAGGGGAAAAAAAGTCCCAAACATTTATCTGCCATTAGTTTTTAAAGTAGCACTTTGATATTTATTAGAGATGATCAGAAAAATGTTATTCACACAAATACCCTATTTCATTTTTTGTGTGTGTTTATTTTAACCCCACTCTCAAATATAACCTCTCCTCAGATTGTAAATCAATATTTAGATTAAAAATCCTAATATATTTTTATGAATAATTAAATATTTTATGAAATTTAGATTAAACCATCAGCCCTCATTCTGTTCATGGTGACTCTCGTGACTCCCCTTGTATTTTTATTTATCATTTTAAGCTTATATTTTTTGACCATGATATTTCACACAAGTGATTCAATGGAATTTATTTTTAGTTGAATTTTAAATTAAATATTTGGTTTATTTAGTTGAATGCTAGATTTGCAAATATTTATTATTTAACATGACAGTAACTACACATTATTTTAAAAATCCCAGTGAAAAAAAGATTTCTGAACAGTTTCATCCAGAATAATTCCTTTGTGTTTTTTCTGTGTTTTGTATCTCTTCTTATGCGTGTTATATAAATACATAATGATAATGCTTGTGGACATGGAAAAGGGCAATGATTTGATGTCATTTTACATGTTACAACTTTTTGGCTTTTAAGTATTTTGAAATGTTTAAATGCTTTCTTTAGAGATTCTTTTCATAATGTTAAAATTGTTCAAAGGAGAGCAACTCTTGAGCAAAATATCACCAAGTTTTAACGCTTCTCAGTTGTAACAGAATTATCTTTTTTTAATTGACTCCAATTTAAATATATGTTGCAATAGAGTCAGGAGTCATTTGTGACACAGAGATTAGCGTAACACAAAAATCGGTATGAATGTAATCAAAATTCCAGGAGCCAGTTATTGGGCAGGATGATACGGTGTGTTGAGGAGAGCATGCTCCTTTACTTGCTGTTAATGGGGGGATATACACACTCCACGACCTTAGTGCTCAGTGTAAACTGAGAATACCTTACCTGTATTTCAGCATTGCAGTCAGAGAACCAGCAGGAACTGATTCTCTATATGAACCCTTAGGAGATCATCTCCTGTCAAAGATGTTCATACACTTTCAAGTATTTTTACGTCCAGCCTCCCTCATCCACCACTTTTCTCAAACCTTGACAAGTAATTGATCAAGGAGGTCTAAAATACCTGGAGAGAGCTATCCGTTAGTGTTCTTATTCAGGCATGGGAGTACATGACCTACATGCCATGTGACTGATCACAATGGAGCTGCAGGAAAATGGCGTGATGGCTGGCTGATGGCACCATGAGAACACAGTCTAAAGTTCTGTATTAGAACTCTTGCTCCAGGCTATGTGAGCTGTGACGTGAAAGGCAGCAGACAGGGAAAAACAAAGTCTATTTCATGATTTTAAAAGCCTCGAAAATTGGACACTGGTGAAACTTGTAATTTAATTTTTAATTAATTTTTGATTTATGTAGTTTTATGTCATCACAATACATGGCTGCTAATGAACGGGGTCCTCCTCACGGGCAGAACGCTGCCAGAAGTGTGTGCCGTCTCCCCTGATATGATATCAGTTGTACACGGAGTCCAACCGACTCAACAAACTACTTGTGGGAAGATCATTGATGATGAGCCATTTTGCAAATATTGGGCCCTATGTGACGTCAGGCATGACACAAGTGTTTTTTTGCTAGTTTCAGCCCAACGCAGTTATCTTTTTCACGTCTAGCGGCCACGTTGTAGCAAATGTTGCAAATGCACTCGCACCCATCTGTTTGTCCATGGGCGTGCTGGTCTGAAAACAAGGTGTGTTCAAGCGCATTGTTGGTGTGTTGCTATTTTGAGGCAACTGAAAATGACCAACAAAACTGCAGTATTTTTTGTTGTTGTTGTTATTTAACCCTTTCACATATAAGTTTAAAATATTCTGGCTGAGCTCCCAGCGTGAGTTATATGTGCAAGTGGATGTGTTTTGCTGTTTAAACATCTTTATAATGATCGCGTTAGTTGAGCTATACGCGCAATGAGTGCCGCCATGTTAGTTTTCACTACAGTACAGAGAATCGCATCTGTTGGATTTACAACACGTGAATTCATCCACTTCTCCTGAAATACATGAAAGTGAGTGAGCCAGTGAACTGAGAGAAGAACAGAGTAAACTCTAAAGTTACTTACACAATGTGTATCTGATATGAATAAAACGTGTCATCTAATTATTATGGAAAGATTGTCATTGCCGCTTCCATAGTCGTCAGTGTGTGTTTTACAAACTCTAAAAGTATAGTTTTGTTAGTATTTATGTGCATTTAAATGTCTGAAACCTACAGACATTGTGGTTGAAAACACTGCATATTTGTGATATATTGAAAGCGCTGAGTGTGTCTGTCACTGGCTCAGCACCAGCCAATGCTCGCAAGAACGTTTGAATTTGGCAGTTGATCACGTGATGCATTGAACGTTCTAATCAATCACCTGTGTGATTGTACGCTCCAGGGACCAGCCAAGACTGATCACACCGGTGTGATCGTACACGTCAAAGGGTTAAAAGGTATGTTAGTAATATGCACCTATAGGCAGGTGCACAATGCCCGCACACTCTGCTTGTTAAACTCACAAACACACAAACATGCCTAATATTAAAAATAAAAATGTAAAAGATTATTATTGTGTACATAAAGATAAAAATGCCTATATTGCATAATGAATAATCATTGCATGTATCAGAATTACCATTTTTGCAGTTTTGACAAATGAAATAGGCTAATTATTTGATCGTGGCAATACACACATGCATTTAAACTGACTCGTCAGGTTGAGGGCCTCTATATTCCGCCATGTAAATAGCAATCCGCCATGGAGCAAACGTACCTGACTTTTAAAGGGAATGGGAGATGAGACTCTGATCGGTTTATTGTACGTTACACCCAAAACACACCCATGATTCATTTAGAGACTGGGTACAACCCTTTTGGACCATTTTCCTGAAGCGCCAACCATTTTTTCCATCGTTAAACTGTAAGGGATTTGGACATGCCATAAGTGCACCTGCGACATGCGCTTCAGACCATGTGCTTAGATTGTTAAAATAGGGCCCATTGTGTTTATCATGCACAAATAGCATTTTTTTAAAAAAAAAAATGTATATTAAAGAATAGTTACAGTAATAATTAGATAACTGGCTGTAATTTGTGAGCAAGTTTAGCCAACTTCAGTCTAGCTCGCTAATGAACAATTATTTTCAACATTTATTACTCACCCTCTACACCTTTGTTCATCTTAGGAACACAAATTAAGATATTTTTGATGAAATCCGATGGCTCAGTGAGGCCGCTATTGATGGCAAAGTAATTAACACTTTCAGATGCCCAGAAGGGTACTAAAAAATATTTAAAACAGTTCTTGTGAGTACAGTGGTTCAATCTTAATATTATAAAGCGACAATAATAGTTTTTGTGCACCAAAAAAACAAAATAACGACTTTTCAACAATATCTAGTGGTGGCCAATTTCAAAACACTGTTTTAAAGTTTTTTAAGCTTGAAAAGAAATGAAGCTTTTCGAATAAATGGTTCCGAGAGCCATAGTTCCATGATTTCAGTCAACGAGGCTTTGTTAAGTGATAAGTGTTTCCAATTTCAATACTTCATGTGACTGTGGCAGTTTGATACGTGAACCGAACCACTGATTTGAAACAAAAGATTCATAAAGCATCGAAGCAGTGTTTTGAAATCGACCATCACTAGATAGTTGAAAAGTGGTTATTTTGTTTTTTGGCGCACAAAAAGTATTCTCGTCACTTTATAATATTAAGATTGAACCACTGTACTCACATGAACTGTTTTAAATATGTTTTATTTCTTTTCTGGGCATCTGAAAGTGTTAATTTGCTGGCAATAGAGCCTCACTGAGCCATCGGATTTCATCAAAAATATCTTAATTTGTGTTTTGAAGATGAACGAAGGTCTTTCGGGTGTTGAACGACATGAGGGTAAGTAATTAATGACAGAATTTTCTTTTTTTGGGTGAAGTAACCCTTTAAAGATAAAGCAATAACAACATTAGCAAACTGTTTTTGTGTTGAGAGACAACAACTTTGTGGAGCTTCCCAAGTTTCAGACACAATGATGTTCCCTACAAACTCTAGTCCCATTTAGCCACTTGTTAGCCACCACCTTTTTCAAGTCAATTAAAATCTTTTTAAAAAAAATCACAAGGGGGAATTATTGATGTATTTTATGTTGTAGAATAAAATGTGATTAAAAAAAAAAAATGGAACCAGAACTCGTTTTTGGGTTTTGGCCCAGAAAAATATGTCATCCCTGCAGCACTATATATATTTTTGTCTGTGTTTATTTATACTATGAGAGGAAAATAAGGCTTAAATTATTAAGACAACATGATGTTTACAAAGTTAAATAATATGCCTTTTATATTGTCACTGTACTAGAACACATCAACATATTAAATATTAAATTATTTTTTTATTTATTCATCTATTAATGTTAGATTTATAAGCCTATAGACACCATAGAAAAAAATGGTCCTATTAAAATGTACAAACAACAACAAACACCAACAAACAAGTTGGGCGTTGGATTTAGAATTTTATGAAAAATAACTGTCACGTTCACATTGCCCCAATAGACACCAGCAAATGCTGATTGAACATGTTCACTCAGGTGAAAACAAACCCAGATCACCGCCAACAGACGCTGACAGGTAACACACTGATCCAACAAACGTGTTTGTTTGCGTGGTGTGAGTTGGCCTTTACTGTTAATCTGCTGTAAATAGAATGAATTGAATAAAATAATCACAACAAATCTCATGATTTCCAACCAGTCTTCTGAAAGAAATTTAAAACAGTGATAATGACAAAGTAATGTATTATATGTATTAACTTTGACAGCCATAACATACATTATGTAAAATAATACTTTATCAGTCAGATCACAGTTTAAAAATTTCTGGACTGACCAAATTAAATGGTTTTAACTTGACAGCCACTGGTCACTGTCCATGGTTGTAATATGGACATTAAATATCTGCTTTTCTGTTCCATATAAGAAAAAAAAGAAAAAGAAAAACATTGTTTGGAATGATGTGAGTAAATGGCGATAGACTTCCATTAACGACCATCCATTAATCATCATTAAACCTGAACACATACTTAACATTACCAAACTGAGACAGGCTTCTGTAATGGTCATAGATTTACAAGACTGGCCTTCGAATTACAGCCTGTGCCCTTGACATCACCACACCGTTGCAGTTGTGTAATTCCTCTTTACCTGATGCTCTGTCTGCTGTCTGGATCTGTGGTGACTGCTTGCTGTGTCGGAGCGAGCCAGACTTGATGAGCAGTGACTTGATAAGTAAAAAATTGAAGGAGTCTCAGAAAAGGAGGCTGTAGAGGCGTAGAGAGATAAGTTATAACAGTGCACAGGTGTGAGACAGTGATAGGCAGCATTGCCTCCTGGGTACAAGACTTCTCCGGCAGATTTCCACCCCTGACGCTTGGAAGTGACAGTGTAGCCTCTGTGGGAATGTTCTGGCCTATACTAATGTTATACTGGTGCTGTGAGAGAACCCAAAGGGCCAGTTTAACTGCGATTTCCTTTAGCTCCCCTACATGTGCAAATTAGCATGAATCTTTGTCAGAACATATGCATGTTAAATGTTTGGCTTAACTGTCAAAAGAACCATTCCCTCTTGGCTTAACAAAAGCAGATGACTGAGAATATTCAATTCAAGTTAACGTTGGAATGAAATCAAAATTCATCTTTAGTAAATGCATGCTATGTATCGTGTTCCTGTGAACAATTCATCCATTTGTTTTTTTTTTTTGGTTTTTCATTTTTGACCTCGTAATGTTTAATCAAAATTTCATAACTCTGTCTGTCAGTGCAATTGACTGCAAGCTTGCATTCATTTTTGAGTGCAACAACCACATCTCAAAATCCAATCAGCAGCTGTTATATCTACCAGCTGGAGTGCCCTTGATTTCCACCAGAGGGCACTCCTTCCATCTTTGATATCTCATCATGCACTGCATTTCCCATAACCCATTGCCTGGACTTATTACGCCTGATTACTTTCAGCTGTTTCTAATTACCCTTGTCAACTCTGCCTATCCACAATTTTCCTGAGTAAACAATTAGCGCCACTATGAGGAAATTCCAACTTTCGTTTGTATGCTGTCCTGTTCCGGTCTCCATAGGAACACACAGTCAATGGGGTAAAAGGAACATTTGAATTAACTAAACAAACTTTTTGAACATTAAAAATTAAAATATGTGCAGGGTTAAGCTGTGTTGTTGTTCGCTGCTACATAAGAGCAATAAACTGAAGAAATTCTTGGAAAATATGTGTTTTGAGCACCTGCGAGTCTTTTATGCTAGACTGGCAAGAGAAAACAAGCATGGCTTGCAGCACTTAAGTTAAAATACTCCCCAAAGAGGGTATATGTGGGCTATGATCATTTTGAGTACAAAATTCCCCAATTTGACTAGACTTTCATTCCTGTATGAGTCGGGCGAGATTTCCGCGTTCAGAAAAATTTATTCAGGCATTCCTTGCAAAGTCTTGTATGTTGTTACACTGCATTTCTGAGTGTTATCCTGGTTTCCTGTGTCTTGGTTTTTTGATTCTCTCTCTGCGTCGCAATGTGCATACGCCTTAAATAGTATTGAATATTACTAATGCTACATACCATTTAGGATCGATAGTATGCACATTGAGATGCAGGCACTCTCTGTTTTCTGGATTACCCTTTTGTTTGTTTTATGCCCCATTGCTCATTTGGATTGTTTGTTTGCATGTTTGACCTTTTGCCTGTTATATAGATTATGATACATTAACATACATTGTTCCAATAAAGCTGCATTTGGATCTTCAATCCAAGTCTTGGAGCAGTTTGTAATAACACCAATCAATGCTGTATCTTGTTATAACATCATTGTATACCTTTCGGAGCGCCCCTATCTTTCGGATAGCACATTACTCTGACCTGCAATTCCTGTCTCAATTTTTCTCAAGTTACCATTTCATTTAATTGAATTCTATATTCATGAATTATTTTAATATATACATGAATGTATTACTATATTTATGAATTTATTTTAATAGATTATTTGTATGTTCTTTGAGGTTAAAAAAAATGCTTTGAAAACATTATCTTTATAAAAACGTCATTTAGAAACAAAGCATTTTGAAATTGTTTACTTACTGTTTGAAATGTAGCTGCTGTCAGAGACAATACAGCTGACTGCTTTAAAAGTTTCTTTGCATACTCTCCATTACACTGTGCCTCGTTTACAAAATAATCTGCAGTCAAATTCTCTGAACAAACATATAATCCTCTGATGATGGCATTAAAAATAAACCACCCACTTGTTTCCGACGCTGGGATCTTTCAGAGATCTTTTCAGTGCAGAGACGCAAAAGAGCTGTTTAAACTGGATGTGTCAAAATGAACGTTCTTTCACTCTTCCATATGTCCTGTTGTTGATAGACTCAATGCGTGGAGTATGTTAGAAACTGAAATCGCATCTGTATACTGTACACTGTATACTGTGCAATGATTTGTCAATGTCTTGCTCTGGAGGCAGTCATTTGCAAATGTGTTTGCCGTGTGACGTCACAGATCCTGAAGCTTGATTAAATAAATGCTTTTTTTATAATGAGGAGGGTGTTTTAAAATACTTGTAGGATGTTTTAAAGGTACAAAGACGTCTTATATGTCAAAAGATCAAGGCAAATTTGATTTCCCATGTCATGAACCCTTTAAACGATTAGATCACTTTAAAATGAAAATTACCCCATGATTTACTCATCCTCAGGCCATTCTAGGTGTATATGACTTTCTTCTTTCAGATGAATACAATTGGAGTTATAGTAATAATCAGCCAGACCGCCTTCCATATTCAACCCAATGTCAGTTACGCTTTTCATAAGTTGAATACGGAAGGCTGTAGTTTAAGCGTTTTGAACTGCGAGAGGCATTACACTTTCTTCTTAAGTTGAATATGGATGGTAGTGTGGTGGAATCTAGTTGTTTTACTTTATAGCGTGTTAAATATGGATATATTTTTCTTACACAAAGGCATCTCTTTGCTTCATAAGGTCTTTATTAACCCCCCGGAGCCATGTGAAGTATGTTTATGATTGATGGATTCACTTTTTTTTCAAACAGGTGGTTTCTGTGCACTTCCGTGCCATTATAAAGCTTGGGAGCATCAGGGTATATAAATGAATATAACTCTGATTGTTTTCGTCTGAAAGAAAAAAGTTATATACACATTTGGCTTGAGGGTGAGTAAATTATGGGGTATTTTTCAAGTGAACTAATCCTTTAAGAAAAATTTAAATGATGTTGAATGCTAAACTTGTACTGATTTTGGATTATTCTTTTAAGATCCTTTCCATTTTGTGTTGTTTTCAGAAATGAAAACATCATGTTGCCATGTTACCTGCTCACTACTAACATTTCTTGGGGTTTAAATTGGTTCTACTTCTAGCATCAAAGTGGCTTGTAATGACCAGGATATATCACCTATGTGCTTAATGAGAGAAAAGTAATTTGGCTGCTTCCCCATTGCTGTCTACAAGCTTGATACTTAGTCTTGATTATATCTTTAAAAGACCCAAGAGCAAGAAAAGCATTTATCTACCACAATGCTTCTTTTTGCTCAGATTAAGCACTAGAATCAATTTGAAGTGTCTTGTCACGATAGAGTAAATGTTTATCAGTTACAGCTATTTGGTCTTTAATTGAAGCAGTGATTTACAATACTTGGATGGGCTAGGTAGTAACTTTAATTGGAGAATTTTAGTAAGTGGGTAACAATTATAATAAAAGCAAGTGACCCAATAAATAAACACTTAAAAATATTGCATTTGTGTGAACAGGGTCTTGTGAAAACTCCAATAAATGCAACTCCCCTTTTTTTAGGCTCAAACCTGCATACTAATCCTTTATCTGTAACGACAAGCTAACCCTGCTTTGAATTTTTTTAATTCCCTTGAATTTTCTTTTTGGTCATTTTCAGTTCCTCTGTTCTGTGCCCTTTCTTATCCCCCATTCATGTACTCTTCTTCTTCTCCTCTGTTCATCTACTCTATTACTCATTGATTCCCTTACTTATTCATCTACTCTTCTGCTCTCTCTATGAATGAGTTCAGCTGAGTAGGCTTTGGCAGGTTGAAGCGTGAGATGGGCTCTGCATTTTTGCCCTCCTTTAAAACTAATCCTTTGTTTTTCACTCTGACTGCAAACTATCTTTTGGCAGACGACAGCCTCATTGGTTTCCAGCAGGGCAGAGAAGCCTGCCAAAGCCTTTTCTCTCAACACAGCGGTCTGATATTAGCCAACTTTTTGTCATGTTGTGCTCCTACTGTTTGGGTCGTGACCACCATTTTCTGTTCTGATACGTCAATGTCTGGGTCGCCTGCGTGCCTTCGGCTGTTGTCTGCCAGGGGTCTTGACAGAGGCTGAGCTAAACTGGGGCAGCTCTGACCCAGTTGCTGTAATAGACTGTTGGGATAAAGGGGCTGATGACAGATGCTTGTGACAAGCATTTCATCAAGCCACTTCTCACTGACCGATGTAACAGCAGGGGTGGACTTAACGCCAGGCAAAGGTATGCAGCTGCCAAGGACCCCCTCAGAAATTTGAACTATAAAATGCCACTGCTGTATGAAACCCTAAAATAGCAGTTTAATTTTAGCACTACGCAAGCAATATTGTGAGGTCAATACAATAATTAGACTCGTCCCTTATTCTTTAAAAAAATGTTATGGTGAGAGACTTAAGGTACGGTTCAGTAAATTTTTTTTGGCAAAATCAAGTTATTTCAATAAGAGTTTCGCGTTAATGTGTAAAAGTTAAACATGCAAATTCCACTTATGTTCAATTTGGTTATACAAATTCACCATGCTGACCAACAGAAAGTTTCTTGGTTTGAAACGGACTTCTGTGTGCGCTGATTCAGACATCGCTACACTTTTGTGAATGAACAATGTATCTTTTTTTTTTTTTTGCCCCAGGAACATCTTGCAGAAATTTCACTAATGTGACCCCACCTTTATATAGAGGTCCTAAAGGGACATGGAGAACGTCTGATACATATGGCACACTTTACTGGAAATAGTTCATGATTTTGGAAGTCATCTGGTTGGTTTAATTCTACAGGATGTCCAGGAGATGTGCGTTCTTTAATGGTCCGCCTGGAAACAAATATACTTGAGTAAAAGTATAGATATCTTAACAGAAAATGACTTTGGAAGAAGTAAAAGTCACTGTGTAGAATATGACTTGAGTAAAAATATTAAAGTATGTGATATTTTTTGTACTTAAGTATGAAAAGTATTTTTTTGATGTTAAACATACTTAAGTATTGAAAGTAAAAGTACAAGTAAATGCAAAATACAAAAGGAGCAGAAAATATTATTAAAAATTATTCTATACACAGTTTGAGCAGCAAGATAACTATTTTTGTTTTAACTCTATTTCTTAAATTTTGTTTTCTTTGAACTTTAAAAATTGGTAAAATGTTTATTGTATTATTTAAATAAAAAAAATACTAATATATTAATTATACCTTGGTCATTCATGTTAATTCATAGTGCATTATAATTAATGTAAGAGGCATCTTTAAAATGTTAAAATATAAATGTTGAAATTAACAATGAACAACACTTTCATTAACCTTTAATGTTACAAATGGTATTGTAAAGTATTACCATTTCATATAAATCCAAACAATCATACTTAAAATGGCCATCTTTACGCACAAAGGTATTTGATATGTATACGTTCACTCGTTATTTGCTTCTATTTTAGAACACTTGATAATTATCTAATCAAAATATGTGTTAAAGTGCGGATAAAAAAAGAACTGAAATTGATTTCATTTCTGATTTGTTATCTTTCTATCGGCTGCATGATTTGGATACAATTTAAATATGCAACTTCGCTGGATAATGAATGCATAAAATCGAACAAATGGATATAAACTAATGCAAATAGAGGGTATCGTGACATTAAACAGTTGGTGTTTTTGTCACATTGTTTTAACTGCTTGAGGTAAAGTTACTACTAATGTTAGCATCTTCTGCATACTGCTTTTGTAATGTGGAGACAGCGGAATGAGATCCAAATGCAGCTTTATTAAGAAATGAGTAGTCAAACAGGCAAAGGTCGATGAACAGCAAACAGGAATGGCAAGGGATAAACAGAATCGTAGTCAAATACACAGGCGGGAATGACGGGACAGGCAGTAAGAATCAGACAATGTGAAAAACAGGCAAAATCAAGAACAGGAAATCAAACACGGAAATAACACTCGGAATTGACAGGGGAACCAAATCAAGACTTTGCAGAGAAGTGGTGTGACTAGTGCTTATATGGAGTGGGTGATGAGTTACAGCTGGTGATGGTAATTGGTGACTGGGTGATGAGGTGCAGCTGATGCGGTAATCAGTGACTGGGTACAGGGCTTATGGGAGATGTAGTCTGTGTGAATGAATGTGAGTGTGTGAAAGTCCAAGGTGAAGTGCCCTCTAGTGGTTTTTACAGGCACTTCAGCTGACAATCGTGACAGCTGTTCTCGACTAATGCAGAATCTTGTTAACAAACTAATTACTTTGGTGATATGAAAACATATACTGTAGTGTACTGTATAGCATACCACTTTGTTGTCTATGTTTTAAATCCATTTTTGAAGTGTCCAGTTCTGTGCAGCTTGTTATCCCTCGAGCATATATAACCCCTCTACCCAGGTCCTACTTGACCCGCTTTGAGCAGGATTTGAACCCAGGTCTTCCGGCATGGGAGTTGGACGCTCTAACAAGGAGGCTAAAGGCTGCAACCTCTAGCATTTGTCGCCAGAGCATCTCGAGGTCAGAGGAGTGACGTTTACTCGCACAGCAACTACTAGCTGGCCTCCGTTACACATATACGTATATGTTCCTGGTCTGTCAGTGTTTGCTGTGGATGTCTTTAGATGGTGCTTGTTCCCTGTGTTCTTTGGTTTCCTGGTTTCTCTGGTTGTTGTATGTTTGTAATACGTCTCTGCCTGCCATCCAGCTCCTTCGTGTTACAGAAATACAATTTTTACTCCTATCTAATTTTTTTCCCATCACAATGTCCTTTTAAGGGTTCCATACAATTACATTAGAATCCAATTTTTGAATGGTTTGAGTATGGAAATGTGAAGAAATATTTTAGTGTTTATGCTGTTACATTGTCATGCCAACAAAGTTATAAAATTTAATATTACTTTACACAGATTTAGTTTATTTCTGGCTATGATTTTTAAGCAGCAAGTACTTTAACTTATGCGGATTGGCCACATTAATTTCCATTATAAGTGCCTCACTGTAACACAAATTTTTGCTTTCTTTTGAAGAATAGGGAAACGGGTTTTTGTGGTAATCGTTATACCAGTTATACAAGTTCAGCTGTTGATTGGTGTTGATATTGAATCTAGAATATACCTATAATGCAAGTCCACCCCCTCCAGTCTAGATAGTAATGGAATATTACTATTATTGCAACGTTTATATATTGCAAAGTTTTTGTGACTACACAACTGCATGGAGACAAAGTGTCTCAACCTTAAATGAAAGTCCTAAAATTAACTTTCAGTGTAAAATCATGATAGGTGATCTTTTTAATTAAGCCTGGACCTGTCACCTCAAAGAGTCTCAAATTAAATTAACAGCAAAAAATATAAGTACAAGCTGGGGAGAGAAGGCTCTGGAAAACCCCTTATTATTTTATTTTGTGCTCCGCTCAGTCATTGCAGTACGATATGGTTCAATTTAGTGTGCTATAGTGCAGTGTGTACTTTTTAATGCAATATATGACTTCTAATTTAGAAGATGGAGCCGTTCCGTGATGAGGTTTTTATTGAGAGTTACGCTCTATGGCACTATAACAGTTTTTTTTGCTTTATAACAGTTTGTTATGGTTTTTAATAAAAGGTTAATGCCAATGAGTCTTTTTTAGCCCTTCTCACCAGACCACAGACTTTATTCAGCATATTTATCTTTTTATTTATCTTTTTTTACCAACAGCTTTTTATTTTATCAATGAGGTCTTCTCATCGCTAATTAGACAAACACAAAAAGCCAGATTCATCAACAAAGCCATTAGATATTACACAAAACAGAAATATATTGGTTAGGCTGAGTAATCAGAAAATATTTGCCGATTATTGGCATCCTCTGATAAACATGCTAGCTTGGATGATTATCAGACGAATGATTAAACTTGATTAAACAGATTATGTTTTCTGGTTTCAAGCCCAAAACAACAGGGTTGGGAGACTCGGGGCTACCATAGACATTGGAGGACCACCATGGGGGATATCTCCATCTTGCATATACATATTAGTGGTCAACAAATGTGACCCAGGACCACAAAACTAGTCATAAGGGTCATTGTTCTGTAATTAAGTTGCTGATTACATAAGATTTCCATTGATGTATGGTTTGCTAGGATAGGTCAATATATACAACTATTTGAAAATCTGAGGGTGCAAAAAAAAAAAAAAAAAATATGAAGAAAATTGCCTTTAAAGTTGTCCAAATGAAGACCTTAGCAATGCATATCCACTCACAAAAATAAAATTTTCATAACTTTACGGTAGGAAATTTAGAAAATATATTCATGTAACAAGATCTTTACTTAATATCCTAATGATTTTTGGCATAAAAGAAAAATCGATAATTTTGAGCCATAAAATGTGTTGTTGGCTATTGCTATAAATATACCTATGGGACTTATGACTGGTTTTGAGGTCCAGGATCACAAATTTAGGTCTCTCAGTGACAGATGCACTAACAATAACATGTTTAGTTTTGAAATACTTTATACAGTGCATAGTTAATGTGTGACATTTCTCTTTCAAAACTTATTTTGGTTTCACTTTATTTTGATGGTCCTCTAAAGACTTTCAGTTGACTATAAGTAATGCTACACCTACATGTAAGTTGAGGCTGGCCACACACTTGAAGTTTTTAAGACAGATTTTGAGCCCGATTTGCACATTCTAACGATTAGGAGAGTGTGGGTCAATTTAAGGCTTATCGCAACCGAATTTTGTCCAAAAAAATCCTCAATTGTGTGGTGTCATTATGATTATTTTACCACTCCCGATTGCATCAGAGCCTCCACGATCCCAAATCATAAATATCAAACATGTTTCAACGTGTATCAAACTCTTGACTCAACCCGATCAAGACTCTAGTCTGACACTCAACTATCGGATGTTCCGTGCTTCTATTACTGAAACTTGGCAGCCACAAACATGCCACGAAAATGGAGTATTTAGAAAGATTAAACACATCTTTTTTGTACTTTGTTCTTCACTGTAAAACAGAATATGCTCCAGGAGAGCCAGCTGACAAAGTTGATTGTCTTACATTTGTTTTTCTTCTCAAGTCACATTTGATCCCGCGAGTCTCCTTGAGATCTCATCTCACTGTGAAATCGTGTTATGCTTATGCTTGGAAAGGCTGCTTTACAGAGCACGCTCTCGCAGTGTTGCCATATCCACTTATTGGGGACTTTAAGCAACAGTTGCTGATGGAAAGGCAATGGAGACCGGAAGTAAACTGTCAACTGCCATAGCGAAAGATCGCAAAAATCGCTAAGCAACAACAAAGAGGATGGTGTAACAGATCATTTAATCATTTGACTTGGTAAAAAAATAAATCATGTTTAAATGAAAACAAGAGAATGGTATTTGGCATTTAATGATATACAGATACAATTAAAATTCCACATAACCATAAAATATAACATTTACTTATCTAATCTTTCACGTATTATCGACTATGGAAAATCGGCTACCCTCCAGTAGTATACGGTTACAGTAAAACGTCAAGAAGTGGCAGTTAAATTCACGTATGCGCAACAGAGTGCCGTTGCTGTTGTATCAGCAACTATAAGCGTTTTTGGGCTTAGTTTAAGTTTACCTCATAAAGTGATTCGATTTATTAGAGTTATTAGAGTTAGCATGTGCGGGTCGCAATATTTTGCTCTTGTTTTCAGCATAAAGCATTTTGATTATTTTTGGTTTATTGTGGGCTTGTTCTTTTTCGCTGTTTTTCTAGCAAGATCTGGCAACACAAATGAGTCAAGGTTCATACCTTTTGGTTTTGGTTTTATTGGGCATTGGGAGCTGCCCATAAAGGCGGGGATCTGTCATGCGTCCTGTCTTGTCATTGGTTCATTGTCTAGTATTCTGTAAGGGAGTCCACTGCAGGCAACTTGATAGAACAGGTATAGTAATACTAGTAAATTTTGATCTTGTGGGGACATTTTTTTGGTCCCCATGAGGAAACAAGCTTATAAATCATACAGAATTATCTTTTTTGAAAATCTAAAATAGCAGAACATTTTCTGTGGTGGGTAGGTTTAGGGGTAGGGGTAGTGTAGGGGGACAGAATATACAGTTTGTACAGTATAAAAATGTGTGCGAGTATTCAAATTAAAGTAAGATTAAGCTAGAATTCAAATTTTTTGTCAATTTGCATATCAATAAAAAGCATTAAAAAACATTTTACAATAATTGTAACTTTTTTTACTCACTCTAAACAGACTCATTGTCATTTTCTATTGAAAAAAACTCAGTCAACCACAATGCTAGAGATCTGTTCTATAGCCTAATAACAGGGTCTAATTCTAGCACTCCTATTCTACAAGTCCTCTTTAAGCTCTTTGGAAAAACCGCTGTACCTTGGCCAAGTGCGAGAGGTAGAGGGAAACACAGATATTGCCATGTTGCAGCAGCTCTGGAGCAGTCAGGGATTACTCAAAGGCCCAACAGCAATGATAATGAAGGCACATCAGAGACAGAAGTCCTCTGGTACCAAATCTATATCCTTAGGAGCCCACATAATGATGGTGAACACAGACAGTCTCATTTAGAGTTTATTATTAAACACACAGCAAGACATGAAAGCTGAAGCCAAGAAAATCCAGACTTTCCTACAAATAGCTCCTAATTTGCTCTTTAGTTATCTTTATTATCGTAGTGCAACTGTATTCTCACTGACCCTCCTGATGCTTACTACATGCACTGCTGCCTGACTGTTACAGATTTCTTCTCAAAGGCAGTCTGTGCCAGCCGAACAACTACCTTGAGATCAATGTGAAAGTTAATGGATAGCTTTCTCCGGATATTATAGAACTCCTCAATATAGATGCTGAAACCTTTAGCACAGATGATAAAATGACCTCTCAAACAGTTAGTTCTGCTGTGGGAAGAAAGCATTCAGCTATGAAGAAATAAATGTGAATGACGTCAAACCCTTTTTGAATTTGCTTTAGCTAATTAAGAAAGCATTCAATGTTTTTTTTCTGGAATAAATGAATTAATTCCTAACTTCTTTCATTTATTAATTTATAGCAGAATCTCTTCTCATGTCAACAGACTGAATCATCTGATAATGGAAACTGTTCTCTGTCTTGTTTAGTTTAATTTTCTGGATATGTTTGTGAAGCACGGTGATCTCTTGTGTGTCTTACGAACTATTAGATACTATTAGATTAGAAATATTATCTAACATATAAAATTAACCTACCTTAATGCATGAAAATGATTGTGTGAGACACTTTATTTAATCCTCTGTTGTTTTATTGAATAATTAATGTTTATATATTCTATTGTTCAAAAGTTTGGAGTCAGTATGATTTAAAAAAAAATATTGTTTATTGTTGTTTTTTTATGCTCATCAAGGCTGCATTTATTTCATCATTTAAAAAAAGGTAAAAACAGTAATGTTATGAAATATTACTACAATTTAAAATAACTGTAATAATAACTATTGTAATATATTTTCAAATTAAATTTATTCCTGTGAAGGCAATCTGAATTTTCACCGTCCACTTCACATGGTCCTTCAGAAAACCTCTTAATATGCCGATTTGGTGCTCAAGAAATTTTTTTCCTTATTATTAGACGTGCTGTTTAATATTTTTCTTTGATGAATAGAAAACTGAGAAGAAAAGCATTTATTTGAAGTAGCTTTTGTAATATTTGTATAGAACTTTTGTAACTCTTCTTCACATCAGATTTGAATTTCTTTTTGATTTAAGCAAATTGTATGTGCTTCGGCAGGTGTGTGCTTAAGAGTAAGTACAACTGTCTACAGTTTACACTTTAACTAAAAGCAATCAACCAATCAAGAATAGAAGCATTTGGAAGGAACGTCATAACAGCTACAGCAATAAGAGCAGCAGTAATATGTTTGTAATTATACAGTACATTTATTTTTCTAGAAATCTCTTACTGTCACAGTCACATTTAGTTCAGTCTTGTCTTGTTTTGTCTAGTCTCGTCATTCTTAGTTAATCAGTCATTGTCATCACCTGTTATCACTTATCTGTTTAACCTCCGTCAGCTGTGTAGTATTGTCATCTGTATTTAGTTCCTGCCTGTTCCACCAGTCATTGTGGGTCGATGTTTGTGCTACGCACACTGTTACGTGTCTGCTCTCATTTGATTAAACCTGTTTATTGTACTGCAACCATTGTCGCCTGATCCTGTCTTCATCATCGGCGTTACAGTTCGACCGACCTCTCATAACGAGAAAAAGAAAAGGACAAATATGGACTTACCCACAGCGGCGCTTCTGATGAGCCCAGAGGCCAGGCCTCATCTGGAGGGCATGTTCTGGGCTATCCGGGGTGACTACCGCTCCGTCCCAGCCTGGAAGCCCGGAGTGCGCACCGAGGTCAGAGCGGGGATGGACGACTTCGGAGCCCCGGAGTTGCAGCACGCGGGGCCGTCCATCGCAGAGCCAGGAGCCCACAAGAGTTCCATAAAATGGTGGGCCGCGGATCCAATCCCCACCCAAGTCCCCACCCTCATTCAGTCATCTTCACTTCCGGTCCCGTCCGGAGGCATTCCGTGTGTTTCTCTGCCTGTCTTCCCTGTCCCGTCATCTCCGCTGGTTACAGCCAGCCCTCTGGATCCGTTGGCCCCCCTGCTGTCTGTAAGCTCCTCAGCTCTGCCCCCGCTGCTCACTCCGTGCGGCTCCTCAGCGGCGCCTCGGGCTTCCCCTCCACCAGCACGGCTTGAGGCAGAGTCCCCGGCTTCACTTCAGGCCTCCAGACCCGCGTCGCCACCTCAACCCGTCAGCCCGCCACCATCGCCTGGGCCCACGCCTCCCTCACCTTCTCCTCGGCCTGTCTGCCCGGAAGCTCCGCTGGGCTCCCTCGTCTCTCCAGGTCAGCCTGCGGGGGTCGACGCCCAGCCTCCGCCACGGACTTCTGGGGTTGCGGCTACTCCTCCACCCGTCACCCCTACGGTGTCAGCAGGCTCCTCCCTCCCTACGACTTCCCCGTCATCCTCAGTCTCTCCAGCATCGCCCCTGTCAGCCAGAGCCTCATCGCCGCCTCGGTCACGTGAGCCTGCGGTTCGGCACCAAGTTTCCGGGCCTGCGATAGCTACAAGGTCCGTCGGCCGAGAAGTTCCGCCGGTGCCTCCACTCACCGCCATGGTTCCGCCACCTTCGAGCGGTCCCAACGCGTCACCCCGCCCTGCAGTCGGGACTCCTCCCTGGGTCCGCCCTCCGTCAGCTCCACCATGGTGTCAGTATCCGTCGACTCCAGCTTGCTGCCCGCCTCCAGCGCCACGCCCTTCTCCAAAACCTCCGCCTTCTTTTATTTATTTATTTTTTCTTCTATGGACTTCGTCACGGCGCGAGGACGCGCCTTTTCCGAGGGAGCGTTATGTCACAGTCACATTTAGTTCAGTTTTGTCTTGTTTTGTCTAGTCTCGTCATTCTTAGTTAATCACTCATTGTCATCACCTTTTATCACTTATCTGTTTAACCTCCGTCAGCTGTGTAGTATTGTCATCTGTGTATTTAGTTCCTGCCTGTTCCACCAGTCATTGTCGGTCGATGTTTGTGCTACGCACACTGTTACGTGTCTGCTCTCATTTGATTAAACCTGTTTATTGTACATTGTCGCCTGATCCTGTCTTCATCATCAGCGTTACACTTACATGTAAGCTGAAAATTCACAGTAGCTTGCCATGTTATTTCTACGTTGTGACGCAAGTCAAGGCCATACCAGCAAACAGAAAATGTAATATATCTGAGCCTCATGGATTCTGGCAGATTCTTTCACTAATCAATGAATTTTTTATTCTCCACAAGTCAGAATCATCATTCACCTCTTTGAACTGAACTTTGATTAAGACAAACTTTACATCAGATTTTGACATGGTTCTTTCTCATTCCACTGTGATACAGGGCTTGCGTCTGTCATGATTGATTCCCCTTTTGTCTAATGAAGCGTTGGGCTGCAGGGGTTGATCTTTGGTCTCATCAATCAGAGTGTCAGTACAGTGACATGGACTGCACACACTCTTTGTGGTGACTAGAAAACAGAATCACTGCAAAGAATGACACCAGCTTTGCGGAAATGTCAGGGCGATACAAGTGTCTTGATATCTTTATAAAGAAAAAAAGGCCTCATTAGTTCAATGCAAAACAGGAAATGACATCATAAAGGCCACCTGCTGGCCCTCATCACTGTTTGTCAAGGTCAATAAGTTACATAAATTTAGGGCTGCACAATTAATCGAGATATAACCATAATAAAATTATATTATATCACACAATTTATTTATTTTACTGTAAAATATGGCAATAGTAATGTTTCTTATTTTTATTTAATAACATAATAATTATAATTTCCAAATCATTTCTCCCTACTTAAAATATCAGATATTGTTTATGGCAAAGCAAGGTTAATTCAGGTTGTAAAATGTCATGGGGTGCGACACCCCTAAAACATAACGATATTTATGAATTAATAAATCAAGATATTTATGAAATACAAGTTCTGTCATGAAACACTACATGGAGCAGTCTGATAGGTCCTTAACTTCACAGCTGATTGGTTACTGCTGTATCAGTAGCCAATGAACCTCAACCTTCAACCTTCAACCTTCAGTTAGTTAATGAAAATCCAGTAGTTCATTGTTTGTTCATGTTAGTTCACAGTGCATTAACTAATGTTAACAAGATTTCAATAATGTATTAGTAAATGTTGAAATTAAAGGTGCAATATGTAAAAATTTTGGCTGCTAGAGGGCAAATCAACAACAACAACGGTGTAGCTTGAATGACTGATTTAAATCAGTCAGATGGGAATCATCTATCATGTTCATGGATAAGTTAAAGTAGTAGTTTTATAAATGTTGCGCTTGATGACATGATTTTATTTCATTATAATGAATTGGCCGCAAGTAAAGCAAGCTTTAACACTAAATTGGTTGTCATAGATGTTACTGCATTTGTGTCACACCCATGGACTGTTGTGTTTAGTCTAGTGTTGTCATTCTCTGTTCATTTGCCCTCCGTGCGTTTGCCTGATTAGTTAATTCCCCGCACCTGTTTCTGTTCACCTTGATTAGTTTATCCCTCATTATCTCCCCTATATATTCCCCTTGTGTTTGTTCAGTCTCTGTCGGTTCTCGTCTTTGTTTTGCTGTGTGTGACCTGCCTGTCTTCTGTGTATCCTGCCCTTGGAATTAAAACTACCTGTTGGAATTATATATTTCCGTGTTATGTGAGTTTATCTACACTGCAGTCTGACAGAAGAACCGACCCACAAAATTGTGATAGTGTGATAGCAGCGTGTTCTCCGTTTTGTTTTCCCGTTTTGTTAGTTTCGTTTTTGTTTGTTACGTTTTCCTCCGTCTGTCATGGATCTCCCCGGTGTTCGTCTTCTATTGTTGGAGCAGGAGGACAAAACGTTGGAGGACCACACGCGGACCTTCCTTGAGCTTGCTCATTTTACACACTTCCCGGACGACTGCCTCTGCACGTTCTACCAAGTGAGCTTGAATGCCACATGCAGAGCGCAGTTGTCCGGAAAGGGTCCGCGTGTGGATTTTGCTGCCTTTGTGGAGTGGGTGCTGGCGAACTGCAACTCGTCATTCACCGTCTGCCTGGGAGAAGATCTCGCCAGCCCCACTCCGCACCCAGAGCGATCCCCGGAAGAGGACGAGGAGCATCCGGAACTCCTCGGACTGGACCCAGAGCGAGACCAGCCACCATCTCGCGGCACGGAACGCCCGCACGAGCCATCGCCAAATGGAGCGACAGAGCCAAGGCCCGCCACGGAGTCAGACCAAGGAAGTGAGTGTGACCAAGTGCGTGAGCCGGCTACAGCGCTCGTGAGGGAGCCCGTGGTGGAGAGCGAGGGCAAGGAGGAAAGCCCCGCCCACTGCACCGCCGCCGAGGATGAGCATGGACTGTGCTCCGAGGACTCATTATTAATTTCTATATATTCTGAATCTTCTGAATCGTCTGAATCATCTGCCTGTCCTGAATCTTCTGAATCGTCTGAATCATCTGCCTGTCCTGAATCTTCTGAATCATCTGCCTGTTCTGAAATCCCACCCAGCCTCCCTCTCCCACCTCCACTAATCCATCCACCACCATCTCCGCTGCATCCTCCCAGCCCCTCTGCTCACCCTCTACCCACCATCTGCGACGTGAGCGTGCAGTGGGCCTGCCAGTCTGCAGCGCCATTGGGGGCAGTGGATCCCAGGTCTCCGCCTCCCACCTCCTCGACCTGGACTCTTCCTCGGCCCGTAAGTCCGCCAGCTCCTCGTTCGTTGGCTCCAACCTCCCTCGTCTCCACCGAGGCCCTTCAGTCCACCAGCTACGCCGGGCTCCCTCATCCCTCTGGCTCCACCTTGGTCGTTCGTCGACCTGCCCTCGCCGCGGGACTACACTCCTCTGGCTGCGCCTCGTCCCTCCGTCCCTCTGGCTCCGTTGGCTTCCTCACTCCCTCCGACGTCGCCTTGGTCTTCTGTCGCTTCGGCTCCACCGTCGGCGTTCCAGCTACGCCCTGGTCTCCCCTGCCACCTGCTTTGCCGCAGTCAGTCGCCGCCCTGGTGTCGCCAGCCCTTCCTCCACCATGGCTGCTTCCTCCAGCGGCTCCACCATGGGTGGTGGACTGTACTGCGGCCTGGGTCCAACCATCTTCCTCCTGCTCCAAGTCCCGTCAGTCTCCTCCCTGGCTCCTCCCACCATCTACTCCTCCCTGGTTCCTCCTATCGTCTGCCACGTTGTCTGCCTGTTGTCCTGTCAGCCCTTCGTCTCCTCGTCCTCCACCTGAGCCCCCTCCCTCCCTCCGCAGTTGGTCCATCTACGGCGCGAGGACGCGCCTTCCGGGGGGGGGGGTATACTGTCACACCCATGGACTGTTGTGTTTAGTCTAGTGTTGTCATTCTCTGTTCATTTGCCCTCCGTGTGTTTGCCTGATTAGTTAATTCCCCGTACCTGTTTCTGTTCACCTTGATTAGTTTATCCCTCATTATCTCCCCTATATATTCTCCTTGTGTTTGTTCAGTCTCTGTCGGTTCTTTTCTTTGTTTTGCTGTGTGTGACCTGCCTGTCTTCTGTGTATCCTGCCCTTGGAATTAAAACTACCTGTTGGAATTATATATTTCCGTGTTACGTGAGTTTATCTACACTGCAGTCTGACAATTTGTCTGATTCATTGGCATGATAACGCTGGGCGTAAGATTTTATGTGTTCAAAACAATAATATTAAAAGTACAGTCCCCACTGTTAGAGTTTCATGTTCTGTTTATCTGTTTCCCCAGTCCTGTCTTCAGTCTCGTGTTCCTTGTTTTGAGTTTTAGTCCTGTCATTCGTCACATGGTCTTTGTTTTGAGTTTCAGTTCGTCATCGTCACATTATTAGTCCATTGTCTTCAGCTGTGTTGTGTTTGTAATCATGTCTGTCACCTGTGCCCTTCTCATTATCCTAGTGTGTTCATCTGTATATATTCCCTTTGTATCAGTCCAGTCTTTGTCGATCGTTAACGTATTGTGAATGGTGTTTTCCCCGGTGTTCCTAGCTGTATTCTGTTTGTGTAATTAAACTGTGAAAAGAGGTCCTTCTTCGAGCCTTCTTCCTACACGTTCCGTTACAGAACGATCGACCGTAACAGAACTATGCAAGCAGAGGTAGAGGATCAAATTTTGAACATCATGCAGAGTGGACGGCCATTGGAGAGGTATGTGGAAGAATTTTTGGATCTCACTCATCGGGTGAGCTGGAGAGGTTCATCGCGAGCCGCCACCAAAAGTGGCAGCCGCACCCAAGCCACGCCCTCTTGCTGCCGCGATGAACACACTGGCCGAGGAGTGGCTAATAGACTTTTCAGTGGAGCCTGAAATTCTCCCAGTTTCCCCAGCACTTCTCCAGGTATCTCCAGCGCTCCTTCCGGTTTCTGCAGCGCTCCCTGCAGAACCTCCAGCGCCCGAGCCAGCGCGCCCAGAACCTCCAGCGCCCGAGCCAGCGCGCCCAGAACCTCCAGCGCCCGAGCCAGCGCGTCCAGAGCCTCCAGCGCCCGAGCCAGCGCGTCCAGAGCCTCCAGCGCCCGAGCCAGCGCGTCCAGAGCCTCCAGCGCCCGAGCCAGCGCGCCCAGAACCTCCAGCGCCCGAGCCAGCACGCCCAGAACCTCCAGCGCCTGAGCCAGCGCCTGATCTTCCTCCGCCTGAGCCAGCGCCAGATCTTCCTCCGCCTGAGCCAGGGCCTGGGGTGACTCTGCCCATAAAAATTTTGGGGGGGGGGCTACATGTCCAATTGGGGAATGGGGACAGGGGCCACGGGGGCTATGCTGCCTCTGACTCCGCCCTGGCCGCCACCCTTGACTCCGCCCGGGCCGTCACCCTGGACTCCACCCTGGGGGCCACCTGACTTGCTCCTGCACATGGCCTCCAGGGTGCCCGCCCCACCTCCCAAAAGGGCTGATTAATATTTATGTATAACACTGTATTAATTTCCATTGTTTATCACATCAGGTGAAGTGTATGCCAATGTCAACAAACTTATCACAAACCAAACGCTGTCCTTACTCGTACGGAATGAAACTCGTATGCAGTTTTGGCATTTGACACATTTGATGTGACAAGTATTTCACTACAGCTACAGTATAAAACAAAATTACAGCCAACAGTTCATAACATGCTATACTATAATTCGTAGTGAACATCACCTCACCATTTTTCACATCATATGCACAGACAAGAACAAGACATTCAAACAATAAGACGAACACTGTTGATCGATATAATAATGCATTTTCTGTCAGTAAAGGAATCCAAATAGTTATTCAACTGTCTATTAAAACACATGCAAGATCGGTGTCTCTGTCTAGTTGAAGTTTGTTGCGCAGTTCTCTCCATTTAGGAAATGCCACACCGATGTTGATCCTCGTTTTATTTCTCTTGTCTTAAAATCTTCTTGGATCATTTGGTTGACGTTTACGTTTATGGGACTTGTCTTTGTTGACAGAACCAGCTACAAACAGTAAAGAATAATTGTGTTCTGTAACGACTGCGCTAAACAAGCTAGTTGCTTGATAGATGCTACAACTACTATTTCCGCATTTGTCCATGAGCCTATGTTGTCATGCTTTCTATGGCAATAAAAGCGAAAACTGAGGGTAACACGGATATGACATCATTGACAGGCTATTCCTGCACACGTGCTTGGTTAAAATCGCAATTTTCTAAGAGTTGCAAACATTTGGGATATTGGATATTGTAAGTACTCAGCTGAACAAAATATATAACACTGGCCTAGTGGTTTTTGGATATTTTACTGCAAGAATTTTACATATTGCACCTTTAACATTAACAAAGATTAATAAATGCTGAAGAAGTGCAGTTCATTGTTAGTTCATGTTAACTAATGAACCTTAATGTAACGTTTTCCAGATGTTTTAATATATATTTTTGAAACATGTTTTAAAATATGTTTTTATAGATTTTTCCTTTATCATTATTTTCATTTATCCATTTTTAATGCTAATAAAAACAAAGGTTTGACTTTTTTATAAATATTATAAATTATTATAGTAACCCATTATAGTTCAAATAAGCCTCACCAAAGACTTGACTTGACATGACTTTGGCATGTTGGGATATTCAATTTGTATGTTTTCTTGTCCAAAATGTATCATCCCCTGCAGTGTAAAACTGCTACTCCGCTGGAGCACATTAACACACTTCGATGATGACATTTCGCTAAACTTCTACGGTCATTAACCTTCACCTTGGATTAGCAGCATCACTGACGGAGACCGTTGTAGCATAAGATTGTTTTTTTTTTTTGTTTTTTTGGAAGCTGGCTCTAGCATTCTCTTTATCTTTCCAGGTCCTTGGATCAAATATTAGTTTGTTGTTAATTGGCCTGTAAAACTTGGCTGCTGTTTTCATGTGTTTAATCATTAATGTCTAGAAAGTGGATTAATTAAGATTAAACTGTTCCCTACATGAGTAGGAAAGATCGAGCAGTGTTGAGGTGAACTGTATTTTATTTTCTTATGTTTGGGGAAAAAAAATCAAGCAGTTTGTTCACTTGTTTTAGTTAAAGGCCCCAGGTGGTGAAAGTCAAGTTTTTAAAATTGTTTTTATATTTATTTGGTGTTTATAATATGCTTTAAGACAAACCATGTGCAAATTCATCAGTCAACACCACTGTACCAAAAACAGTCTCAACTCATTTTGAAACCACCCAATCCCGTCAACATGTGGGGCGGGGCTTTTCTCCACTGACTTTCTATGATGGTCAAAGCTTTTCTAAGGATGCTGATTTTTGACAGATAGCTGTTTGATAGCGTAGTCAAGCCAAGAGCTGATCATGTCAATTACTGTTATGTGTCAGATGTTGTAGAGAGCGATACATAAAACGGTTACCATTCTGATACATCGACCTGCTGGCAACCCTGTATAATTTGCTCTTCCTCTTCTTCTGAATCAGTTTCTGGTTCAAACATATATGGCCAAATTAAACGAGTATTTCCACTTCCCATCGTGTAGTGTTTACTACAGTTGGCCGAGTGAATCAGGTAGTCCAAGCTGGTGTGATTGAATGGAGACGGGGATGGGTATGGAGTTATACGGAGAAGGGTATAGAGTTACATTCAAGTTATTTTAAGGCATGACAGGAAAAAAAAACATTTAAATATTTCATTTTGATTATCAAACGAGTTTTAAGGGATAAAATTATTGATGCAGGGGGACTTAAAATTGTGGCTACTGTTTACTAAATTAAAATGAAGTAAATAATTTATACAACATAGTCATGATTTAACTAAATTGAGGGAACAAATTCTGAATTCGTAGCTATGACATATATATACACACACATACACACACACACACACACACACACATATATATGTCAGACACTACCTCCTTGTTGTTTTGGATAAATTAAAGTATTACACATTATTACGTTGGTTGAAGAGGCAGTGCAAAAACATTCCTGGATGCTGCTTTTAACAGAACGTGGAAATCAAGGAAAGAAGGCAGAGATGAGGATTCCAAGTGCAGTGGAGTTTAATAAAACAAAACAATCAACTTAAAGCAGGAACAAAATAACATTGGGAAGCAAGGACTATGAGGAACAGCCGAAATCTAGGACCTGTTTACACCTGGTCCCTCCATGAGTTTTCTCTGATCAGATAGCTATCTGATCATGAAAAGACCAGGTGTAAATGTCCTCCAAAACACATTTGAGATGGATAGAAATTCCGATTGCTCAAACCACTTCAGGAGGTGGTCTGGGATGCATTCCAGTCATAACTGAACAAGTCTAAATGCATTCCAGTCATAACTGAACAAGTCTAAATGCATCTGGTTGTTGAAACCAAATATGTAAATTTTACTCCTCCCAAGTGCTAAAAAAAAAAAAAAATAAGCATGTGAGAATGTGTTATAGGCTAAAGCCAAATGACAGCGTCATTGCACTGCGTAACTGTGTAACAGACTGACAGGGAAGAGGAAAATTTGTTGAATGAATTTGTTATTTTTGTTTTGTTTTTGTTTTGGATTTCATCAAAAATATCTTTTTGTGTTTTGTGTTACTATAATTTGTGTTCCGAAGATGAGCGAAGGTCTTGTGTTTAGATATATATTTATCTGCTTTAATAGTATTGAATTCATCTCATTTGATTGTTTTTACCCCAAACTAGATATCTTTGAAGATACAATACTCCCTTAATTAATACCATCTTAAAATGCTGCCTAAATATGTAGCTCTGTAAGTTTTAAATGAAGACTATTGTCTGAATGAGTATATGGAATTATTTTAGGTTTGTTTTTCAATTGTTCTCTTTTGGTCTTGGTACTGTTTTGGTGTAACGACTAAAAAAATGCTTAAAAAATGTTTCCACTTCACTTCATGTAGTCCTGTCTAAGATCTCTAGAGCACTTATCATAATCCATAACAACACACAAACAAACACACACACCTCATCTATAATCCAGCTATATTCTTTATTCTTCTCTGCTGTGTTTGCGGCTTTCCGTGGATCCAGTATTTGCGTTCAGGGTTTTAAGTCTCTATTTCTTTTTCTTGCCCTTCTGTCCTTGAACCCCTGTGTTCAGCGTCTGTGGGAATATCAAAGGATTTACACTTCAGCATAGTCATTCCGATTAAAAAAAAGAAGAGGGAGAAAAAGGTGTGGAATCTTCCATTAAATCTCTTTTATCTCCCAGAATGTCAGTGCTGGCATTGAGGGATGAGTGCACCCAATCCGAGAAAGATAAATTTTAGAAAAGAGAGAAAGAAAAAAGTCATCATCTCAATCTGTCCATGTGTCCTGCTTGCTCTGCATGATGGGAAGGTTTTTAAAGTCAGTCTCAGCTGAGGAGTTCTTAAGAAAGGAAGAAATAACCTCAAATGACTCATCTTAATTTGTGACGCACTGCAGCCTTTGATTGAGTGATGTGGACAGACGTATACAAGATCTCGATGAGACTTTAAATAGTTGACTTTTGTCATGAGTGCTTTAATTCATCTTAGACAACAGCCACATAGCTTAGACTATATAGAGAGAGCCAAATGTTTGGTTGCCGTGTGATGAGAATGAATTTGCAAGTATAGAAGGAAAATGCAACAAATGAATTACTGTCATTGCTGTAGTGCTTCTCAAATATGCCCCAGCAATTATTGACTTTTGTGACGAGCAGGGCAGGTGAGAGCCGTGAGGGAACGGCGCGAGGCCGGTGACGCGAGTGATAATGAGCGTCAGCTGCGCGCTGCACCAGTCTCGTATCTCTCACGGAGGAGCTCCGGAAGAATAAAAGAGGAGCGACGACAGTGAAGGACGAGAGAGGACCATGCCTGGATTTTATGTTGTGTTTTATTATGTTTGTGTGGGCAGCAGTCGCTGTGAGGAACTGCCGCCATTTTACTTTTGTTTTTTTGTTTGTTTGTTTATTTATTTGATAAGTACGTTGAATGTTCGCCGGTTCCCACCTCCTTCTTCCCATATTTACGAACTGTGTTACAACTTTATGACACACTGCATAGTAATTCCCTTTGGTTTTTATTATTTATTTTTTATGGAGCCCCGCACATTACATGCGGACATATCACAGAAGTGACAACACTGAAGAAATGAATTACTGAATTGCGAGTTCCCTCTTCAGGGAACTAAGGTTACAGTCAGAACCGAGACGTTCAAGGGAATTCGCGCTGCGTCGAGAGTTTGACGCATTGGGAACGACTATATCCACGCAGCCATACTGACCAGTGCCTGTCTTGTGTGAATTCAGGCGAGCACACCTAAGACAAACAACTGGAACCCAGAGGTAAGCCCAAAACTAGGTTGTAATCCTGACAAATGTGTACAGAAATAACCAGCCCACCGCATCACAGATCTCTTGTAGGGACACCCCTGTTAACAAGGCTTACCAAGCCTCCATACTCCTTCTGATCAGACGCACCACAAAGGAAACACCAGTGGGGTTCTCCCCAAAGACACCACACAAAGGTGCGTGGTAAGCAGCTAGGCCGCCACATAACCTTTAGAGTGGAGGGGGATAATCCTGCAGAGAATCAATTCAGCAGAATTCATAGCACTGTTCCAACCGGGCAGTAACTGGATCCAGCTTATGATTTCTGCCAGTTTCCTTGTGCAGGGAGCTCTGGAGTAGCGTGGTCTCACAACCTCAGTTGGGAGACCCGAGTCTGAGTTTGGCCCCCTCAGAGGCCACACTCCATAACGCCGCTCTCCAGAGCTCCCAGGAGTAAAACAATCAGGGAAAAGTGTACAGACACAGCCTCAGCCACATCTGCACCTCCATATGAGCTCCACCACCTCAGGGTGGAGTCTCCATTCCCCGGGCCTCAGCCCCTGCCTCGACAGGATGTCTGCTCCGAAATTCTGGACCCCAGTGATATAAGCTGCCCTTTTTGAGTGAAAGCAGCTTCTCCTGGGACCACAGGAGTATTTAATGCGCCAGTTGCTGAGTGAACACGAACGCAAACCCCCCTGGTGATCCATGTAGGCGACCACCGATGTGTTGTCTGACCGGATGAGCACATGGTGACCACTGAGGTCTGGGAGGAAATTCTTAAGAGCAAGAAAGACAGCCAACATTTCCAGGCAATTGAACTGCAAGGAAAGATGGTGCTCCTTCCACATAACCTGAGTCGAATGACCCTCCAGGATCAGACCCCAACCCATAAGGGAAGCATCCGTCGTTAGCATTCTGCGACGGCACGGAGCTCCCAGCACGGGACCTTGGGATAGGAACCAGGGCTTCTTCCACATAACCAAGGCACGTTGGCACCACTGCGTGACCTTCATCATGAAAAATGGATTTCCCCTCGGAGAAAACCCCCTGGTCCTGAGCCACCACTGCAGGGGTCTAATGTACAACAGGCCAAAAGGTATCACGTTGGACGCTGCTGCCATCAGACCCAACAGTCTTAGAAACTGCTTCACAGTGAGTGACTGGCCTAGCTTTATTTGGTTTATGGTAGAAAGGATTGGTTCTATGCAAACAGGTGAAAGCTGTGCCCGCATCGCAACAGAGTCCCAAACCACGCCTAGAAAAATGGTCCTCTGTACTGGAGAAAGCACACTTTTCTTGGCGTTCAACCTCAACCCCTACTTTCTTATGTGAGCGAGAACGACATCTCAATGACGAACCGCCAACTGACATGACTGAGCTAGAATTAGTCAGTCGTCGATGTAATTGAGACCACTAATGTCCTGCAGACGCAGTGGAGCCAGCTCTGCATCCATACATTTGGTGAAAGTGCGGTGTGATAGAGCTAGACCGAACTGAAGAACCCGCTATTGGTACACTTCGCCCCCGAAAGCGAACCCCAGGTAATTCCTGTGTTTGTGGAAGGATGGATAAATGGAAATATACGTCCTTGAGATCTGTCACTGCTCAGCCTGTCACTGCTCAGACAATACACCCCACACTGCATCAAATTGGTCCGCATGGCTGTCGTCCCAGAAGGAAGCCTCTTCTAAAGATGATGCACAAGAAAGCCCGCAAACAGTTTGATGAAGACAAGCAGACTAAGGATATGGAAACAATGAAACAATGGATGGAAAGATAAATTTATTTGGTTCAGATGGTGTCAAGTGTGTGTGGCAGCAACTAGGTGAGGAGTACAAAGACAAGTGTGTCTTGCCTACAATCAAAAAAAACAAAAAAAAAAACATGGTGGTGGGAGTGTCTTGGTCTGGGGCTGTATTAGTGCTGCCGGCACTGGGGAGCTACAGTTCATTGAGGGAACCATGAATGCCAATATGTACTGTGATGTCATCATGGAGGAGTGGAAGAGGACTCCAGTGGCAACCTTTGAAGCTCTGGTGAACTCCATGCCCAAGAGGGTTAAGGCAGTGCTGAAAAATAATGGTGGCCACACAAAATATTGACACTTTGGGCCCAATTTGGACATTTTCACTTAGGGGTGTTTTGTGGCTAAAGTTACCATCATCTCTGACTGTATTCACAGAAATCAGAGCTATGTCATTTAGTTTTAATTTTAAATGTGAATTGTACAGTGAGCATTCTTGGGTTAATAATAACAAGCTCTGATCTCTCTGAATACAGTAAGAGACAATGGTAGCTTTAGCCACATTTACTGAAACACAGACTATAAAGTGAGATACTTATGTGTTCTGGATATGAATTTGGATCACAAAGAGTTGGTATTGATCCATCTTTGAAAAGTAACTTTTGTGCAAATCCTGCATTTTACTGACCCTTATTTGCAAAGCAGTCCAGTGTACAGTGATTCACACAAACATAAACGAATTTAGTTAATTTCTAGGGCACATTCCCTTTGAAAATTAAATTAATCCACTGTATTCTCAGTGGCTCAGATTCTGGGATTTTATTATTACCACCAAAAAACAACAGTTATAATGTTTAAATTGCTGAGACAAGATGGGATCTACAGCCTAAAATTAACACTCACTAAGAGTCAAATATAAGTAAAATACGGTGTTGGTGAATATATGAAACTGTGTCAGGCGCCAGATGGCTGGTAACAAGTTCTAGCAATGCAATGTTGTGAGAACATGAACTTAAACAAATGTGAACAACGCTCGGGACACAAAAATTGTCAAAAAGTGCCCATCTCAGTGAGTGTCTTAAACATAGTCCGATAGTCGATTATGTCTTCAGCTGAGAAAGAAAAGGTATGGTCCGCGCGTACATTCGCTCTTAAAGTGACAGCATCATAATAATCCTGCTGCTGTCTGTTTTTAATGTTATCCAAACAACAAAGGGAGGGAAAAAATCACTAACTTCACTTGAACATTAAAAAGGATATGAATACTATGGGGTGTTATTTATTTGATTAGACTACTTTGTTAAATTTCTGTACCTGAAAACTATGGTTCGATCTGCCTGAAAAGTATTGATTATTTCATTTGTATTGTTGTATTGTATTTATTTCTGCTATTGCTTGTAATTTGATTATTTATTCTTTTTTTTATTACTGACTGTTTACTTGTCTAAAAATATAGGCTTTTAAAATTGTATTAGTTAAGCTAATAGTTTTAGCCAAGGAATCGAAATTGGAAAAGAGGATTGTGAATTTCCACTAGCATCTAAAATACTGGTGTCATAAATGTCATTTAGCTTGAACTCTATCAAGCCGGTAACGTCTGTACTGTTTGTCATTTACGTATTACCTTGATTGCTACTGTAGGTGCAGTACATCACCACAGGTTATTTTTTGAATGTCATTTAATCTCATAAATTATTAATTGGTCATTTTTCACTGCATGACAGCAAATTCTGAGACAAATTACTACCATTATGTGATGAAATTTAAGTCTTGGTTCATGTATATAGAGCATTTTCCCTTCACTCTGTTTTCCAGAAAATAGACTCTGTCAGGTACATGTACATTAAAGTCATGTCAATCAAATATCTTTACTGGTATAAGAGTTGGTACATATATAAAAAAAACCTTTATGTTGTTTTCCATTTTCAATAGTTTTGCCACTGTGCCTTTAATACGAGTATATGTAACCGATCTTTGTTTTGAGGGGCTATCTTCAACATGCAGGAATATTTAAAGGGGTCCTTTTATGACCTTTTACAAAGTCTTGATTTTGTTTTTGGTGTGTACTAGAATAGACTTGGGATTGCTTGGCTGTTGAAAAAGTACATATTTTACATTAATGCAGCATCTCTCTTCACAGTCTGTCTCAAACACACTGTTTAGGTCCTGTTTCGATGAAGTGCAAACTGTGCTTCTGAAATGCAAACTGTGCTCTGATTTGTTAGCTGACCCATGTGTTGTTATTAGCGAACCACTTAGAGCGTGTTCCGGAAATGTCACACTCCTTATCATAACCGTGTTTATGAGTTTCATCTGCTCAGATGTAAATATTAACAATGCCGTTATGATCTATAAACAACTGATTGTCCTGACAAAGGGGGGAACAGTGGGAACAGTGCTAAAAATAATTTTAGTCTAAAATTTAGTCAAGTTTAAAAATAAGTGTTTTTGACATGGCAACAACATGGTACTAAATTAGGTATTCTTTGTCTTCTCTAACGTAGCTCAACCAGGCCTAACCAAATTTTTTTTTTTTGTTTTTTTTTTTTGCGTATTCCGTGGCGGGGGATTATTTAAATGAATGACATTGTGACTTCACAAGATCTGTGAAAAGTGCATTGTAGTCCCAACGAGCCATTTATTTGTTGTGGTTCTTGAAAAGTGTTTTCTGTTAAATATCTCCCTTTGGAGTAAAGCTCAAAGACCAACATTAAACACTACCTAAAGTTGAAAAGGTGAAATAGCATGACAGGGCCCCTTTAAGTAATATTCAAGTTTGGGGTTCCCTGCTCTCCGGATATGACATGCAGGAAAAAAATGGTTGGCTAATTCGTGTGCACGATTTACTAATTCGTTCCCTCGATTTACTAAAACGTGCGCACAATTTGCGATTCCCTCAATTTATAAATTATGCGCAAGATTTATAAATTGAGGGAACAAAATAGTAAATCGAGAGCACGTTTAAGTAAATTGTGTGCACGATTTAGTAAATAGAGGGAAAGAATAAGCAAATCATGTCCATGATTTAATTTATTTTCTTGCATGTCATGTCCGGGGCTCCGTACCTATGAACATATGAAAATCAAGTAGTAAAATCTGCTCTATTCATGACTATAATATCACCTGAGCCTCATAGATTTTGATACGTTGATACATTGGCTGTACATTGATACAGTGTTGAAAGACTGGCTTTCAGTAGCTTTTTATAATTATGAATAGTTTAGTAATGACCCACTGGTGGAATCTGCAATGAATTGTTTGAGCCAGAAAAAAAAAAAGGTGTAAGGTGTATTTTCATTATCATTTTGGTGGCTCTGTGACGAATGTTCTCTGAATGATGGTCTCTCAGAGCCGTGAAATAGACACACTAATCTCAGCGTGTTTTGATTCTGCAGCTGCAGCACTCAGAGGGCAGATACCATTCACCACTGATCCGCTTTTCTGACTGGAAAGACAGCCGCTAATGAACTTGCCTTTGTTTTGTGGAACAGGGTCTAGAAATGGATGACTTCACCTACAGGTTTAGTTTTGAGTTTTGGACACTTACAGCAGTGCTTCTCGAATAGGTTTGCTCCAGGAAAACCCAACAGCACACTAGAATTGTTTTTCCATACAATAAGAAGTCATCACCTTTATTTATACAGCGCATATACAACACAGATGATAAAAAGACAATAGTGTCAGGTCAGTGTTGATTCAGTTCCATTCAATAACTGTGTAAAGTCAATTATGGAATGAGTTCAGTTCAGCTATAAAGCTGCTCTGGAGAAAACTGATGTCATCATCCAGCTCAGTTCAGATCTCATCCATCAGAGTAGTATCAGTGTAGTCAAAGCAATAATATTGCTGAATATTTAGAAGACAATTATCAATCAGACATTGAAATTAATATCGACAGTATCAATATTATCATTTTAACGTCACCATATTAAGGAGCTTAAGCTTTGGCTGGAGACAAATCACCTTAAAGGGATAGTTCACCAAAAAATGAAAATGATCCTATGATTTATTCCAAGCCATCCTTTTTTTTCAAAATGTGGGCCCTCATTCACAACCATGATCAACCTTGGAGGACTAAGGATATTTTATATCGGCTTAAGAGTGAGCAAATCATGGGATAATTTTCGTTTTTGGGTGAACTATCTGGCCAACTGATAGATTTGGATGGTGAACTGATTATGCCCTCTGCGACAGTTCGAAATATTTATGTGCTTCTTGATACCACTCTTTCATTTAATGCTCACATTGGTAAAGTGGTAAAGACAGCTTTTTTCCATCTATGTAATATCTTACATATTTGATCCTCAGGATGCTGAATACATGCCTTTGTTGCATCTCACCTTGATCACTGTAACTCACTTCTTTATGGCCTTTCAGCTAAAAGCATCAAACGATTACAATATGTTCAAAACTATCCAGCCCTTTTGATCATCTCACAAGAAAGAATGAGCACATTACTCCCATTCTTCATCACATTCACTGGCTTCCGGTTTCCTTGCCTATAAACTTCAAGGTACTAATCCTCACTTATCACTGATTTACTTTAACTTCATGCCCCTGTTCTTTCCTAAAAGGCACAGTATGTAAATTTCGCCGCTAGAGGTCGCTTTTTCAAAAAAAAAAAAACCAAAGGCATAGCTTGACGATGCCGTGAATGAGCGTGGTATTATGGGAGTTGTCGTCTTCACCTCCACAGCCAATGGAAAGCAATTGGATGGGACAGAAATCATGTTCATCCTAATGTATTAAATTTTTATTAACGTTACTGTGGTATGAAGCGGGGCGGGGCTGAGTGCCATGGGAGCGAATGCTAATGAGAGACACCTGTGCAGCAGACCAGTCTCAGGTCCCATGGAGGAGCTCCGGAAGTATATAAGAAGGAATGATGACAGTGAAGGGCGGGAGAAGAATTTTACATTTTAATTAGGCTACTGTATGTTATGTTATTGTATGCCTCTATCCCTGAACTTGAACTTTGTTACAGTTACAATTGATCACTTAAATTCAGAATATTTTATTTCATTGAAATCGCCGCAAGTGCCGAATTGCTACTCATATGGATCACTTTTATATGATAAATTAAAATTGTGGGCTAACGCAGCACTGAAATAATATATTACATAATATGTAATATACATTTATATATATATATAACATTTTATAATTTCTCTCGATGAATGTATCTAAACAGTTGAACATAAAACACATAATATTTTAAAACATCTGTGGTTTTTCCATGGATTCCATGGAAGTAAAACTGGAAATCAAGAGTACCACAGATATGACGGCAGTAACTGCATACACAGGCCATTACACTGGTTAAAATTGTGGATCCTCTGGATTTAAACATTGTTGGAAATATTTAGAATAAAGTAAGTACAGAAGTCAACAAAATATATAACATTGTTCTGGTGGTTTTTAGGACACCGAGCTCTGATGGTGTGAGGACCCTATTGTAATTGTTCGGTCAAGTCTTCTTCTTCTCCGAAATGAATCGTATTTTTGAGGGCCTAAACATGATTGAAAACTTATGAAACTTTGCACACACATCAGAAGTGGTGAAAAATTACATCAGATATATGTTTCAGAATTAGGCGTGGTAAAATGGCTCGATAGCGCCACCTACAAAATATCAATTAAGCGGCCTTCACACTACATTTCATGTACAAATATCAAATTTGGTAGACAACAGGAACCCAACATGAAGTGAGATATTTTGAATTTTCTCTGCAAAATTTTTAAATTTTTTGCCATTTCCAGACGTTGTACTTTAACAAACTCCCCCTAGAGCTTTAATCAGACCAACGTCGTATTTGGAAGTATAATCTAATCTTATTGCGAAGATCTTGAGTTTTCGCTGAATGGTGTGTCCGTGGTGGCCTGACAAAGCCCTGAGCGCTTCTGGTGTGTGTCATTCAGCGTGATTCCGCCTATCCCGCCTTCGCAAACGCCAACTTAGTCGATAACCAATTGTAACTGGATGGCAATTTTGTTCTACGACTCATTGAGTGGGCTGTTCTCGTGCCCTCGTGTGACAGAACATTACTACTACTACTACTTGTTCTAACCTAGTCGTAACGAAATTTTAGGAAAGATGAAATACGGGACAAAACATGATTTTTCTAAATAAGTCGGGACACTGAAAATAGAGCTGAAATATGGGACTCTGCCAGGAAAAACGAAACGTCTGGTCACCCTAAATTATGCAACACTTGGCTAATTGCCAGTGTATGTGATTAACACCACAAAACAGGAAGTTGTTGTAACTCAGGCATACAATGTCCAATCTACCCCAAACGTGAAGTTTGAGAAGAGTCCTGCCCTGAAAAAATGTACATGACATTATTCAGTAGTGCCACCCATATGCAATTTAGTTCTAAACATTCTAGAAACATTATAAAATATGCTAGCCACACTTAGTTGAGTGCTAAAGCATGCTATTATAGTCATGAAAGAGAAAGTTGTTGTAACTCAAGCATACAATATCCCATCTGCCTTTAAATTCACATGTTTGATAAGTGCCCTGGCCCAAAGACATCTACATACCAAAGTCAAGTCATTGTCAGCTGGTAGCAGGAAGTGTGGCAAATATAAATGACTGATGTAGACCTCCTATATTATTTAGTTAAATGCATATTGCCCACCATGCTCTGCTTTCCTAAAACCACTGGGCGGCGGCGGCATGGGTGCGAGGGCCCTTTCATCGCTGCTTGCAACTTTAATTGGCTATTTTAATCCAAAAAACGTACATATTGTGCCTTTAAGGTCTTGTAGCACGGAATTGTTAATGACTCCTAAATTTAGTTTGGTCACTATTGGTGCCATGTCATTAGTGTTGTGGAATGCTCTAACTCAAGACATCCGTCAAACTTTCTCCCTTATTTCTTTTAAAAACACTTTTTCTCTGAATATTACTATTCATCTCTTGGTCTGTGGTGAAGAGGGCGGATTCTGGAATCCACTGTCGCTTCAATTTATATATTATTATCTTTTTAAATATTAAATTATTTAGAATGAATTCTTCAACTTATGTTAAAGCATTTTTTTCCATTTCATTTTCAAACACTAGAAAATGATGATGCTTATTGTCTGTACCTCTGACTGAGAGAATAGTACTTATCAGTATGTTTTGAGAAAGTTTCACGTTTAGAGCAGAGCTCAGATCAACTTCAGCCTTGAAGAAGCTGTGAATCTTGTGTATCTTTGTTTGCGCTAAGTGTTCTGCACAGGTCCTTTATGGGTGCTGGTGGACAACTGGCACTCTGAGACCTGCCGACGCCTTATCCTGTCAGGACATATAACAGGACATCCTGTCCCTAAGTTCAAGGGTCCGATCATCAGTATCATGATGGAGGGAGATATGCTATCCATGTGTGGAAGATTACTAATTTTGTCTATTTTCTTAAACAATCAGAATCTTCTTAATCTTAGTAATGACATAGTTAGTGGACTCTGTTAGAGTGTAATTGCTGTGAAAATGTGAATGTAAGCGGAGAGCAGCCTACGAACTCCTTGTGAGACTTGAAGCTGGCTTTTGTTGATGAAACTGCAAACTGTTCTTCAGTAAAATTTCTTCAATTATCTGACATATCTGGTGAACAAGGGTCCTAAACTGTTTATCACCAACAGTGCATTGTACTTTGCTTTGGATGTTTGGTAATGCTCTGTATACCTCTAACCTAACTTTGTAAAGCAACCTTGGGCTTTGGAAAGGTGCTATTAAATAAATACAAATTATTATTATTGTTACTGTTATTTTTATACTAATATTACCATGAAAAGTTTTTGTAAATGTCACTCTGTTTATCATTGATATAATATGGAATGATACAGAATAAATAAGTTCTAATAATAATTTGTCTGTTCTTAGAATGGATCCTTGCTATGGATATATTTCAGAATGTGTGCTGCTTTTGGGTGTTTGAGCCCATATATTGTGAAACATAGGTGTATGCTACAGTGCCTCAGAGGGTAAAATCTGTCAGGCTGAATACAGAGAACAACCTGCAAACCCTCACCAGTTTGCATCAGATCATCTGTTTTCTCTCTCCCTTTGTCTTGGTCTGTGCTGGTCTCTCAAACTCTCTTCTTGTGCTCCATGTCTTTCTACAGTATATGCATTTCCTAACTGTGATTTGAGTTGCCAGTGCCAGTAATCCACATCCTCTGGGATTTAGGTTCCTCTAAAATCCCACTCAGCTATGTTCTATGTAAAGTCTCACCATCCACACTATGGAATGCATATCCATTGTTCCAGAGCCAATGGTAACTCTGATCCTATAAGAGAAAAGTGGTGCTGCACTCAATATGAAACTAATGCACCACACAATATGCTGTCCTCTATTTCTAGCTTCATTTACATTCTCTCTTTCAATCTAAAGTAATTTTAACTAAGAAAGAAAGTGTATTTTGTCACAAATACATCTACAAAGAAATAAATTAGAATAAAAGACTCAAACAATTAGAAAATAAATATTTTGATAGTCCACTTTTCTAAGAAACAATGCAACAAATGACTGAAAAAATGATAGAACGGGACTCAAATATTTTATGATACAAATGACTGACAATATTCATTTTTTTAAATATCTGCTTTACTTTTACATTAACAATATGTCTCACAGAAATAGCATAACAGAACACGAATCGGTAAATGTTCTCTGATATTTTTATGTGCGTTTGAACTCATAAAATGACTTAAACTAAGTGATGTAACAGGAAGTGATGTAACCATTCAGGAATTATATATGTAGCACATCACCAGAAGTTCGCTCCTCTTGAAAAGTAGAGCAAGAGTATGCTGGGTGCCGCCTGTGGCAAGAGAATGCATGATCTCCCAGATGATAGCAGCATAGATTTAGGATTCAGCATGGTATGTGGAACTGTGTCCAAAGTCTATTGCATTGTAGGCAGCTCAAGTCAGGTGAATCCACGCACAGCTGTATTTGCCTCCTGTAATGAATGTTTGCCTATTACTGCCAACAGAAAGCAGGTGCTAAACAGAGATATTACAAATGGATGTCTGATCTATTGATCATGGCAGGACAGTAATTTATCAAATGAGGATTGAATGATGAAGAACTTTGACTGACTTTCTTTATGGTTTATGGCAGAGGTTCTCAAATAGTGGATTGCTGTCCAGTTCCGGACCCTTGTTTGGTTCCAACCGATAATGACAACAGTAGCACATTTCTACAGTTTGAAGTGAGTAGCTCATCAAAACAACAGAGTAGTACATATGGTAATGATCTTTCGGTGCTATGTCCTCTGATATTTTTATCTAGAGCCAAACTCTCTTCATTCAAATCCGTTGCTTCTCTCTCCTGCTAAAGAGAGACACATTAAGAGTTGCAGATAACAGTTATTTTAACAGCAGTAGCAAAAACACAGTGAACAGCAAAATTGATTGATACTTTCACTAAAACACTGCAGAAAACGAGAATGCAATAAAAACAATTATTTCTGTCATATGTAAACACACACACACACACACACATATATATATATATATATATATAAATATATGACTCCATACTTTTTTGATGTTTTTTCATCTAGCTTTAGCAATTTTAGTCCACATGTTAAATGGTTAGTTCACCCAAAAATGAAATTTCTGTCATTTATTACTCACCCTCTTGTTATTCCAAACCTGTAAGACCTTTGTTTGTCACGATTGTCAGCTGAAGTGCCCGTGACCACTAGAGGGCACTTCACCATGGACTGCTCTTCACTCACTCACACTCTCATTCATTCACACGGACCACATTTCCCATAAGCCCTGTAACCAGTCACTGATTACCGAACCAGCTGCACCTCATCACCCACACCAAATAGAAACACCATTCACACATCACTCCCCGTGAAGTCTTAATTTGGTTAGCCTGTCATTTCTGAGCGTTTATTCCTGTGTCTATTTTCCTGGTCTTGTTTTTGCCTGATTTCCTGTTTCCTGAACTTTCTCTGCCTGCCCCTTGGATTTACTGTTTTTGATTTATGAACTATTGTTTGCCTGCCGCCTGCCTCAATCTGTTTGCCTGGATATTGACTATGATTCTGCCTATTCTCCTCCAAACCTGTTTGCCACTGTTTTTTTTTTTGACCTTTGCCTGTTTTGACCACGTCTTTAATAAAGCTGCATTTGAATCCCATCCCGCTGTCTCCTCGTTACAGAGTTCATCTTTGGATGAACAGAATTGATGAAATCTGAGAGGTTTGTAATCTCCCTATGCACAGCAATGTCATTCCAAATTTCAAGGCCCAGAAGACATCATTAAAATAGTCCATGCGACTACAGTGGTTCAACTAAGGAGATCAGAAACCTCTCGGATTTCATCAAAAATATCTTGATTTGTGGATGAACGAAGGTCTTACGGGTTTGGAACGACATGAGAGTGAGTACATAATGACAGAAATTTCATTTTTGGGTGAACTGACACTTTAAGAGCATTTCATATAATTGGGAAAATTATTTGTATGGCAAGGAAAGACTGAAATTTGAAATGACTAGTTGTTCAATGACTCTGTTCATGATGAGAGTGTTTTGATTATAATATACATTGTTTGTTTTTAGTAGATAGCCACTTATTTCAAGCAAAATATAAAAATGGTCCAGGAAACCTCTAGGTTACTCTAGGTCCCCCTGAAGGAGGGAACGGAGACATTACGTCGGACTGACATCATGGGGTCTCGCTTGGGAGCCCAATCACCTCCACGTAGTAAAAAACAAGCCAATGAGAATTGGCCAGTGAGATTTACATGCCGGGCCCCTCCCCCGGCATCCGGGTATAAATAGAGCCGGCATACTCACTTCATTCATACTTTGCTGAGGAGCCGAAAAACTGACCTCGGCCGCTCAGTGGTGACTCCGTGCTATGGCAAGGGGACGTAACGTCTCCGTTCCCTCCTTCAGGGAACGGGGGTTACATTAGTAACCTAGACATTCCCATTCAGTCAGTCACTAGGAGGGAGGTCTAGGAGGGTTTAGCCGCCTAGCACCTCTCAGGAACCTGATGATCAGACCGTGCTTTCCTAGTGGAAAGGAGGTCATGGAGGGACAGGAGCCGCATCTCTGGCCTCAGTCTGCTTCTGCACTGCCGAGAACTGAGTCTGCCTCAACAGTGTCGCCGAAGAGGCCGGCCTGGGAAATGGGGGCGTTGAGAAAGCGAACTTTGTCGGCGTCCTTCATTTCAGCCAGGTCCACCCAGAGATGGCGTTCCTGGACCACCAGGGTGGACATCGTCTAGCCCAGGGCACGTGCTGTGACTTTCATCGCCCGGAGGGCGAGGTCGGTCGCAGCACGCAGTTCTTGCAAAACCCCTGGGTCAGAACTACCCTCGTGCAGCTCTTTCAGAGCTTTCGCCTGATGGACCTGTAAGATGGCCATGGCATGCAGGGCGGAGGCTGCCTGTCCAGCGCCGGAGTAAGCCTTAGCGGCGAGAGCCGCTGTCATCTTACCCGCCTTGGACGGGAGACGTGGACGATTCCGCCAGGTGGCAGCTGACTGCGGACACAAGTGAACTGCAATAGACCGTTCCATCTGTGGAATGTCCACGTACCCCTTGGCGGCCGCAACATCGAGGGTAGTGAGAGTGGAGGAGGTAGAAGAACGGCTACTGGCAGTGTGGGGTGCCTTCCACATCTTCTGAACCTCCTCATGCAGCTCGGGAAAAAATGGCACTGGGGCGGGACGCGGCTGTGAACCACACCCCGCGCCTAGAAACCAGTCATCAAGCCGCGAGCGCTCGGGACACTGTGGAGGGTTCCACTCGAGCCCGATGCCCGCGCCGGCCCGAGCCAGCACAGCTGTTAACTCCGCATCGGACTCAGCCTGTGCGACCACCCCGGAGGGCGGAAGTTCGGCTTCATCTTCATCTGCAGAAGACAATAGCCCACTCTCCGATGCAGCAATCGACATCCGATCCTCATCTGGAGCGCCGAATGAGGGTACCTCACGAGAAGGACCCGCGCCAGCACTCGGCAACTCGACGGCACATGGCACTGTGGAGGAGTGGGAGGTTCGTGGGGGCTGACCCGACAAAGAGGCTCCCACTGTAACCCTCAGATCTCCCAAAGTGCTAACCATCCCCGCAGCTCTCCCTTGGAAAGTCACGGGGGACTGGGTAGCAGCAGAGGGGACTCCACCTTTCGCATTAAAGAAGGAGAGTCGCGATCGCAGACATGGTCGTGCTCTCGCAGTGAGAGCATGAACCATCCACGAGCGCTGATTCAGCGTGCTGTCTGCCCAGACACATGACACAGCGCTCGTGGCCATCAGATGAAGTCAGGAAACGACCGCATCCAGAAACACACATCTTGACATCTTGAAAAAGACGTTTTTCTCTCGTGTTGCTCTTTTAGAAATGCTCTGCCCGCTGGAACACAGAGGGATAGAATGCCGCACCGATCTCGTTCCACACCAGCGCCTCTGCAAACCACTGCTGCTGTGCTGTCAAGCCAACGAGAGAACAAGAGCAGGAGGAAATTGAAGCAATGACAATTGCTGTTTTTGGGGATCTTGGGGATCAATTGGGATCTTGTCCCTATAGCAATGAAAATTGCTGTTTTCGCTCTAGTTTCTCAGCTGTAGAGATGAGTGGAGATCAGTTGAACCGATCGGCTCCGAAGCAAAAGTATGAATGAAGTGAGTATGTCGGCTCTATTTATACCCGGATGCCGGGGGAGGGGCCCGGCATGTAAATCTCACTGGCCAATTCTCATTGGCTTTTTTTACTACGTGGAGGTGATTGGGCTCCCAAGCGAGACCCCATGACGTCAGTCCGACGTAACGTCGAACGTGACTGACTGAATGGGGACTCCTGAGCCCCCGTACAATATCTTTTCAGTCACATGGCTCTCTATGGAGCCAGTAATAAGACAAAACTATTTGAATTTGAATTGCGCAATTTTGAAATATGGACATGCATCATTTAACAAAAGTGTATATTACACGGATATAGTTGTTTTATGTAGTTTAAGTTATATTACAGTTGTGTTCAAAATTATTCAACCCCCACTGAAATTGATTGTTTTGGCCGGTTTGACATTGATTTTGATCATTCAGTCATCCTGCTTACAATTAAATCAAAGAGGCACGTGTAGGTCAGACAAATATAACATAACATTTATAATGAAATAACCACAAATGTCTTTTCTCTGCTCACATCATTATCAGTTTTATTCAACCCCCAAGTGACATTCAATCTTAATTCTTAGTACAACATCCTTTTACAGTTATAACAGCTTTTAAACGTGAAGCATAGCTTGACACAAGTGTCTTGCAGCGAGCTACGGGTATCTTCGCCCATTCATCATGGGCAAAAGCCTCCAGTTCAGTCACATTCTTAGGCTTGCGCACTGCAACTGCTTTCTTTAAGTCCCACCAGAGGTTCTCAATCGGATTTAAGTCTGGTGACTGCGATGGCCATTTCAAAATGTTCCAGCCTTTAATCTGCAACCATGCTCTAGTGGACTTGGAGGTATGCTTGGGATCATTGTCCTGTTGAAAGGTCCAACGTCTCCCAAGCCTCAGGTTTGTGACGGACTGCATCACATTGTCCTCCAATATCTCCTGGTACTGAAGAGAATTCATGGTACCTTGCACACGCTGAAGCTTCCCAGTACCTGCAGAAGCAAAACAGCCCCAAAGCATGATTGACCCCCCGCCATGCTTCACAGTAGGCAAGGTGTTCTTTTCTTCATAGGCCTTGTTCTTCCTCCTCCAAACATAGCGTTGATCCATGGGCCCAAACAGTTCTAATTTTGTTTCATCAGTCCACAGAACACTATCCCAAAACTTCTGTGGTTTGTCCACATGACTTTTGGCATACTGCAGTCGACTCTTCTTATTCTTTGGAGACAGCAAGGGGGTGCGCCTGGGAGTTCTGGCATGGAGGCCTTCATTACGCAGGGTGCGCCGTATTGTCTGAGCAGAAACTTCAGTACCTACATCTGACAAATCTTTTCTCAGTTCCTCAGCAGTCACACGGGGACTTTTCTCCACTCTACGCTTCAGGTAGCGCACAGCAGTCGAAGTCAGCATCTTCTTTCTGCCACGACCAGGTAGCGTTTCAACAGTGCCCTTTGCCTTGAATTTGCGAATGATGCTTCCTATGGTGTCTCTTGGTATGTTTAACATCTTTGCAATCTTCTTATAGCCATTGCCCTTCCTGTGAAGAGTAATCACCTCTTCTCTTGTCTTCCTGGACCATTCTCTTGACTTCACCATGTTTGTAACCACACCAGTAAATGTCTAGAAGGAGCTGAGTATCACAGTCATTTTAAAGCTGCCTAATTGGTGCTTATTAGGCTTTATTGCTGCTCCCTGACATCCACAGGTGCTTTCAATACCTGATTGAAAACACTTCAATGGACCTCTGTTCTTCAGAGTGGTAGTCTTTAAGGGGTTGAATAATTGTGTCAATGAAGAATTCACAAAAGAAACATTTACTACTGTATTACAAAACCAATTGATGTCATTTTAGTTGCATATGCTTCTTTAAGAAGTCCTTGTAGGATTTCATTCTGAATTCAATTACAAATGTACTCTAAATTCTCTAAAACCATTTACAGCATTGGGGGGGTTGAATAATTTTGAACACAACTGTAAAAGCAAATGATTTAAAGCATAATAAAATAGTCATTTAGCCCCAATAACTGCGAGAACCCACTGTGAGACTTACAGTAGCATCCATAACAAAGCATGCCCTCTTCTCCAACCTTAAGAGCTTGTCCTTTATGATAATCTCTTGCTCAGTCGTTGGTTTATGTGTCTAGTTAGATTCTTGGATGGAAAGTCAAATTGTGTCCCTGACTAAAGAGATTTTCTCCCAGTAATGCATGAGCCAAATATCCATCAGTTCAGTGAAATGCATTATTCTATTTGCCCTTCAAATTTTGAACTCTCCTCCTAGATCACACTGACGGGATTGTTATGCGTTGTTTTGCCAGATAAGAAATCATTAGATAAAATGCATCATCTGTAACGCATTTGGCTCCAGTTCTCATTGTTTATGCATTTGTCAGTGTTTATTCCAGTTCTCTTAGAAGTCAGATGTGAAGCATCATTTTCATTATATATGCAATGATAATGTATTTAGGCAGTATTACATTTTATGAATTCAAATTATTATTATTATTATTTTAAATTATATTAATTTTATTTATTTATTCAGTAATGTTTATGTGTAACAAAGTATTCAAGAAGAGCTTAGAACTGATCCTGAGTTGTGCTGTTGGGTGTAATGCATTACAGTAATCACATTACTGTATCTGTAATGAGGTAATATAGGGGGTTACTCTTTATTTTTCAGTTATCGTGTTGTAATTACTGTTCTGTCATTACTGGCATCACATATTGGCCATAATTTTGTTTTCATCAAATGATCGCACTCCTTTCATTTGGTTGATGTGCAAGCTAAGTGTCTAAGTGTGGAACAGAGATGAGAGAATATTTTTAAAGTCTTTAGCTCAAATAATAATGCTAAAAAACATAGTCATGCACCGGACACTCGGCAACTGAAAATAAAGTCATTTTTGCCTAAAATACCAGCCAAAATATTCTACAATGGCACATCAAGAAGAGCAGAGAGAAGCATTTGTTTGTTTACTGTATTTATATCATTTATATCAGTTCTGGCTTAGTCCTTGTCCGTTCTCGTCAATGTATCAGTTGCGGAGTTTGTAAAGAGTTTCCTTAGTTTATTTATTAAAAGTTCCTGTTTCCTGTCATCCTCGAATTTGTGAGCTTCTACTTACACCTTATGTGACAACCTGTTGTTTTCAACATTTTGATGGTTAAAAATGAATCTGATTAATAAATAGATTATTAAATAAACTTTATTTTAGGTTTTGATTTTGGCTAAATGAAAATTAAATAAATTTAGCATTTTTTGTGTGTTTCTGTAAAAACAATGTTTTTTTTCTTTGATGTTTCACTACTAAAAATACTATACTTCCCAATTCTACCAGTACAATGTAGTAGACTTTTATGGTGCCTTCACATGGTATCGGAATTATCTTAAATATGAGTTTCCTAGTAGGAAATTGGACATAAATGTTCTATTTAAACGCTCTTTTTCATCAAATTCTATTTACTTCTGGGAAACTCTGAGATAATTTTGATGCCCAAGTTTTCGAGTTGGGCGTGCCATAAACTTAAAACATGACGGAGGGGAGAACAATTGCTGCTGCTGTGACTGGTATTCATTATAATTTTTTTCTACAACAGCTAAATCGCCTTGTCTTGTTGTTAAAGTCAAGAAATTTACATATATGTATAACCATTTTAAGTCAAGTCAAGTCAAGTCATCTTTATTTATATAGCGCTTTTTACAATGCAAATTGTGGCAAAGCAGCTTTACATTAATAAGAAAATGGTGTCATTGTGCAGCTTATTCTATATATTATTGATTCATTCCGTTGCAAAGATCAATAGTTATTAGTCTAGGTAATTTAGGTATAGCAGCACTGGAGAAAACAGTGACGTAATCGTCCGGCTCAGATCAGTTCGCATACAACGGCGCCAATGCAGGCATATCAAAAACACTGCTGAATATCAACCAAGTGTCCCCAACTTAAGCAAGCCAAAGGCAACAGCGGCAAGGAACCAAAACTCCAACAAATGGAGAAAAAAACCTTGGGAGAAACCAGGCTTAGTTGGGGGGCCAGTTCTCCTCTGGCCAACAGTGAACACTTGTCCGATACTCAGGCAGAGTTACAGGTCATTAAACCGATTTGGAATCGCAACAGTCAAAATATTTAATCTAGTTCCATCTAGTTTAAGATCTTTTTGATCACGCCGGTATGGGACGGTTTGTTGGGATATGTGCCGCTGGCTGATGAGTCGGTAAGGTCTTCACAAAGGATGAGCTCGTTCACACGGTCTCCGCCGACACCACAGGGCCACGTTGCTGCCGCACACAGGCACAGGTTCCCCGTCCGACCCGGACACAGCCCGGATCCAGCCAATCATGTTAATTGGTAAACCTCGGGATAAGCAGAGAGACAAAAAATTAGCGTAGACGCCATTCTTCTTCCGATGTAACGAGTACATCTGGTGTTATAGGAAGTGTTCCCGGTTCCGGCTGACCTGATCTATGCAGCCTAACAATCCTTTAACGGATATGAGGACAAGAGTTTATAGTGCGTCATGTGTATGCCAGGTTAAATAGATGCGTTTTTAGTCTAGATTTAAACTGACAGAGTGTGTCTGCTTCCCGAACAATGCTAGGAAGATTGTTCCAGAGTTTAGGTGCCAAATAGGAAAAGGATCTACCGCCCGCGGTTGATTTTGATATTCTAGGTATTAACAACTGGCCAGAATTCTGAGATCGTAATAGACGCGAAGGACTATAATGCATTAAGAGCTCACTCAGGTACTGGGGAGCTAAGCCATTTAGTGCTTTGTAAGTAATTAGCAAGATTTTAAAATCTATACGATGTTTAATAGGGAGCCAGTGCAGTTTTGACAGAACCGGACTAATATGTTCATACTTCCTAGTTCTAGTAAGGACTCTAGCAGCTGCGTTTTGGACCAGCTGTAATTTGTTTATCACGCGAGCAGGGCAACCACCCAGTAGAGCATTACAGTAATCTAGTCTCGAGGTCATAAACGCATGAACTAGCTGTTCCGCATTTGTCATTGAAAGCATATGTCGCAATTTAGATATATTTTTAAGATGGAAGAATGCGGTTTTACATATGCTAGAAATGTGGCATTCAAATGAAAGATTGGTATCAAAGAGCACACCCAGGTTCCTAACTGACGAAGACGACTTAACAGAGCAGCCATCAAGTGTTAGACAGTATTCTAGGTTATTATGTGCAGAAGTTTTTGGTCCAATAATTAGAATCTCTGTTTTTTCTGAATTTAGTAGTAGGAAATTACTAGTCACCCAATTTTTTATATCAGCTACGCATTCTGTTAATTTTGAGAATTGGTAGGTTTCGTCAGGGCGCGAGGAAATATAGAGCTGAGTATCATCAGCATAACAGTGAAAGCTAATGCCATGCTTCCTAATGACATCTCCCAAGGGCATCATGTACAGAGTGAAAAGCAACGGTCCTAGAACTGAGCCTTGTGGTACTCCATGTTTAACTTGTGATCGAAATTACATCTCTTCGTTTACTACTACAAACTGATAACGGTCAGATAAGTATGATTTGAACCATGCCAATGCATTTCCACTAATTCCAGCATAATTTTCTAGTCTATTCAAAAGAATATTGTGGTCGATAGTGTCAAAAGCAGCACTGAGGTCTAGTAACACTAATAGAGAGATACAACCACGATCTGATGATAAGAGCAAATCATTTGTAACTCTAATGAGAGCAGTCTCAGTACTATGGTACGGTCTAAATCCTGACTGGAAATCCTCACAGATACCATTTCTTTCCAAGTAGGAACTAAGTTGAGATGATACTGCCTTTTCTAGTATTTTTGACAGAAAAGGTAGATTGGAAATCGGTCTGTAATTGACTAATTCACCAGGATCAAGTTGTGGTTTTTTAATAAGAGGTTTGATAATAGCCTGCTTAAAATTTTTCGGTACGTAACCTAGTAATAAAGATGAATTAATGATCTTAAGAAGAGGATCTATGACCTCTGGAAGCATCTCTTTCAATAGCTTAGTCGGTATAGGGTCTAACATACATGTTGTTGATTTTGATGATTTAATAAGTTTAGACAATTCTTCCTTTCCTATAGCAGCGAATGAATGGAATTTTTCCTCAGGGATACTACAATCCACTGTCTGATGTGATACTGTAGTAGACAGTTGCATGGCTATAATTTTCTCTCTAATGTTGTCAATCTTGCAAGTAAAGAAGTTCATAAAATCATTACTGCTGTGCTGTTTGGAAACATCAGAGGTTGAGGCTGTATTTCTCGTTAATTTAGCCACTGTATTAAATAAATACTTAGGGTTGTGTTTATTTTCTTCTAAAAGATTTGAAAAATAAGCAGATCTAGCGGTTTTTATGGCCTTTCTGTACTCCATCATTTTCTCTCTCCATGAAATCCGAAAAACTTCTAGTTTTGAATTCTTCCAGCTGCGCTCCATTTTTCTTGCTGCTCTCTTAAGGGCCCGAGTGTGCTCGTTATACCATGGCGTTGGACTAATATCCTTAATCTTTTTTAAGCGCAAAGGAGCGACAGAGTCTAGAGTGTTGGAAAAGAGAGCGTCAATAGTTTCTGTTGCAACATCGAGTTCTTCTAAGCTGTCTGGTTTGCTAAGTTGATGAAACTGATCAGGAAGATTATTTATAAAGCAGTTTTTAGTGGTAGAAGTGATGGTTCTAACATATTTATGGCAGACAGGCGGTTTTCCAGCCTTGGTTAAATGTAGCACGCATGAGACTAGATAATGATCTGAGACGTCATCACTCTGCTGCAGAATTTCAACGGCATCAATATCGATTCCATGTGACAATATTAGATCTAGAGTATGATTACGACAATGAGTTGGTCCTGACACGTGTTGTCTAACTCCAATAGAGCTTAAAATATCTGTTAATGCCAATCCCAAAGCGTCTTTTTCATTATCTACATGTATATTAAAATCACCAACAATAAGGACTTTATCCACAGCCAGTACTAACTCCGAGAGAAAATCAGCAAATTCTTTGATAAAGTCTGTATGGTGCCCTGGTGGCCTGTATACAGTAGCCAACACAAATTTCAAATGAGATTTGTCATTTACATTATATAACGTTACATAGAGCACCATCACTTCAAACGAGATATATTTGAAAGACTTTTGAGTAATACTAAAGATATTACTATAGATAACAGCAACACCTCCCCCTTTACCTTTCTGACGAGGTTTGTGTCGATAATAGTAACCTTGAGGGCTAGACTCATTTAAAGTAATGTAATCGTCTGGTTTTAGCCAGGTTTCTGTCAAACACAGCACAGATTATTTTCTGTGATAATATCATTTACTATAAGTGCTTTTGAAGAAAGGGATCGAATATTCAGCAACCCAAGCTTTATCATTTGTTTATCTTTATAATCTCTGTTTACTACTTGTTGAACATCAATTAAATTATCACCCGTAAATGGGTTTGGAAGTTTTCTGTATTTATTAGTTCGGGGTACAGACACAGTCTCTATGTGATGATATCTAGGTGAAATAGTCTCTATGTGTTGGGATTTATCTGAATTCTGTGACGTGAGACAGCTAGCAGACGGTCGGTTTAGCCAGTCTGTCTGCTTCCTGACCTGGGCCCCAGTTAGTCAAGGTTGAGCTCTAAGACTATGTGCCATATTACTAGAGAGAAGAGCGGCACCACCCCAGGAGGGATGAATACCATCTCTTTTCAACAGGTCAGGTCTGCCCCAAAAACTTTTCCAATTGTCTATGAAACCTATATTATTCTGTGGACACCACTTAGACAGCCAGCCATTGAGTGATGAAAGTCTGCTAATTATCTCATCACTCCTACGAGCAGGAAGGGGTCCAGAAAAAATTACAGTGTCTGACATCATACGTGCGATTTCACACACCTCTTTAATGTTCATTTTGGTGATCTCCGACTGGCGAAGTCGAACATCATTAGCGCCGACGTGAATAACAATCTTAGAGTATTTACGATTAGCATTAGCCAGCACTTTTAAATTTGCTTTGATGTCAGGCGCTCTGGCTCCCGGCAAACATGTGACTATGGTGGCTGGTGTCTCTATTTTCACGTTCCGTGTAATAGAATCGCCAATAACTAGGGCACTTTCAACAGGATTCTCAGTGGGTGCGTCACTGAGTGGGGAGAACCTGTTTGATGTTCTAATCGGAACGGAAGAGTGGTGTTTTTTCACACGACTAGGCCGCCTCACAGTCACAAAGTTGCCCTGCTGCACGGGCTCTACAGCCGGAACCGAACAATGTACGGAGTTCGCTAAGCTAGTCACATCCAAGACAGTATCTGAAGCCCTTGCATTCTTACTATCCTCAATTAAAGTTTTAATTTTACACATATTGTATGTTTTATATACAGCGGTATTAGCCTGTTTTTTTTGTTGTTTTTTTACCAAAATTCCAGAGTCCAGATGGCATGGTGAATGTTTGCGATTGTTAACGAATAGGACGCTAAATCACGTCCTCCGTGATTCCTGTTCTTTCCAACCACAAAGCACTTGAACATGACAAGCTCACTAATCAAAACTTCAGAAGTGGGAAATAGGAAATTTCCGATGGCACGTGGAAGCATTACTCTTACCCTTTATGTCACAGGTGTCATGAGTGTAGCGGTCTCATTCTGTTTTGGTTTTGTTTTCAATCTGTTCCCTGCGTTCCATTGCCTTTGTTTGCTGTCATTTGCTCCTATGGTTCTTAATTATAGTCACACGTGTTCTTCTCTCCCCTTGTTTTTATAGGCTTAGTTTCTTCAGTTCATTGTTCCGTGGCAGCTTACTTTGTTCTCCTGCGTATTCTCTCTTAATTATTATTACACGTCTGTTGATTTAGTATTCCTCGTCCTCATTCGTTCATTATAGCCACCAAGCGTGACAATCAGTATCCAATCTTTGTTCTTCAGTCTGTGTTTCTATATGTGGCCATGTAAAGCAGATGTATCTTTAACTTTACTTGCATTCTCCCCCAAGATGGGCATCAGTGACTTATGTTGTCAAGTTTCTAAGTACAAGTAAATGAGAAAATGAACTTGAGCATAACAGAGGAGTTGGCCTACTCCAATACTGCAGAACTTCACCTGCAAAACTGATACTTCTGAAATTCATATCCTATTTTGTCATGACGGAGAGGTGTTCTTTATTATATTCTTTTTGTTTTTAACATTTTCAGTAGGACATCTGCTCCAGTGGCAGGTGGTTGGTCACAAATAATCTGTCAGGGTCGGGTCCAAATAAAGCAGTAATCCTGGATATACTGAAGGAGTTGTGGGGGACATATCCACAGTGCCTGCAGAAGAGAATAGCTGAATCTCTGTGGCAGGCTGTCTCATTCTTTTCTCAGCTACTTGTGAGTTTAGATGAGCTCAGGTGTTGAGTTAACTTTTTATTTTGTGACTTGCTTATTTATAGCAGAGAATGACAGGTAATTATTGAGAAGAAAAGGGATGAATAAGGAGATGTTTTAGGCCTCTCAAACCAGCTCAATGTGGCAGAAGTATATGCGACAGGGACATAAGAACGTTCTGAAAGTGTGTGTGGGCAGTGCAACTCTGAAGCTTCAGAGTGGACAGGGGACAAAGATAGGTGTTTTATGATGTCACTGCATTGAAAAGGCTGTGGTTATGAATATTAATTAGCTGATGATGCTGATGTTGAACAATGATTGAGATGACATTGATTGGGAGTTTAGTAAGTCTATATGATTGGATATTTGAAACAAAAAGGTACAATTCCCTGTTTTTGAATAATATCAAGGCCTAAAATTATTGCAAATTAAAGCTTGTATCAGAAATGTGTTTTAATGTGAGCCAGAAGATGTGGATATTTTAACATCAGGCAACAAACGTTGGCAGAGTGTGCTAAAAATGCTGGCACCCTTGGAGCGGTGACGGGGCTTCTGGGCATATTATAAATCTTATCAACTTGGCTCATGAATATTAATTAGGTGATGTAACACTGACCTAATCCTACCTGATTTGCTGAAAGGTAGTTAACTAATGCAATTACTGCTTTCACATTACTTTAGTCCTCTGCTGATGGCTATATATATATATATATATATATATATATATATACATATGATTTCTTTTTATAATAACAATAACATTATAAAGAATATAACAGAACTAGAATATATTATATATATTGTGTGTGGGGTGGTTTTGTTTAGTTTAGTTTTGTTTTGTTTGTTTGTTTGTTTTGTTTGATTGTTTTTAGCTGCTACAGTTCACTTAAATCCTTGAAGTTTTAGCTTTCAGAGAAGTTTGACAAGATGATGTATGCAGTCTGAGTAAACTTACCTAGTGAAGAAAATATACAAAGACAGAGTTCAGACAGAAGACAGGAGGTGATATTTTTCCTTTCTGAAATATCAGAAAACTCTAGGTCCATCTTTCTTGCTCTTTGATGTAGAAGCTTGCCACATAAAATAAAAGTGTGATTTATTCCATTGTTTTTGTGGGGGGTTTTTTCACTCTCACTGTGAGTTTTTACAGCATTGCACCGCACAAATTCAAGTTGTCAGTCATGGCCATTTAATTTTTTTTTTTCTCAAAATGAAATTACTGACTTGCACAAACAGGAACACGATCATCTCAGGCAGTAGAGAACAGAGAGAGAAGCACACGCCTTGATCAATACTTCATTCCTGACTCCAGTAACACCGTCTCATGGATGCACTCAGCTGAGTCTGAACTGAGCAGAGATCAAAGGAATTCAATCAGTGCCGGTCAGGCCCGCGGGATGTGCCAGCTCCAGAGTCATCGCAGCAATCATTAGAAGTCTCTGGAGATCAGGTGCCCTCTGTCACCCTGAGTCCTCACTGCACACTTTAAGTATCATGACCTACGGATGAAATCCATAGGACGGAACATCTCCACTCTCCGTTAAGCATGGGAAGGGCTTCACTTGTGAGCTTTGGGGACAAAATTTGAGGTAGAGGGAGGAAGATATACAGGCTATCTTCCAACAACGTTCTGGTTATATTTATTTATTTATTATTATTATTTAGCATTAATTTTATTTAAAAATATATATATTGTCTCTATATGACAGTGCAACATTTTATTTGCATTTGGGACTTGACGAGTGTTGATTTTGGACCCTGGGTATTTCTGGCATGAAAGATGCTTGTAGACACACTTTTCAATACACAGATGTACTAAACTAAAAAACTAAAACAGCAAACTAAATGCACATAGTAAGAGTATAAGCTGCTATGTGAAATTTCACATGCAAAATCAAGAAATTTTAAAAGGAAGCCACGTGATCGGGAGTTTCGTGTGAGGGCGAAAATCGTCCCCAGTCAGATTTTGTTTGTGTTCAAGGTAGTCACGCAAACTTCTGTGTGAGCATCATACATTGCTACACTATTGACGATGGACAATGAACCTTTTTTGTTCACGAAATTCTGCCAAAGGTTTGCTAATGTGACTGCACCTTAAGGTGATTGTCACAGTGATAACTACATTTTTTGTATTAGTCAAGTCAAGTCAAGTCACCTTTACTTATATAGGGCTTTTTACAATGCAAATTGTGTCAAAGCAGCTTTACAGTAATAATTGACAAATAATTTTTGGCTCCACAGCAGCTCTTAAAGAAAATGGTGTCATTGTTCAGCTTATTCTTCACATTTGTATTGATTCATTCCACTGCAAAGATCAATATGTATAAATTATGTATATCAGCACTGGAGAAAACAGTGATGTAATCGTCCGGCTCAGCTCAGTTTGCACACAACGGCGCAAATGCAGTCATATCAAAAACACTGCTGAATATCAAGCAAGTGTCCCCTACCAAGCAACCCAAAGGCAATGGAGAAAACTCCAACAAAATGGAGGAAATAAAACCTTGGGAGACACCAGGCTTAGTCGGGGGCCAGTTCTCCTCTGGCCAACAGTGAACACTTGCCCGATACTCAGGTAGAGTTACAGTTCATAAGTCTGACTTGGGATCACAACAGTCAAAATATTTAATCCAGTTCCATCTAGTTTGAGATTTTATCCATCACGCTGATATGGGACGGTTGGTTGGGGATCTGTGACACTGGCTGATGTATCAGTAAGGCCTTCACAAGGGATGAGCTAGTTGACACAGTCTCTTCTGACACTTCAGGGCTGCGTTGCTGTCGTGTATAGGCACAGGTTCTCCATCTGACCCGGATAAGGCCTGGTTCCAGCTAATTACGGTAAATGGTAAACCTCGGGATAAGCAGAGAGACCAAAATTAGCGTAGACACCATTCTTCTTCTGATGTAACAAGTACATCCAGTGTTATAGGAAGTGCTCCGGCCGACCTGATCTATGCAGCCCAACAATCCTTTAACGAATATGAAGACACAAATTGACAATGTGTCATGTGTATGCCAGACCAAAGAGATGCGCCTCTAGTCCAGATTCAAACTGACAGAGTGTGTCTGCTTTCTGAACAACACCAGGAAGATCGTTCCAGAGTCCAGGTGCCAAACAGGAAAAGGATCTACCGTCTGTGGTTGATTTTGACACTCCAGGCACCAACAACTGGCCAGAATTCTGAGATCGTAATAGACGCGAAGGACTATAATGCATTAAGAGGTCACTCAGGTACTGGGGAGCTAAACCAATTAGTGCTTTTTAAGTAATTAGCAGGATTTTAAAATCTATATGATGTTTAATAGGGAGCCAGTGCAGTTTTGACAGAATCGGGCTAATATGGTCATACTTCCTGTTCCTAGCAAGGACTCCAGCAGCTGCGCTCTGGACCAGCTGTAGTTTGTTTATCAAGCGAGCAGGGCAACCACCCAGTGGAGCGTTACAGCAATCTAGCCCCAAGGTCATGAACGCATGAACCAACTGTTCAGCATTTGTCATTGAGAACATATGTCGGAGTTTAGATATATTTATTATATTATATTAAAGCATAGCCTTATTGTGGCCTTTTTCACAATATGTAATAAGTTTCTGGTGTCCCCAGAATGTGTCTGTGACGTTTAAACTTAAAATACCCCACGGGTAATTTATTATAGCTTGTCAAATATGCCCCTATTTGAGTGTGAGCAAAAACATGCCGTTTTTGAGTGTATCCCTTTAAATGCAAATGAGCTGCTGCTCCTGGCAACAAAGCTGGAGAATCTCACACAGCCAAAATGACGATTTTCAAATGTTGTTCAAACCAGAGTCAGACACTGAAGGAGAGACTTAGGAAGAAGTTACAACTTTTAGAATGTGTCTGGATGTTTCTGAATGTTTAGTGGATACATTTATGTAGTTGCTGTGGAGTTCATTTAACTCATGTTAATCTTTTGTGTTTGTGAGGCTAACTGAATGGTGATGTTGAGCTGAATTGTTGAGTTGGCTGGTAAGACAAGAGGCTTTTGTGTTTTCTTCAGTAAAAAAGCACTAGCTCTTTCTCACTAAGCAGTTAAGCTTGAGCTTTTCAACAGTTTTGTACTTCACTCAAGAATCTTGTGTTCTAGATATTGTGTTCCAAATAATGTATTTTCATGACATACTCAACTATCTCAAGACTGAAAATATTTGATCCAAGTGTATTTGCTGATTAAACTTTTCTACCTCAGGGGGTTGCGTTCTTATAATCACGATGATGCATTTGGAAGTCTGAATTGGCAGAGAAATTCATTTACATTCACAATTATGTTATTGGCAAACACTTCTTAAAAAAACTACAACTTAGTCTTGCATAGCTTTGACTGAAAAGATGATATAAATTGACTCTATCAATGATGAGCATTTTCTACTCAATGAGGGAAAACCTCCGCAATATATATCATCCTTGTGATAATCGATATACAAAGAAACACCTAGTTCAATCTTGTGGATGCTTCCACCATGTTATGAATTTTAAAACAGATTTTTATGGAAGTTTAGAGATAATTTATGCTCTCACTTCCTAGGGATACGAGACAAGAAATGTTCCTCTTATGCATAGTCGACATTACCCATAACGCTTCATAAATGTTGATTAGATGCCGTTATGCCAGTACTTTGCATTGTGATGGCAGCCTGCATTATTAAAATATTCCTCTTTCTCTGTCAATTACCATAATAATCTCACATTACAAAAAGAGGACGTTTTTTGCTTATGTTCACAGAATTGGAAGCAGATTTAACTTGAAGCAGCCACCATCTAGGTAGATAAAAGTCTTTTGTTTTTGCTGTCCCTCTTGAGCTGAATTGCATGTGAAATAGTTGCATAATTCGGCTCTTGAAAGTATCTATTGTGGACATTAGAGGTTTAAAAGATTTTAATAAAGAACCTCAGGGAACTGCTCTGGCTGAATTTATAGCACTTTTTATGAGAGAAAGGAGAGAGAGCAAATGAGCAGAAAGCAGAATGAGTTTTGATAGCCTCAGATGTGTTTTTAGTGTATAATATATCAATGATCATTACTGAGACCAGCACCACATTCATCTTAGAAAACAAATATGTCTACTGGAGCAGCTAGGAATTGAAAGTAAACATCCTGTCATCTCTTATGTTTATATTTATCCATCAAAACTCTAATGCTCTGAATATGTTCCTGTAGCAGTCTATTGTAATTTTTGTCAATGACATCACAAACATCATCTTGCTATACATTACTGCAGCATTTAGCTAGCCAAACCTATATAACAATAGACGTCCTCAGAATAATGCAGGTGTCTGACACTGGAGAAATTGAAATTGGTGGTTAGTGATGTTATATGCATTTTGGATTTCTGTCTCCTGTAAGACTTACACTCACCTCTCATAAACACCTAACCGAAAAGCATTCGCTAAACATCCATCTTGAAAGTTTATTCTAGGTTTCATTGGTGAATCATTCTTTTAAGTTAAGTGCTGCAAAACTTTAAGAATTTTTTCTTAAAAAAGTCAGGATTTTTTAGTTGACTTCCCTCCCTTATTCAGTATTTCAACTCTGTTCTAGAAATGGAGTCAATTGACCCTTTGCCGGCAGTTTGATTGACAGGTGATCTGACCAATCAGAACCCCGAATCCGCCATTTTGTCCGACGAAGCAGTCAGGGGAGTTAGTAGATTAACCTTTGTGAACTTGAACTTGAAAAATTGTGCGTACTCTCATCTTTGCGCGCTTGAAACAACATTCCTTCTGATGTCCATTCATGTTTATTTTATGCTATAAATGAACTAGTATGAAGAGATGGTTGGTTGACGAGCCACTTGAACTGAAGAGCTACAGCAATCTGTCACGACACATTAAAGAGTCTCTGTACGGTATTTATTGTTTAAACTTCTTTAAAAAATGACAATATTTTAAATATGAAACTGTTTCATATCAAAAGTAACCTCTAATCTGTCGACACGTTGTCAGTGTCCTCTTTGCTCCGCAATATATTTTTCACTACGTGAGAACATGATGTCTGGTGTGAGAGCGCATGGCTTGTCGGACATAGCAACAGTAACTAAAGGGGGCAGGTCTTTGCGAAGGGTCAATTGTGGACCTTTTCAAATATGGTGTGTTTATTTCATTATAGCAGCAAAACAGATTTTGAGATCCCTCAGTCCAATTTTTTTTTCTTTTTTTGGGGGGGTATTTACAGGTCTTTTGTTTCACCAAAAGACATTTCTCTCCTTCTTTGAACCAACCAGATGGTGGCTGGATTGATGAGCTGTTAAATATAGACCTTTCTCTTAGTGGTATGGTGTCTATCCTATATGAGAACATTCAAAGAACGGCTTTTCCCATAGGTGACAATGGGAGGAAGGACTGGGAATAGAAATTTCAGATTCAGCTTGGCAGTAGGTAATAAAATTGGTGCACTCATCTTCGGTATTAGACACAGGGTTTTGCAATTTAAGGTGCTTCACAGGCTCCATCTGTCTAGAGCAAGTTGGCTGAAATGGATCCAGGGTCAGACTCGATGTGCCCCAGATGTAGTCTGGAACCAGCAGATTGAGTCACATTTTCAGAACATTTTCCTTTATATGCAACAAAGATCTCGATCCCAATCCTCTGACTTCCATCTTCGGTGTAGAGCCAGAAGAAATGCAGCTAACAACTAATCGGCTGATAGCCTCCTCCACATTTTTGGCTAAACACCTTATTCTTCTCAGCTGGAAAAAAGCAATGCCACCATCTCAGAAATGCTGGGTGACAGAAGTAACAGCATATCTCAAACTTGAGCACGCTAGATATACTATCCAAGGCTCCCCTGGAAAGTTTTATGGGGTCTAGCTGCCCTTTTTATCTTATTTTGAATTTTCATCAACTAGTATAGTATAATTATGATTAAATTCTCTCTCTCTCTCTTTGCCCTTTTCCTTTTCTTGTAGGGGTGTGTCTGTTTATGTAGACATGTGTCCTTTATGTGACCCTCTAACCCCCTGCCTTTGTTGGCAAAAAAATCAGCCTAAAATCAGCCTTGCCTACTGTGTCCTCCTCTATAATACTGCATGTTACATTTTTCAAGAAATGACACAAGCAAACATCAGAGTGAGCATGATAGTTATCACCAAAATGAAACAAAAAAGTAATAAAATGCAAATCATCATTACAAAAAATTGCATCATCGCACAATCGTGTCATTTTAGCAGAATATGGTGACAACTGGCCACAAAACCAACTAAATTGAATGCAAGCTGATGCATCATGACAGCACTCAGACCAAAGGAGATTAGCGACAGACACTTCAAATGTCAGACAGACATATGTCGATAATAAATAATATCATTAGACTAGCACAGCAGCTGATTAAATGTATGTAACAGACTGTATTAAACTTATGATTTGGGTAAAAAATTATGCAGAATTACAGCCCCACCCATTAAAAGGGATGATGTGATTGGTCAATTTTCCTGTCAATTGAAATCCCTCTGTAATTTCATAGCTGGACCACCTATCACAGAGCTGAAAGTGTTAGGCAGAAACATCCTAAAACGGAGAAAACAGACATCAACACAACACAACTCAAACTGAATAGGCAGATTTGAAGGGTTTGTTTCCTCAAAAAGATTTAAATATTTACTGTCAAATTACTTTTTAAACTATTATGTAAAAGTGTGTACAAATTTTTTTTTATTTTTATAATAGCTCTAGAGCTCTTTGAGAGCCTAGAGGGCACTGACGGTTCCCCACTGTGCATCAGGATTTGGAATATATATATATTGTATGTGTCTCTGTTTGGTAGTGTTTGTTGCATAACAAGGAAAGTCAATAAAAATATTTGTATAATAGGACTGGTTCGTCAAGGAGTGACGAATGATTGACATGATGAATGACCAATGAAAAAACTGAGAGTTATGATTGAGAGTGAAAGTGGAGAGAAAATACGGCAACCAAAAAAAAAAAAAAAACACATACCAACAAGGCCTTTCTGCCAAAGCTACCAAGGAAATTTTGTTGCTTATGCTAGATTCCTATATGGACAGCAGCACACTGGCATTAAAAGCACAACATATACCGGTGAAGATCAATGCTTGTATTTTCCGAAGGGATCACTCAGTTCCAACAGAAGTGAATCTTTCATTGAGAAAAGCTGCCTCCTGCTCCATACATGCTGTTGAGGCTAGTGTTGCATGCTTTATTCATACAGTACATGGCAGAATGTTCTTGAAACATGCTTTTCAGATGTACGTGACATGGCAGCAGTGAAATGTTTTCAGACAGAATAAGACAGCTAGCTGTACAGTTCCTCCCAAGAGAGCATGCTGAAACCTAAGCTCTTTGATACAATAATATGCTATAATTTATTTATGATATATACAGTTCTCTGCAAAAGTTTAGAAACGCCCTAGGCAAACTGGGGTTTTGGACAATACCTGCATAAATCTTTAGAGTATTTTGTGATGAAAATATAAAAATAATGCTTTCAGAATACAGAAAACCTTAAGCCTACTCTGGTTTGCTGGTTTTAGCTATAATCCACTGGCCAGTTTAGCCTGGCTGGGAGACCATCTTAAACCAGTTAAAACCAGCAAACCACTTTATTCTCTTTATATCATTACTAAAGATATTTATAAAATATCTCTAGACTGTTCTAATTTGTCTGTTGTGTAACATTAATTGGCAATTTAAATATTAAACTGTTCCATATGAAGCTATAAAGTAATATATTATGGCCTTCTGTCTTCTGGGGAACACAAAAGAAGATATTCTGAAAAATGTTTTAGTCTAAACAATGGAAATCAATGGGGCCAAAATAACACTGAACTCGACTTTATGTATTCATTATGTATTTATGTATTCATTTGAGCAAACAGACTCTCATCATTACCAGAAAGATACTAAACAACTTTATGGGTTGTATATAACGGTATATATTCACATACTGCACCGGATGTCATAAGATGTGAGTGTTTCTCATGATGATAATGCTGATGACTCTCAAGCCCCTGGTGACTAAATGCAACAGCTGCAGGGACTTGGAGTGAGTTGATTTGGGTCCCATCAATTCAGCTGCATGTGCAGAGACTGCATTAGACACTACAGTGATTTATCCTCATCATCCAGAGACAGGTGCTTTGGTTTCTGTGCTTCAATCATAAAGCAATTGTATGTGTACGTTATATGGATTCAATTGGTACATGTGAGAGTTGTGGGTAATTTCATTGAATTGGTGTACAGTGATTATATAATTCCTCTGTGTAACTGGCATAATAAAACACTTTTCAGAAGCTTTGATCAGGGTAAAATAATTTGAAAGGCTATTTTGTACCAGTTTTATTTCATGATGACTCCATCTGCGCTAACTATAATACTATGTCTTGCATTTGGAGGCAAATCTTACTGTTATTATTAGTTTAGTCACTGACACAACTTACCCTGCCAAATCATGTTTTAGCCAAATAATTTCTCATTCGCTATGTATGTTTTCATTAAACATCTCGCCCAGTATACCTTCTAAACTCTTCATGGAGGTCCTCTTGGCCTTGTATCTGATCTTTGGTTCAATAGACCTGGTTGAAATGTATTGCATCATTTATTGCAGTGATTTCAGAACCTTGATTTTCTCCAGTTCTCCATTTTTGTATTGAGAAACTTTTGAGAAAAGAGGTTCTTCATGGCTGAACCTGAAAGAACCTGAAAATCCATGGATAGTCTCTCTTTGATGTCACTGCAGTCTGGACTATGGAGAGACTTATCTTTTGCATAAGATTGTCTATCCCAAAATGATTCAATCCTGAGATACACATCCTGAGTGTGCAATGATCTGTGTTTGACAGTTTGAACAGTACATAAGTTGGTGAATAGCTATGAGCAGTTTTTTTCTGTATGGCATTCAAACTGCTGCTGTTGCACTGTCTGTCAAGTCCATGTTAGAGAGAGGAAATTTATTATGGCCTTTGGTTTACAGTACAAAATCAATAGCGCAACTAGCAATATTGCAGAAGGACATGCAGAACTGTGGCCAGGAATACAAGATGGCAGGAAATGTGGCGTTATTTCATGTGACTGGCATACTGACGAGGAAGGAGGGAAGTTAAAGAAGAGTGAAGCTGAAAGGATGTATACTCTGATAAAGAAAGCAAAGCAGTGATTCTGCTTTTGACCTTAAGAAAGACTTAATTTTTAAGAGTGAATTGCTATTTAAGGAATAACTTTGGACCTTGGTTACCCAGAATAAAATGTTATTGCTCATTCTCTTTCTAAAGTCTGGTGTCTTAAAGTCACAGTTAGGAGCTATAAAGTCCCAATTGAGCGATGTAAAGTCACAATTATAAGTTCCAATTATGAAAACTAAAGATAAAAATTCACAATTATGTGACCTAAAGTCACAATTACAAGAAATAAAGTTGGAATTGCGTGAAATAAAGACGAAAAGTCACAATTGTGATGTCTAAAGTTGCAGTTCTGAGAAATAAGGATAAAAATTCACAATTGACCCTTCGCAAAGACCCGCCCCCTTTAGTTACTGTTGCTTTCTCCGACAAGCCATGCGCTCTCACGCCACACATCATGTTCTCACGCAGTGAAAAATAGATCGCGGAGCAAAGAGGACACTGACAACACGTCGACAGACAAGACAGAGCAGGTTACTTTCGATATGAAACAGATTCATAATTAAAATATTGTAATTTTTTAAAGAAGTTTAAATAATAAATACAGTGTAGATGGGTCTTTAATGTGTCGTGACAGATCACTGTAGCTCCACAGTTGAAATGGCTTGTGAACCAACCATCTCTTCATACTAGTTCATTTATAGCATCAAATAAACATGAATGGACATCAGAAGGAATGTTGCTTCAAGAGCGGAAAGACGTGAGTACAGACAGGTTTTCAAGTTCAAGTTCACCAACGTTAATCTACTAATTCCCCTGTTTGCTTTGTCAGACAAAATGGTGGATACAGGGTTATGATTGGTCAGATGGCCTGTCAATCAAACTGTCGGTGAAGGGTCAATTGTGAGACCTAACATTACAATTTATGAGAAAAGAGTTATAGTTATGATAAAAAATACTAAAAGTCACAATTGTGAGATCTAAAGTTGCAATTATGAGAAATCGACTGGCAATTATGGGAAATAAAGATATTTAATATCGCAATTGCGAGTAATAAATATACAAATTTACAATTGTGACATCTAAAGTTGCAACTATGAGAAATAAAGATAAATAGTATTGTGAGATCTAAAGTCACAATTATGAGAAACAAAGTTGCATTTGTGAGATATAAGGTCACAATAAGACCTAATAATTTGATATTGTCTTTTTATTGCTTGCTCTGTTTTCAGAATCGCTTCCACTTGCAGATGACAACTCGTATTCCGCCATCGAAACTCGTGGAGCTGCTTCTAGATGTTCTGCAGCGCAGTGGATGGGACGAGAGTATGGCAGTGCTTTGCAAAGGCTGGGAGGACGCTGGTCTTCTGGATCTCCTGGAACTCCAAAGCCGCTCTGGCTGGGGACCCTCACACTGGCACCTTCGATCTGCTCTGAACCTGTCCCACAGCATACCTCACATGGCTAACATTTCTGACTTCCTTTCTGAGCACTTTAATCAAGACCATCCTCCACCTGCCTCTGTCCTGCTTTTTGGGGCTGACCCGGAGTGTGCCTCTTCTGTTCTGCGCAGTGCGCATGACCTGGGGTTGACATTGCCCACTGTACATTGGATTATGGGACATCCTCTAAGTCCAGATGCTCTTCATTCTATTGGCCTGCCTTTAGGACTTCTGGCCTATGGAGAGGTTGACCACAAACCACTGGACTTCTATATTCGTGATGCCCTGCAGTTAGTCAACCGAGCTGTTACTGCAGCAACGGTCATACGACCTGATCTAGCCCTCATCCAAAATATGGTAAACTGTTTTGACAAACCCAACAAACATGAGCTGCCCTCATCAGGACAGTACATTGCAAGGTAAATCAATATTCTCTCAGTTTATCAGTCAGTTCGGTGTTACCTGCTAAAAAGATGTGTTGTGTTTTGAGTGCAATCCCCCAAAATACTTCTTAAGTAATTAGCAAACAAACCAGTTTCATCACAGTTAAGTTCCAAATGTTCCAAAAAATATTCAAAAAATATTCCACTTACACTACACAGTATGAACCATGCCATAGAGTGTATGAATTCATCTCAAATGTTACACTTAACATTTGATGGATTTGTCATTTTTCATTTGAAGGAACATGGCATTTCAAATGCACCTGGAGGGTATACCAGAAAACAAGGTTAACTTACCGTCACATATACCCTGAACTCTCGGTTGATTAAACCAAACCTTGCTTACTCGAGGTATACTGGTTCCAAAAACGTGTCTGGAAGTAAGTTCAGCCAACCCAGAATATGTTCCCGGTTAACACACAAGACATTCTCAACCGAGCGACGAAACGCTGATTCACCATGGAAACAGACGATAAGAAAAGTCGTACCATTCTACTTACTTCTTCATTTTAATGACGATTTACATAACCTACTTAGTGCACATGGCCACCTATTTAGTGGTTGTGTAATAATTTGCCAAGGAAAAAATAATCTCTATTCACTGAGAATAAGAATTATATTGTTTGTTTGATGCTAAATATTTAATACGATATCACATATGTATTTTATTATAGAAATTATAGTATAGTATAGTGTAGTATAGTATTACATTAAATAGATATATTCGAATTGAATAAACATTGAATAAACATATATATATATATATATATATGTATATATATATATATGTTATATATATTATATTTGATAATATAATATATATATTATATTGGATGCCACATCCAAGCAGCGCAACTCAAATACAAAAAGTCAAATAATCACCCTGTGTAGACTCCTCCTCATATTTCACATCACTAGGAGGCCAGAAATTGACCACAAGAGATTTAAAGTAGAAAAACTTGAACATCATTTCTCCTTGTTGTCCATAACTGGACTTTTAAGTGTATTAACTTCGTCTATTTGGCCATTAAAAACAAGAAAAAACAAGGAAAACAATGTAGGACAGGCAAATCACGTGGACTCCCGAATACGCCCACTTCGCCACTGAAATGCGTGTTCAAAAATATTTAGTGTTTAAAAAAAGAAAACAAATATGCAGAAGCAGCAATCCCATTTCAGCTTGCTTTTTCTTCAAGTGTTGTGACTAAAGATTTTCCGCATCAATGCTGTACCAGGTGAGCTACAGCCCTGCAGAGTTTAGCGGCAACCAGCTCCAACTCACCTGCTTGGAAATTTCTAGTAATGGGGCAAAACTCTGCAGGGCTGTGGCCCTCCAGGAACTGAGTTTCAGACCACTGTTCCAAATGTGTTAGTTTATTTAGTAATATAGTAAAATATGAAAAAGTATTAGATAAAAGTGTTTATGTAAAAGTGTTTTGAGGTCATAACATAACATGTTTCCAGTAAGCCTAAGTTGGTTTTACTGTGATGCAAAGAAAAGTTTTTAGAATGTATTATAAGAATCATGAAATTGCTCAAAGTCAAACAGTCAATACTGACCATAAAATAGCTTCCACTCTCTGTACACTCTCTAAATGACTTCAATCTTGTTTTTTATTAGTGATACAGTTGCTAATTGAAATTTTAAAAATCAAATACTTGTGCATGATGTCACAATTGTGGGCGGAGTCCCACCATTCACAGGGGGAGGGGGGTATGGGGGCAAGATTTGTAGTACGCCACTGGGTGTACAGACACCTATTTATGTGCTAAATTAACTGCTTTTTTAAAAATAGTTTGGAATTTCATACATAAATAATTGGATTGACAAATTCGACAAAGTCATCAATAATTGATAGACAAGAATAAAACTGCCACATGCGCTTTATTATGTGTCACATATTTTTAGAGACTAAATGGCTTTGATGTTTTATTCTCAACACTCATTAGTAGAACATTCTACCATCTGGATGAGATGTTCCAGACAGCTAGTGTCATGCTTAAGGACAGGCGCATGGCCATTTTCTCTTGCTGCGGCAAATTACTGGTGTTTGCCCAGACACTCAGCAGGAATGCAGACATGCTTTAGAGCTTTAAGCTTTATTTATGACTTCCCCTCAGTTGCCTTTCCCTGAGGAGGGATCACTCTTATCAAAAGCTCTGGCACACGCCTACCATGCAGGCCCGTCATTTTGTGTGGATCATGCCAGCACTCTGCCACACACCACTATATCTCTCACAACAAACAGAAGTGAAATGTGGCTGTGTGGGAAGTCTGGGCCTCTCATCACAACAGGATAAGGCTGAAAATCTGCCAACCGGACCCAAACATGCTGCATAATGCCGGACGATTGCGAGGACATAGCTGCAGGAGCATGATACATAGCTCAGCAGCCTGTGCAAGATTTTGGCCACATTGTAATACCATAAAAGTGATTAACTTTCTTTTTTTATCAAAAAAAATTGCTTTTGCATGCATTTGTCTTATCTTGAGGAGTTAAGTGAGTGAGAAGATGATTTATTAGTCAACAGTGGTTTTTAGCCCGCATATGATAGTACCCGTGTCCTGTGGATTACTATTGTAATTAAAAATTCTGTTCTTTTAAAGGTGTTTTACTCTTTTAATTGTGAATCATCCTATATTTTGATAGATTATCATATTGGTCGATAACCATTATACAAGTCAAGTCACCTTTATTTATATAGCGCTTTTTACAATGCAAATTGTGGCAAAGCAGCTTTACATTAATAATTGGCAAATAATTTTGGCTGCACAGCAGCTCCCAAAGAAAATGGTGTCATTGTCCAGCTTATTCTATATATTATTGATTCATTCCTTTGCAAATATCAATAGTTATTAGTCTAGTTAATTTAGGTATAGCAGCACTGCAGAAAACAGTGACGTAATCGTCCGGCTCAGCTCAGTTCACATACAACGGCGCCAAATGCAGGCATATCAAAAACACTGCTGAATATCAAGCAAGTGTCCCCAACTTAAGCAAGCCAAAGGCAACAGCGGCAAGGAACCAAAACTCCAACAAATGGAGAAAAAAACCTTGGGAGAAACCAGGCTTAGTCGGGGGGCCAGTTCTCCTCTGGCCAACAGTGAACACTTGTCCGATACTCAGGCAGAGTTACAGGTCATTAAACCGATTTGGAATCGCAACAGTCAAAATATTTAATCTAGTTCCATCTAGTTTAAGATCTTTTTGATCACGCCGGTATGGGACGGTTTGTTGGGATATGTGCCACTGGCTGATGAGTCGGTAAGATCTTCATAAAGGATGAGCTAGTTCACACAGTCTCCGCCGACACCCCAGGGCCACATTGCTGATGAAGACCTTTAATTGTAGTGAGATACCTTTTGTTGGTAGCTAGTAGTGTAGCTATTTTTCCAACAAAGTAGCTTAACTTTAGATTAACTATTTTAAATTGATTCACGAGTTCACACTTACAAGTAATCGGATAGAGTAAAAGAGTATGCGTATTTGGCATGCTGTCCATGGGGAGGGCTCTGAGCTTATAATTTGGCCCAAACCCAGATTACTTCTCCCGTGTCCCTGACTGGGATAGGAACCAGCCGAGAGTGAGTTGGGTTGGAAGAGGGATGCAGAAAACTGCAGAGGAACATAGGTGAGTTGGCTACATATATAGGCCTCCTCTCGTGCTGACTGGTTAGATAATTTGAATGTGTTTCTCTCGAACTTTGTTAATAAAACATCATTTAGAAACATTTTCTAAATAGCTCCAAAATCTTTCAGACAGCTTTTTGATAGGACAGTTATTTAGAAGAATATTTTATATTATATATATATTATATAATGTATTTTTAACCTGTACAAGCTAAACTCATTTCTATAAATGTTTCAAGAATCTTTCCCGGTCTTACCTTTCAATAGCCCCACCCCACCCCACCCCACCCCCTCTCTTCTCAATATATGAAAGATCAGAAAAGTGGGAGCAGAGTCAAAGAGATCTTTTAAGAATATAGCAACATGTTCTCTCTTAATTGAGCTGAAACACACATGCTGTAAATTAGATACCACTACACGCATTGATTGGCTAAGGTCGGACATTTTGCTTCCTGTGGCAGGTAGAACTGTAGATAAGTGTTTAGAGCTAAATTACATATTAAGCTTTTCTCCTCAGTTTTCCATTAACCAGCACAGCATTAGTCAAATGTCATATCTATTATTTATGACTTCAGACATTAATCTTCATGCTCAATGTCAAAGCATTTCCTTAAGTGACCCAAGCTGTGCACCAGTGCAGCAGCCCTGCCGACTGAGCAGCAGCAATTCTGAAGTGAAGAGTGGGAGGGAGTTTCACAATCAAAATATATTGCTCTGTGAAAGCAACATCTGTAGTTTATGGTGTGACGGATGCCAGACTGTGTCAGTCGTCCAGCTAGGCAATCCCTCTCCCAGGCCTTTCCCCTCTGCCGCAGTCATATTTACTGTCTGCTTTGCTGCTGGAGAGGATAAAGCAAGCTTAACCTGTGTCCGATCCTGTTTCTTACTCCCACATATCTACTTGTGAACCAGAGTCTTTGTCTGGGTTCCCCCTGAGTAATTTTGTAGGCCTGATTAGCATGTGCACATAAGCTCATGCTGGTGTACATCGTAGCTACATCATAAGAATTTTTGTTCACTGATGGCCATTCAAAATCACAATTCAGGCTCAAAAGGTTTCATAGTTCCAGAAGGTTCTGCTTCAGCCAAGCAGTTCAGCACAAATAGGAATACTGACAAATAGTATTCTCCAAGTGACACTTGTATTCTTTCACCCTTAGGTTCCTCTCTAATACGTCCTTTGTAGGGATGACTGGCCCTGTCAACGTTCAACGCAATCTCTCCCGTGTACACACCTCCCAGAGGGTCCACATTTGGAGTCTGAGGCGTGATGCTGTCGGTCAGCCCACATGGGTGACTGTAGGCAGCTGGGAAGGTGGTAGGTTGGATATAGAGGAGCAGGGATTATGGCAGGGCTCGTCCCCTCGGCAGCGCACGGATGGCAAGATGGGCAGGGAAGGTCGTAGATGGCGAGCTGGCTTTCCTGTGTCGGGGAGTCGTGTGCGTGTGGTCACTCTGGTGGAGCACCCGTTCGTGTTCACTCGAGAGGTAGATGAGGATGGAAACTGTCCCGCTGGGCAATACTGTCTGGATGCAGGCACAAACAGCTCGGAAAACCTGGACCACTTGTATTCTGAGAGGGCTCAAGGCAACAGCAGCTTCTTGCCACCGGATTACAGCAAGTGTTGCTATGGATACTGTATTGATCTACTGGAGAAGCTGGCAGAAGACATGAACTTCAAATTTGACCTCTACATAGTTGGGGATGGGAAATATGGGGCACTCAAGGGTGGGCAGTGGACGGGTTTGGTGGGTGACCTGCTGAGCGGGGTGGCCGATATGGCTGTTACCAGCTTTAGCATCAATTCGGCGCGCAGTAAAGTGATTGACTTCACCAGTCCATTTTTTTCCACAAGTCTGGGAATACTGGTACGCAGTAAAGACACAGCTGCACCTATTGGAGCATTCATGTGGCCATTGCACTGGTCCATGTGGATGGGCATATTTGTGGCACTGCATATTACAGCACTCTTCCTCACCCTCTATGAATGGAAGAGTCCCTTTGGCATGACGCCTCATGGACGCAACCGTGTGAAGGTCTTCTCCTATTCCTCGGCCCTCAACCTCTGCTACGCCATCCTCTTTGGCCGAACAGTCTCTAGTAAGACACCCAAATGTTGGACTGGACGTTTTCTGATGAACCTGTGGGCCATATTTTGCTTGCTGGTTTTGTCCAGTTACACCGCAAACCTGGCTGCAGTCATGGTTGGAGAAAAAACCTTTGAAGAGCTCTCTGGAATACATGATGCCAAGGTGAGATCTTCTGAGACACTAGAGATGCACGATTCTGGATTATTTCAGAATCACAATTTATTTGTTTAAAATAGAGATCACGATTCTCAATAGACAGCTAAACAAAATAACATGTAATTTCCTAGAGATCCTGACAAAATGTTAATTGCTGCAGTTAATTTTAAAAATATAATTAATTTGAATGATTTTTTTTTTTTTTTTTTTATCGGTTTGACTGGATACTTCAATGACTTGCACATATAGATGTCACTTGTTCCATTACTGGAGGAATCAGCATTTTTTAACAAGTCTCATGAATGAATGATACAATGACAAATACAGTAAATGTTTAACATTAATTTGTCACCACCTTCTGGTGTAACGATATTCAGTACAATCTTTATTTGAAGCAACAAGTTCGCTACTGTAGAAATCAGTGTTTTTATCTGAATTTATTTGAATTTTATCTGAACATATTTATCCCAGTACTGCTGTGATATGAATTATTGTAACACAGAAATATTGCTACTGCATGGTGGAAAATGCTTTTTATGAAGCTATTTCATGCCTACAAATACTCTGTGTCAGTGGCAGCTTCAACGCAGATTTGAATATTTGCTGTGACACAGACAAATTGTTAAATTGTTATTGTTTAGGAATAAGGTGTGTGTTTCATGTGGATGATTGCAACTGTTTATATCTGTTTATATATATATATATATATATATATATATATATATATATATATATATATATATATATATGTGATATCATGATATCACCCCTTGTAAAGTAGAACAAACATTCATGTTTGTTGCACTATAATCTAAGACTTAGCTGTTTTTCCTTGCCCTTGGCCTTAGCTTCATCACCCATCTCAGGGATTCCGATTTGGCACTGTTCGGGAAAGCAGTGCAGAGGATTACATGAAAAAGAGTTTTCCTGAGATGCACGAGTATATGCGGAAATTCAATGAGCCCACCACACCTGATGGTGTCGCTACACTCAAGTAAGAGACCAATTCACCCAACAGAATCCATTCAGCTAGCAGATGGCAGCAAGTGTTCCTGTTGCAGTTATCCTGCCAAACACTATTAACACATAGTGAAATTCACAACACACGGGAGAAAAAAATTTGTGCATAGTGATCAATAATTCAAACAGCAGTTGCACCCTGTTCATTACAATGCAAATGCTGAATCTCAAAAACAGTCTTTTCCATAACAATGCTCCCTAGTGACTCACTGGTTGACAATACTGCAGGTGTCAATAGCTCTGCCAATTTTTGAATAATGCTGTCATTATGAGGTGTTTGCCTGAAGCATTTTTTCTCTCAGCATATTTGAGTCGTAGTTCTGAGATTCCCTCTCACTGCTGCTCGCCAGGCAAGCTGCTTGTTGTTTCCTGCCAGTTGCAGTGCCATACATATACCAAATTCTGAAGATTGCGTTTTTGTTTGTTTATTTATTTAAATATTGATTTATTTTTGGGCTATATAAAAAAATAGAGATGAACTGGGATATATAAAAAGGAGGAGAATTAAAAATTCCTATGTGATTTTTATCTAAAGCCTAATTAACAAGTTTGAAAGCAAACCATATAACTGGAATTTTGTTGTTTGTTTGTCTGTGTTTTTTTTTGGTTGGACACTCACACCAGAGATGGATTTAAAAGAAAAAGCAGAAATATTAACATTTTGAGAGTCAGCGCATCTCACTTACTTACATAATTCCTTGGTAAGGGTTTGAGTCTGTATGACAGAAGGCTGAATTAAGCCTAAAATCGTGGCATAGAAGTTGCTTCATTCAATATTTGGATGTATCGTTCAGAATGTAATTGGAAGAAGAACTTAAAAGAGACAAACGTCTTCAAAAGAGTCAAAGATCCATGAAGTATTTAAATTGGCTGAAAACACTTTAATCCTTTTTTTAATTTTGAGAAAGGATCAGAGGTATCAGTGACCATATGTATCGCAATAAAACAGCAATTCATTTATGAAATATTTGATTTTCAAATGTAGGCCACAGTGTGTCTGTTTTTACCTTTTGATGGTGTTTATATGTAGTTTTGTTTGTACCGTACTCTAGGTTTCATAAATTTCATGTTAAAAAGAAACTACGGGTGGTAAAATGTCAATAGTTTTCATTTGTCAATAAGATTGGGATCACACTGACAAAAATGTTTGGAAAAATAAATGTTCTTATCAACCACAGGTGCTTCTAAACATGTTTAACTTCAAATTTACTGCTGGCTGAACGTTTTTTTTTTTTGTTTGTTTGGCTTTGATAAATCACATCTTTTTCTTAATCATTAAATTAAGTAAGGGTGGACCATTGCCCTTAAGGTGTCACAATCCATTAAAAGTCCTTTTCAGGCTCTATTCAGCTTGCATCTAGTTTAGCATAGCTGCTGATTTATGGCCACCATTGCAGTTTATGAACATTTAGCTCAGACAAATGATGTCTGTGTTCCATTTGCACCGGAATCATACTGTGCATGTTTAATGAGAGTGTGTGCTTGCCTGTGTGTGTAGTTTTGTATCCCTCCCTCTTTTTATGTTGTGAAGGACAGATCCGCCTCAACTTGATGCTTTTATCATGGACAAAGCCCTGCTGGACTACGAGGTGTCTATTGATGCAGACTGCAAGCTGCTGACAGTTGGTAAACCCTTTGCTATTGAAGGTAAGCAGAATGTACAAATTTAGTTCAAACTATTTTACTGGAAAGATTGGGCAGTTTAGTGTTTAAAATTAAAGAGGTCATTCACCCAAAAATGAAAATTCTGTCTTCCTTTGCTCACCCTCATGTTGTTCCAAACCTTTCTTTCTCAGTGTGAAACATATTGACGTTCCACTGTATGGAAAGTAACGTTTCTTTCAAAGGACCTTTTTTAACATTAAAAAAAGCCACATTAAGCATAAAAGACTTAAATTAAGTTTTTATCAAATTTAAGGCCACAGAAAAGTTTAAATATCTTAAATTGTATTAAAAAAAAAGTTAATAAATTTATTATAATTTCAAGGGGTCTTAAATTTGGGGACAGAAAAACATGAAATGTGAAATGGCTTAAAGGGTTAGTTCACTGAAAAATGAAAATTATGTCATTAATTACTCACCCACATCTCATTCCACACCTTTCGTTCAGCTTCGGAACACAAATGAAGATATTTTTGATAAAATCCAAGAGGTATATGACTTATCCATAGACAGGAATATAACCACCACTTTCAAGATCCACAACGGTTCTAAAGACATCTTTAAAATGGTCCATGTGACCGAACATTAATTTTATGAATACTTTTTGTGTCATTCTCGTATGTTGATTACGTTCAGAGTTTCCGGGTTCATGGCCAATACTGAGCTGGCATTCAGACATAAACACAGAAGCCTTCACTGTGCTTGCTGCGTCACCTGCATGAGGATAATGACAAGGAAGAGAAGAGATTGTAGAATAAAGTTGTTATTTTTTGTTTTGGCACACAAAAAGTATTACTTTTTACTGTCTAATGTTTTACTTTTTTAACAATGCCTTTAGTACCTTTCCGGACCTTGAAAGTGTTTATTATATTGCTGTCTGCGGACAAGTAATATACCCTTCGGATTTCATCAAAAATATCTTCATTTGTTTTCCGAAGATGAACAAAGGTCTTATGGGTGTGGAACGACAGGAGGGTGAGTAATAAATGACAGAATTTTCATTTTTTGGGTGAACTAACACTTGAATGTGATTGATTATTAAACTTTAAAAGGCTATGATTCAATTAAATGGGAATGCTGTATGTTTCAAAGTCAATACATGATGCTGTTTCTACAGGCTCATGGTTTCAGAGCAGTACGCAATCACTGAAAGCCGTAGATTTATGCCAAGCGATTGCCGATTGCTTATAACCTACTGTTGTTGAATTATGCATTGTTTACATTTGTTTATATCACCTGCAGCTGCTTTATAAACAGGTGTTACCAGGCTAACTTTTGTATTTCTGCTGCTCCATAAGCGCCACCTACTGTCAGAAAGTGAATTTGTATATTCATTTAGCCAGTGTGCTGTTTAAAGGTGCACTATGCAGGATTTTTCAAAAAAAAAAAGTAAATAAATTATAGGCTCATTCAAAAATAATCCCTCTCAGTCATTACTTATGATCCTACTAGAAGTGTGTGGTGGTGTTTGTGTCTACAGAGGCCAGAGTATGTGTCAAAAGAAGTATGTCCGAATTCACAGTACTCATAAAAGAGTAGGCAAAAAGTACCCAGATGACCTTCTACTTCTGGCGAGAACCATCCCATAACTATCACCCATGGCCTTACCATGCATTGAGGCCACGGGAGAGGATTTGTGAATGGCAGTGAAGCGACTGATGCTTGTAGGCCACGTGATAATGACAACATGTCAAATGTGGTCCGGATTACATTCATACTACACATATTCATACTATATGGAAAAAAATTTTTTAGTAGTTGTGAAGTAATTAAATAAGTACCTACTCAAGAGATTATGTAATTTCAGAGGCAGTCATTGTCATCTGCCTGTATTTTCATATTTTATTTTTTATTCTGAGCTTGGAATGTTTCTGGGCTGCAACCTTTTGCAAGTGGGTGTGTTATCTGTGCAATTTGCTAATGTTGCTACTGCCTTATTGACTGCTGTCTGTAACTCGACAGATAACTAGGCATTGTAATTACGTTTTAATGGTGACACGTAATTATTGTTCATTAGCGAGCTAGACTGAAGATGGCTAAACAACTCACTCACAAATTACAGTCAGTCATCTAATTATTAGCGTAACTGTTCGCAGCACACAAAAATACCATTTTTGCGAAACACAATATTTGAAAAAAACACTTCATCACTCATCTTCCTGCAGTTTGTCCACTCTCAAGTCACTGTCTCATGTGATGCTGCTGCAGGTTGGGCTGCGCTTGTTCTGGCTTGTGTGTTCATTTATATAGTTATCAGAATATAAATATAATCATTTTCAATGTTGACTCATCCCTATTCTTAAAAAAAAATGGTTTAAAGGCTGAAATGTTGGGTTTAACATTTTATGAAGTGTTTTGTTTATATACATGTCAAATCCTGTATTGACTTTAAAATGTTACAGTCATTTTGTGGTTTAGGATGTTACCATTAATTACTGGTAGTTTTATTTGTGCAGGTCTTTAAAAAGGCCTTAAAAAGCCTTTGATTTAATACAGATACCCTGATTAAGGTGAAGACCACCGTCATGGTGGTCGCGATGTTAAGATCACATGACTAGACATTGCAATTTACTAAAATGTAAAAGGGATGAGAGTTGAAACATACTTAAAATAAAAATACAGTGCAATACTAATATTTTATTCATATTCTGTAAAGTGTTTAATATCATTTAATTTTTTGCTAGTATTTAAAGTGTTAGTTCACCCAAAAATGAAAAATATGTCATTAATTACTCACCATCATGTCGTTCCACACCTGTAAGATTTTCGGAAAACAAATTAAGATATTTTTAATGAAATCTGATGGCTCAGTGAGGCCTCCATTGCCACCAAGATAATTAACACTTTCAGATGCCCAGAAAACTACTAAAACATATTTAAAACAGTTCATGTGAGTACAGTGGTTCAACCTTAATATTATAAATTGACAAGAATACTTTTTGTGCAACAAAAAAACCAAACAAAATAAACGACTTTTCAACAATATCTAGTGATGGCCGATTTCAAAACACTGCTTCGAAGCTTTACGAATAATTTGATTTGAATCAGTGGTTACCCAAATTGGCAAGGTCACGTGAAGTATTGAAATTGCGAAACACTTATGATAATACTTTATTTTATTTTGAAATCGGCCATCACTATTGTTGAAAAGTCGTTCTTTTGGTTTTTTGCCGCACAAAAAATATTCTCGTCACTTTATAATATTAAAAATTAAGCTTTTGCATGATGCTGCATCCATGATGATAGATATCAGTATATAGTGCAAAACCACTGTTGTAATGACTAGCAAACTTAATGCAGCTTTCATAAATCATAAGTTTCATGATTTTTACATCATTATTATTTAAAATTATTTATATTTTATCAATTTATTTAAAGGCCAGAAGAAGATCAGTTGGAATACTGTATGATTTTTCCCCGGACATGAAGAAAATTGCTATGTTATGTTATTCACTAACCAAAATGGCTGTCATTGGAAATCTGGACTGCCATCAGGAGGTAGATACTGTGCTTGAGGGGAATAAAGAGAAGAAAAGAGAGACAAATTGTGTAGAGGTATTCAAACTTTTCTTGTGCATATTTTAGAGTGTATTAACAAATCCACAACTGACAAGGGAAGAAGTAGTAAGAAGTCAACTTGGCATAGATCTCTCCTGCTGTCATGCATTTTAGTGGAGAAACCAATTTAAATGCAAACCTGGGCTGTTTTTCTGAGCTGCCTACAGGAAGCACAGATCTTTCCAGAAGGCGGCACTGAAAGGTGTGCTGGAGGAAAGAGAGAACTTTCGGTAAAATAATTTTGGTCCAATTTATAATTTTATCATTTCCCAGGCCTAACCCTCAGCTGGGTGTCTGGGCTAATTGAGCTCATGCCCCGCTCGAGTCGTGTTAATTAGCATATGCCTGTTGTCTCAGGTCTCATGTCTGTTCATTCCCCCTCAGCACGTTTAATACCTCTGTGTACGTGCTGGACAATGTTATGCATGTTTTTAATGAATTAATAACCATGGTCTCATACATCAGCTGTAATTTAACAGACAGGTCTTGTCCTTCAGTTCTGCCCTTTAATGGTGCAAAATTATTTGTCACAGTCATGAAATTGATTAGAATTTATGATCGCAGATAGGCACAGAATATATTTAGACATTTTATCTTAGGTACACTGCACAAAACAAAAAACGATACATTTCATAATCACAAATCGCATCATATTTCACATTAATACCTCTTTAATAGTTTAATAAATAAAATATCTTTAAAAGATTATAATTATAATGATTATAATTAAAGATTATAATGTAATGTTTTCGAACACTTGCATGTTGAATGATACTGTATTATAGTGTAAATTTATATTAAATATATTTAGCAGAGCTTTTGAACCACCAAGGACTTAAGAAAATCTTTACATATAATTTCATCTATTTTCTTTAAAATATATTTTAATTTTCCAGAGCTGCTTGTCATTGTATTCAGCAGTCTATTTTAACTCTATTTAATGTCATTTACATAAAAAAATGTATTCAATACATACAAGTTTTAATTACACTTATATAAACTTTAAATGTAATTTGAGTAACACACTACAGTTAAAATTATAATAAAATACTTTACATGTGCTTTATTATGTTAGTCAAAGCTTGTACTTCTTTAAAGCCTCACAAAAGATTAAACATAATTTTTTAATAATGCATTTTAAAGTAAAACTCTTAATTTGACATTATTTCAGAAGTGCACTTTTTTAAAGTTGTGTTAAGAAACCGGTAGTTACCGTTTTCTGTTAAAGACTGAAATGCAGCTACAGCAGCGCATCTAGTGAATTCATCTCTGTGTGTTTGTGTGTGTACATGTTGCATCTTGGCAGTGATAAAATGCGTAGATGTCAGTATTTGAATATCTGTGATCTGTCAGCCACTTAGGGGCCAGTGGGGGCTGGTGAGTGACAGATTTACTGCAGAGAGCTTGAAGGAAAACAGCCCACCGACTGGTCCTAGTATATTTGCTTATTTTTGTTGATATTTCCCTATATTTTGTCCTATCTGTAATTTCTCTATTTCCTGGCCTGACCCTCCCTTGGCCATCTGGGCTAAAATAGTAATTGAGGTTCAGTGTAATCAGATCCTTCTGGGCTGTGTAGGACTCCTGACTGTGCTAATTATGCATATGCCTGTCATCCAATTTCTTATGTCAATTCGTCTCCCGTGTGTGCTGATTGAATGAGATTCATGCCTGTTTTCCAATAGGAAAATATGTCTTTCAATGATATATGAATGATAGGACTCTTAAGCTCTCACCTGTGAGACAGCTCAGAATGACACAACCATCCTTGTCACTACATCATACATGCAGTAGTCAAATCATCTACATCCTTGCGTTCACATTTTTGTCCACATTTCTCTGACGTCAGATGTCTAATTTCTGACACAGCTTTTTTTTTTCTTTTTTTAGTTAAAATTGTAATTGTTTACTCACACTTGCAGTATGTCAATCCAAATTAACTTTCAGTTTTTGGTGAACTGACCTCATAAGAACTGTGGTTTTATTTAGTTTTCCAAAATGTCCTTTTATGTGTGAAGTCTAATTTACATGTTTCATTAGCAAATTCAAAGAATTAACGGAAATGAGAGAAAAGTAAAATGATAGGCTTTTAGTGAAAAACTGTGTTGTAGAGCAGCAGTCCCCAACCTTTTTTGCGCCACGGACCGGTTTAATATCAGACAATATTTTCACGGACCGGCCTTTAAGGTGTGGCGGATAAAAACAACAAAATAAAATGATACGACCAGCATAAAAACTGGGGTATTTTTTTAAATATTATAATAAACGTGAATCCAATGTGTAGGCTTACTCGCAACTTTATTAGCAGCGTCCTCGTAACATCGCGCCAACAACATTACATGAGTAACATCCTCTCCGCCCCCTAACGCTCTCTGGCGGGCTTGGTGCGTGTAAATCACCTGTTGCGATAAATCCATTTTTCAAGTAGGACTCCTGGTATTGTCTGTTAAATGCAGCTTTCTTTTTCTTGGAAATCGTAGGCTCTTCTTCTGTCTCCTCACTGGGCCGTTTCCCCTTCGCAAAGAAGCTTTCCAGAGTCGTTTGTTTTTTTACTCATTTTGCTAGCTTGTGTGTTTATTTTTAGCGGTAACGTATCACGTGACCTAAACAAGCGTTGCTATGCGCCAAGAGTGAGTCATAGACGGATGTAACGATCTTCGCAGTAGTGAACGCGCCAGAGAGAAATGCACATTTCATACACACATGCACATTTCATACTAATTTACATAAGTCAGTTTTTTTTTTTTTTTTTTTTTTTTAAATAAGTTATTTATTCTTTCTGTGCGGCCCGGTACCAAATGACCCACGGACCGGTACCGGTCCGCGGCCCGGGGGTTGGGGACCTCTGTTGTAGAGTACACTGTAAAAAATTGTGCTGTAAAATAACAGTAATCTACTGGCAGCTGTGGTTGCCAGTAATGTATTGTTAATTTACAGCCCTCTACCATAAATTTACAGCTCTTTTATTTTACTGTACGTTACCGTAATGCTACCATGGAAATTAACTTATTTCATTTGGGAAGCCATTTGTTTTGTATAGTAAATCTGACTGTTACATTCAAAAGAATATTACTGTTTTTCTTCCTTCATTTTATGGTAATTTGCTGTCAGCAAGGTTGGCAGTAAATTGCTGTTTTTCTACAGTTTGTTGCCGTAAATTAAATTACAGAATATTACTGTTTTTCCTTGATTTTACGGTAATCTACTGGCAGCTGTGGTTGCCAGTAAATTGCTGGTTTTTTACAGTACGTTGCCGTAAATTAATTTACAGTTGATTACTGTTAAATTACGTTTCACTCTGTTTTTTTCCATCTCACACCTTTAACCCTTTAAACCCCACAGCAAAATCTTCAGTTTTAAATGATCACTTGATTGTGTCCACACTACAGAGTAACACTGAAGCAGTGCTGAAGTTAATGAGACAACAATGAATGAGATAATTAAGTGATAATTGAGAATTAGTGATGAACACCTGCTGTTAACAAGCACAATCACTGAAGGAAAAGAAACAACAAGAACATAAAAAAACGAGCAGAAACACAATAACTTCAACAGACTTCCAGCCACTGCCTTAGATGAAATCAGCTGAAGATAAAAGACATTAAATATCTCAAGATCTCAGCAGAGGAGGATTAAACAATATAAACAGCATTACTAGCTTCACTTATTACTAAACAGGTTGACTTTATTTCTGTCTGATATCTACAGAAGTTCTTATTGAGAATTAACAGAGCTTGAGATGCTGTTTTGTTTCGTTTGATGTTACCATGATGGAGGTCAGTGTTTGCTTTAGTTGGGTTCTTGACCTTTGTCTTTTTAACATTAGAGTATCTTTGCATGTTGTAGCTGTGTGTATTCCAGACACAATTGTTACGATAATAAAGCCTAAGAATATCGTGCTTAGGTGTTGTTGGTTATGTACTGATTTCTATAATCATCGTGCTAAACTCTTCATTTACTGAGTTAGTCCAGCGTCAAATCCATTATCGTAAATGTGTTGATTTTCTTTTAAATGAAATCCATTTTTATTGCCACCACTCTAGCATTACCACTTAAAATCATGCAGTTTAGTTTAAGACTCATTTACAGATAAATGTCTGAACTTTGGCATTACTGAGCTAAACAGAGAATTCAAAAATCAGCGTATGAATCTCAACAATGGTGACAATTAACAAACAAAATAAAAGATCAACTCTGAACATCATAAAACACATTACTAAAAGTCAGCACAAAAGCAACAGCAAAAATCAAGGCAATCAAAATCAAGAGAAAATAACCAGACAATTCAGTAACATAATTTATTCATGCCACAATGCATGCTGGGAGTTTTGTACCCAATTTTTTGACTATTAATAAATAGCTGATCTCATTTGATCACAAATCCATCTGGTTTCTCAACTATAACCTATGTGTTTTAATAACACTGTTATAGCTGGCAGAGCAAACTTAATGTTTACTAATCAAAGATCAAGATCCCAACTAAACCAACACTGATCTCTATCATGGTAACATCAAACGACAATAGAACAAGATCTGAACCTCTGTTAGTTCTCAATATGAACTTCTGTACACATGACAGAAAAAAGTCAGTCTGTTTAGTAATAAGTGAATCAGGTAATGCTGTTTGTGGAGTTGATTAATCAGATCTTGAGAGATTTAATGGAATTTATCTTCAGTTGATTTAATATTTTTTCTGTTCTTGTTTCTCTTTCCATTAGTGATTCTGCTTGTAAACAGCAGGTGTTCATCAGTGTCTGAATTCACTCTTTTTTTCATTCACTCTGTCAAGTGGACTAGATTAGTGAACAAGTGTAAGGAATAGTGAATGAGGGTATAGCATGTAATTTGGAAAACAGCCTCTGAGTGTCGACTTTGAGCGCTTTTAATTCACAGTGTGTTGCTGTAGGCTATTTTCTAGAAAACTTCAAATATTACCCATAATGCATTGTTTCTACAGCATATGACTGTTTTAATGGAAAACAGCATGGTATTGTTGAAATTTGGCTGTTTTTCTACAGCAATTTTTTACAGTGTAGCATGTTGTGCTAACTCCTCTAAGATTAGCATTATTCAGGTGACATTTATTGACTCAGTTTGTGTACATTTTCTGTTTGTCATGTATTTGTTTCCCTCGTCTCTACATTATTTCAGCTAAGTGGGCAGGTAACTATTGTTTCTTATAAAAAAAGAGTTTTTGCTAAAAACTCTGTTAGTGGTTCAGAGTCAGGCAGTTTAATGAACTTTTGCAGCACATTCTATTTGTTCTGTTGGTGTTTTGATGAATGGGGGTGACTAAGTGTTTTTGTTTCCCCTCAGGTTATGGTATCGGACTGCCCCAGAACTCGCCACTCACCTCCAACATATCTGAATTCATCAGCCGTTACAAGTCAGATGGCTACATGGACATGCTGCATGACAAGTGGTACAAGGTTGTACCATGCGGAAAGAGAGTCTTTGCTGTTACAGAGGTGAGCAGGATTCAATATAATTGAAAGTGAAAAGAAAAATGAACAATGGCGCATAGTGCAAGAAATCTTCAGAGGTGGCCCAAAACAGAACTGGATCATTTGGTTTTTATTATTAATGAATTAATAAATATTTATTTGCATAATTCCTATATCAGTTAAATCCTTTTTACCAGATTAGAAGCATGTAATGAATTCATGGTTGGCGGTGTCACATTCCGATCTCATACATTTGAGCTGTTTGATGGTATTTTCCAAGCCATGTAAATGTAAATGCTGTACGCTTGTGTTGATTTGATTTTGCTGTTTTACGTTACATTTAGATTTTACCTATAGATGTTTTCAGATAGTTTTATTGTTGGTAAATGGAGATTATGAAGTGATACAGGAAATAAATAAGACATAACATAAAGAAAAAATATGTATTTTCAGTAATAAAACTGCACATTATACCACACATGGCTACTTTAATATTTCTCAAATGAATACAAAAAATGAAAAAATGAATAACGTTCACATGACATACTGCTAAAAAATCTAAAATTTAGTTTTAATTCAGAAATTTAAAGGTTACGTTTTGGGCAGAGCTATATGTATGTCAGTTAAATGAAGAAACTTTTAAAATCTTACAGGGGAACGGGACAAACAATGGTGACATCATCTTGCACTCATGGTTGTGTCCTAATACTTCTAATGAGAAGAATTGTCATTTTCTAGATTAAGAATGTCCATCCTTCTAATTCTACATGCCTCTGACTAGCAAGTAGAAAAACACGGTTTACTGCCTTTGAAATGTCCAAGCTTCCTGTTTTAATAAAACTGTGCTTTTAATGCCATTTCATCGGTTTTTTCTTAAAGCTCAGACATAAAACCTCCAAATCTCCAGACGGTCATGTACTACCAAATTACATTTTTCTTTAATTAATTACTTGATGCTTTATCAAATCAAACAAAGCTCCTGAGATGATGGCTGTGACACCATCCTGTCATTCTTTAAATGAAAGGGCCAATGGAGATCTCAAATGTTTATCATTTCCACAGAGCCCCTTTAAGTCTGGCAGGCCGATGTGAGTAAGTGATGTTTGCGTTAGCGATCAGTGACAGGGGGGCTTCAGTTCTTACATATTGATTTGGCTCAGTACCCTCACTAACTTATCTTGTGTCATTATCTCCGGTGCTGACAGAGGTGTGCGTTAGATCTACTCGAAACCTCTGAAGATTTCAGAGCAAATGACACTTTTGGAGCGTGCTGATCGGCTGACGACTGACATGCAAAGGAAGAAATAAAGGCCGAGCTATCCCTCTCTCCTACAACACAGATTTCTCAGTGCTGTCGAATGCTTTAAGCTTTCAGCAGGGCATGTTTTTTTTCCATCTCTTAATTTCAGGGGGGAAAATTACCATTGCCTGAGCAGAAAAGATTATTCCTCATTTCCATTTCAAATCTCGGTGCTCTTTTGGCATCAGAGGCTCACAGAAAGACGAGAACATGAGGACAAAGCATTGTGAGCTGGTTAAAACCTACGCAAGATACACTCGGGTTTGAATCGATCCGACAAGTGAACATGTTTGAGAGAGAGCTAATAGGATATGTTATTTCCCAGAATGCTGCTTGGCAGTACGGAGTTGCCTCACAAAGATTTACAGGATTGGATTCGTACTTGTTGATCAGTAAAATACAGCAAACCTGACTTCACCTGCCTTTTCATTGGTTTTGAGAACACAACCTGAAAAAGAGTTTGCTAGAGCTATGCACCAGATAAAAAGTTTCTCTGCCAAGATACAGGCTTCATGCCCTGCGGTCAAAATACACAGATGAAAGACTTCTAAGTTCATTCATGTATTTTTCTTTTCTTTTCTGTAGCCTCTGTTTTGGTTGAATGCATGGTATAAGATATCCTCTGTGAGAACTGTTCAGTTCATTAAAGGTGAAGAGTGCAATATCTGCACCAAACAAAAGTGCAAAACTAGTGACTGTTATCAAAAAGTTTTTGAAAACTGCTCCCATCTTCCCTTTGATTGACAAACATATAGCTCCGCCCCCAAACTCACTCCATTGGCTGAGCCACTGTTGCTATGTAAGACAAACAGAGGTTGTTTTGAGTCTTGAAGTGAGTACACATTCAGGGAAATAGATAGTTCACTTAAAAGTTGAGTCTTTAAAAAATGGACCACATTTCCACAACAATATTAAGCAGCTCAACCGTCTTCAAGATTGAAAAAAATAATAATAAATGTTTCTTGATCAAATTCATACAGCCTTGGTGAGCATAAGATACTTCTTTCATTAACATAAAAAAAAATCCCAAATTTTAAAGCGTATATTCTGTTCTACTGATAAATTTGGCTATTATCTGATATACCTATTTAAAAGTCTTTTTTCCCAGGAAAATTAACTAAACATTTTGATGACTTATTATCCATATATTTTCTCCATTCATGAAAAAAAGAGGGATGAGCCCTTTAATATGTCTGACTTAACATTTAGATTGAAAAGAAAATACATCAGCACAGGACATAAAATGTTTTTTAACCCTAAAAAAAGTACACTTTACTGTACCTTTTAAGATTCAGCATTTTAGTTAGTCATCTTAACTTGATTTTATATTGCAGTTTGAAAATGCTTTCTGCAGTTTCAAAAACCTACAGATTTATGATTTGAAAACATAATTATTATGTAGAGCTGTTTGACTTGATTGATTTTTGCGTCTATTAGAGTCTGTGGTTTAGCTCTAGCTATCTAGAGGTACATACAGATCAGTTCTCCACATCTAATATTGATGTGACTCCTGCTTTGGCTTAATAAGAAGGTTTTTAATGTCAGTTAGTTCAAGTTGGTAGGTATTCTTCTCCATCAAAGGCACTCCGGGGAGGGAAGGTTATGGGCTTCTCTCAGTCTAATGAAGTATCCGTCAGCAGAATTATACTGCCCTCCTGTGTACAAGTACCGCATTAAACCCCTTTGGCCATTAAAGCTGCAGTGTACAATTTCTTCTGAGTTTGTGCTCTCTTTTTCCAGACGCTACAGATGGGCATTCGTCACTTCTCAGGGTTGTTTCTGCTGCTTTGTGTGGGTGTGACCGGGGCCTTACTCACTCTGGCAGGAGAACACGCCTTCTATCGCCTGGTTCTGCCACGTATCCGCCGCAGACAAAAGTTCAAATACTGGCTTCACACCAGTCAGGTGAGCCATGAGCCTAATAAGGGGCAGTTCACTCAAAAATAAACTCTCTTCACCCTTCCAGGGTTTCACTTGTGGAACACAAAAAGATGTTTTGCAGAATGTCCAAGCTGCTCATAACTATAAAAAAGTGACTGGTGATCACATCTGACAGATTTAGGCCAATGTTGTGGAATGTTTATGGTGCAAAAGAAGATATTTAGCAAAATGTCAAACTCCAAACATGACATGTTTGTCAGGGTGAGTAAATGGCCAAATTTTACTAGTTGACTGAACTGTCCCTTTAATGCTCATGCTTTTGACTGGGCTGGTCTTTCTGCAAAATTTTAGCTGTCGCACTTTATTATTCCATCAAAATGTTTCTTTTCTTCCCTCTGCTTATAACTATAAGACTAAGAATGGCACAGTTATTCATGGGGCAAAGCTTTTACTCTGTAAATGAGCCATGCTTGATCTCTCAGGGTCTTATAAGCTACTTTCTCTGAGGGGGTGGGGGAGATTATGCCAAGCCGAGTCAGTAATTGCCATCTCTGGAATATTGATTTTTAAAATCAAAAGCATGATGTTGATCTCTCTCATTCATCTCATGCAGAGACAAATCCTTTTTTCTTTTCTTTTCTTTTTGCAGAAAATCCACAGAGCACTGAACATGACTTATGAGGATGTGAAACGACAGCGGGCGAACACAGAGAAAAGGTTTTGACTTTGTTTTATTAATCGTTTTTTTAATTTTAACAGCATGATTGTGCTAATCACAGCTTATTTCATGGCTCTCTACTTTAAATGTCAAAAATGTACTTGAGTTTAAATGTTTACAAATGTTTAAATGCCATATTGATTACTTTTGTCATTTGGGGTATTCTGCAAATATTCAAGAGATGATGACAGAATTTTCATTTCTGGGTGATCTCTTTAACAAAATCTCATATCTTGTGTCTGTCTTCCCAGTTGTAACATCCAGAAAGCCCAACCGCATCCACCACCTCCAGCTGCTCCCCTTGGATCCTTTGCTAGATGGAACAACGAAAGCACCAAAGTGGCACAGGACCCCAAAGACAACAAGAGGGTCCATTTCAACCTGGAAACTCTCAATACACGCCGGCTTCTCAGCCGTGTTGTGTCGGAGGGGGGTCAGGCTAGCTCCGCCTCTGCGTTGAGCTCTGGGGCTGGAAGTTTATTGGCGAGAGTGTGTGAAAACGGAGGGCCCATTCAGCAGCCCACGTCCTCAGTGGGATCCTCGAGCCCCTCCAGAGATGGCGAGCTGGAAGAACTCCAGGCAAAGATCGAGGAAATCCGCGGGCATTTGAAAGCTGCTCTGGCTCGTAGGGCGGAGCTTCAGACTACACTGGCTAAAGAACGAGCGGCTGCCGCCCCACTGACCACAGCAGCTCCGCCCACAGTCACAGCTACCATTTGCCCCGCCCTCACCAAAGAGCCAGCAGATTTGAAAAGGTGATGCTCACAATGTCTGAAATGAACATGGTGACAGTGGACATGTTTTTCTATCTTTCTCCTCAAAAAAAAAAAAAAACTTTCCTATACACCAGAACTCTTTTAAAATCATCATGCTAAGGGAACATTAATCCTTGGTATCGTTTTGCTAATGACAATGCTAATAGGGCCTCATGTGGCTTATTTTCTAAAGCATCACTCTCCAACTGCTGTGAAAGTGGGCGCTGACTGGTTGGGAATATTTTTCGAAGCATTCATACGTTTGCAGGTGAAACCTGAAGAATAAACATTATAAAGTTGAAAGCACCAAGCAAGACCATGCTTTTCTCTCAGAACTTTATTTATTCTCATCCCAGAAGGACTTTTCCCTCTGCTTAGCTGTGAATAAGGATCAGAACAAACCTGTTGCACCCAGGTCCTCATCATGAAGTCAGAGGTAGAACAGAACATTGACTTGACTTGATTATTTTATAGCTTGGTTGTCTAAAATCTCAAAACTGCTATTGACCTTTTTTTCTCCATAAGTCATATGGACATATAAATGGCCAGGTTGCCTGTTTGAATTAAGTTTGATGTTAAAGAAATAAATGTGATCTTGTCATAAATTTGATATGTTACTTGACAAATTCCAGCTCAGAGAGTCACTTGGATAATTTAAAATGGCTGATTTTTGTTGTTATAGTCCTCATGATGAACCACAAAACGTTTGGTGGTTTGACAGGCTCATGATGCACAGTAAGGGGAGAATGCTGCATTATAAAGCATAAAATCATACATCAGAAACAATATTTTCTATTATAGCTCAGAAAAACATCCGAAACAACATGATGTTTCTGCTTGCCAAACATTTAGGATATCCAACTTTAACATTGCTATTTTTGATGATCATGGAATTCCAAAAAAAAAAAATTGCAGTAAAATCCTAATATATTTAACAGATAAAAAAAAAAAAAAAATCTTTTGACCCTTTTCTACAAGATATTGTAGCATTACATTGCAGTTATTTGACCTACAAGGGAGGTATTTCCATGAATAGGCCACAAAATGTTATATATATATATATATATATATATATATATATATATATATATAAATAAAATTAAAGATACGTTCCTGTCACTTTCAACTATTTTTTTCCAGTAAATATAAGATTCAACAGCTAAGTCATAAACTGAACAAATGTCACAGTCATTTGATGAACAGAAATGGAATAATGAGTCCCTCAACAAAGGGGGGTCAATAAGGTTACACATGGTTTGGCGCTGCGAGGATAAGCTGACCTTCTAGTCTACATGTAGCACTCTCTACGGCATCTTAGATTATGGATGTTACAAGTTATTGCTCTGACTACATCTGCAGTCTTATGCCTCCTTGCAGCATGTTCACACAAGTGAAACCCGGGCATCTTTCTTTTGGTGTGAGTAAAAAGGTCTCTTTCGTGTCCTAAGTTATTGGAACTGTGACCTTAATTGTCTACCGCTTGTAAACTGTTAAACTGGCAAGGTTTTCAATAGATTTTTAGAGTGTTTCTGTGGAAAGTTTTGCCCATTCATCCAGTAGAGCATTTGTGAGGCCAGGCACTGATGTTGGAGGAGTAGGCCAGGCTCGCGATCTCCGTCCCAGTTCATCCCAAAGGTGTTCAATGGGATTGAGGTCAGGGCTCTCTGCAGGCCAGTCAAGTTCTTCCACACCAAACTCATCCAACCATGTCTTTATAGACACAGTCATTCTGTAATAGAAAAGGGCCTTCCTCAAAACTCTTCCAACAAAGTTGGAACCAGCATTGTCCAAAATGTCTTGGTATGCGAATCATTGCAATTTCCCTTCACTGGAATAAAGTAACCCTTAAAAAAAGCCCCATTCCATTTCTCCACCAAACTTTACAGTCAGGCAGGTAAAATTCTCCTGGTATCCGCCAGAGAATTGTGATTCATCACTCAACAGAACACGTCCACTACTCAAGAGTCCAGTGGTGGCATGCTTTACACTTCTCCATTTGACAGTTGGCATTGTACTTGGTCATGTGAGGCTTGCATGCAGCTCCTCGACCATGGAAACCCATTCCATGAAGCTCCTGCCACACAGTCTGTTCTAATATGAATGCCAGTGGAAGTATGGAATTTTTCAGCTATGGAATTAGCAGAACATTGGCGACTTTTACACACCATGCACCTCAACACTCGGTGACCTCACTCTTTGACTTTAGAACCCTTTACGATTCTTTTTCCACAAATGTTTGTAAACGCAGTCTCCATGACTAGGTGTTTGATTTTATACACCCTTAGCAATGGATCTGATTGAAAAACCCGAATTCAGAAATTAAAAGGTGTGTCCCAATACTTCTGTTAATTTAGTGTATATAGATAGCACTCAAAATAGAGATGACAGGGTTGCACATTTAAAAGCCTAAATTTAAAATTTAGACTAAAGTCAAATGTTGGTTTGTAGATATTGAAATTTCTTATAAATTGAAAATGTAGTTGTATTTGTGCTTACAACACCAAGTATCTGATACAGAACACCAATTAAAAAAAAAAAAAAAAAAACTTTTCTGTGTGAGACTTTAGCATTTTGCATTTTGTTGTTTCTTGACAGAAGGAGGAAGGTACTTTCCATGAATAGGTTACTAAAAAAAAAAAACAACTTCAAATATAATTATAAATTTTCATAGTTACAGTTATAACCGCTGGCAGGTACAGACAATTAGTGTTTGAAACAAGTCATCTGTACCGTATTCATGGAACATGCCTGAAAGACCACAAACAAAAGGTTCAAAATGGAAATTAATTTTGTCTCTTTATGCAGTTTTTTTAAACATTACAGTTAAATACATTTGAATGACATGGAATCGAGTGTATCACAGAACTGAGAATTTTTCTTTCCAGTTTCTGTCTAGACATCCTACACAATCTAAACACTACAATCATCCGCTTCATCTGACAATGGCAAATAGGCACGGAAAAAAAATATAATAAAGAGGAATTGATCATAAAACCATAAATCACTCTTTCAGACCTGGAATCCTTTATGGATCTGAGCCTCAAAATATTGCACAATTTCAATTAAAAAAAAAAAAGAAAGAAAAAAAAAATCCAGAGACTGGAAGCCTGCCATATTTTTGCATAGCCTTTAAAATGACCTTCCCCCATCCACAGTCCTATGTCACAGTACACCAGAGATTCCTTTATTTGATCTCTTACTTTTAGTAAAGTTCTTTCACACGGTCATGAAGATCAACAAACTTGTACTGTCATTGGACAGCCCCCGATCTTCCCAAGTCAAACGCATGGAGAAACTTCTACAAAAGCAGAATATGAAAAGACAATGACTTCTGGATCAGTGACTTAAGCTTAAGGGCTGCAATGCTGTGAATTTAACAGTCTGACATTCACTGCTTTACGTATGATTCTAATATCTGATAAAAATAACGACATGTTCACTCTTGCTTCAGTTGTCATGTCTCGTGACTTTTTTCCCCTCTCTACTGGCTTTGAAGCCTCTGGTAAGGCTATCGACCCCAATGTACTTCCCAAAGATGGAAATACATTGTTAATGTTCGGTTTTAGAAGCATAAGGCAATAATCTATACACCCTCTCTCTCAAAGCCAGACTTGACCTGAAGAAAAACCAAAGACTGTGATGAGTTCGTGCAAAAAACGAAAACGTCTGCCTAAACTAACCACAAGAACAAATGTCTCTTGATGAGGATTAGAAAACACAGAAATGACCCCATGACAGTTTTCAAAGAGGATCATGTGGAAGGAGGACTTATTCCGAATATAATGATTCTCTGTCATCCCGTCCACTTCTTTGAATGGCAGCCCAACCTATAACCTATATATAGAGAGCATTCTGACCATGCTCCATACATATGATAATACCATACCTGAACACAACAGCCAAGAGCTAGATTTTAAATCAGGTAAAGAACATTTTGGTGGCTTGCTGTAGTGAACGAAAGTAGTAGGGAACAAAACATCATTCTAAATGAATTTTCAGCATTAATGTTATCATTAAAGGAATGGAAAGAGAGCCAAAACAATCCTCGCACAAGATATGAAAAGTGCGGTCTGTATTTGGATTTAAAGTAAGATTGCCGCTCGAGCGGCCTGCTGATACCTGCAGCTCCATAATCAGGAGCCCAAAAAAGTACCATAACTGAGAGATACATCGCATTTCAAACTGAATACTCCCTGTATTAAAAGTTTCCAATCATCTAAAAAACAAACAAACAAAAAAAAAAACATGTAAAGTCTCCAAATGATCACACCCTCACACATGGCATCATTTCGACAATTCAATGCGTATTTTACTCTTAAAAATATGACTAGGTGACGGAAGTTTTGCTTCTGCCCTCCTCATGTTCATGTTGGAGGTTTCCAGGATGTAATTACATAAAGCTCCATCACAGCTTCTCCTCTTGATGCCTTCTGGATTAATTTACAGAGAGGGGTGGCGACTGTAGAGCGTGGATTCATTTGTTCCGAATGGGGGTGACCGAGTATGCGACTCAAGCCGGGGCAGAGTGGGAGTCCGAGCTCTCACTTTTGTTCTTTGCCTTGTCGTCCCAGTCTGTGGCACCCTTGCTCATTTCTGATACACTGCAGTCTGTGTGTGAGGTCATTGGGGAGGAAGTGGGATTCGTTTCAGATTCCATCTGCCCACTGCCACCACCAGGGGGCCCCAGACCCTGAGAGCAACCCCGGCCCTTCATGTCAACCACAGGAGCATTGGCTGCGCTAATGTTTCCATCTTGGTTCTCTACTGCTGTGCTCATACTGTGCAGCTCTGTTACACCAGCACCAGACGACATTGGCTGTTGGATCCCTCCTGGCTCCAAAAGAGAGTCACCCAGGTGTGTAACGGACAGAACGTCGGGGCCAATGGCGATCTCAGCCATCCAGTCGAGGTCGGAACTGGATGGGTCGACGGGCAGACCGGGATTTACCACCAATCCGTTGTGGGTTTCAAGTTGAGGTTGGTCCTGAGCGGCTTGCCGGTCCTGGCCATTCGCATTAGCGGCTATGTTAGCCTGGCCGGCAGGCGCAGCATTGCTAGTGTTGTTGTTAAGATTGTCCTGCAATGCAGTCTGGTTTCCTTGGCCCACCTGCTGGTTCTGAAGCAGCATCTCCTGGATCCGGATCTGTTGTAGGATGGCAGGCAGCTCATAGTGGTGGAAAAAATAGATCATTGAGTGCTGCGGAAGATGAAAAAGCTCATGAGCTACAAACAATTCCATGCAAATGTACAGATTTCCCAATTGGATAAAAAATCTGAAATAAGATACCTGAATGAAGAGCCAGGAGGTGACCAGAGCCAAACTGCTGTACTGGCCGTTAAAGCGGTAATGATACGCATAGAAGGCAAAGTGATAAAGATAAAAAAATCTGAAAAACAGCACAAGAGATACTTTAGATAAGGTAATAAATGTTCAGCAAAAATGTGTGATATGAATAAATAATGCTCATAAACCTCTTTTTATGCTTGGACAGTAAAGGATTAGACCCGGAAACAATATTCCTTACGTAGCGACTAAGATCAACCTTTATTCACTTGTTAAGCCATCGACATAATACTTCAAGCATAAAGTTTTTTTTTGCCACTCTTTTTGACTAATGAATTTCTATAACAACTGGACAAGGATTTTTAAAAACAATACTGATTTTGACTGATTTGCCAAAGAATCATTTAGATCATTTTGTGAAAAATGCTAACTTGGCCTACCTATCAGCAGCATAGCTATGAGACCGTCTTAGTAGGAAGCTCACTAAGTTTTAGAACAGAGATGATATGGATGGTCTGGATAGTAGTACGGGAGCTACGTGGCACATGATGCGTACATGAACGTTAGATAGTGGACAGGCAGCTTAATTTCAAAATGTCTTTGTTTTCCAAACAAGGGCCCTATGATTTCCATGATGCTTAAAACACGGACAGAATCGCGTAATCCAGTCATAAAAACGGAGTTTAAATTTACTAAATAATGTGAAATGGAATTATGGATGAATGCATCAAAAGCAGGGCTGTAAACTTAAATTAACATGTTTTGGACGATGGTCTTTTTACGACATCCTATCAAAATGAAAGTGTATCAAAAAAAGTGTTATATTTCTCATATCTTTTTAAATATCTGGTATCAATCTCAGTTTGTTAAATAGTTTGCCAGAGCTTCTTGGGTAAATGTGAAAACCTACTTAAAGAGGCTGATCCACTTTAAGCAAGTCACAGTTCTCAAGCAATATGACGAGGAAGAAAGATCTTTCTGAAGATGAAAAGCATGAAATGGTGCAATGTCTTGCAAAAGGCATGAAAACCAATTTGTGAAAACTGAAGAGAGATTATAAAACTATCAAAAAATTTGTGAGTGATTTAGTGCACAGAAGAACTCGGTCAAATAAAGGCTTATTAATAAACATATTAATTGTATTAAAAGGGCAGCTATAAAAAAGCAATTGTTGAGCAGCAAACAGGTGTTTAAAGCAACTGGTGTCTCCGGAGTCCCAAGAACCTCTCCATGAAGGCTGGTAGTTGTGCATAAAGTAGCATTTCAGCCACCTTTAACAAAAGTCCAAAAAGAGAAAAGAGAAACATTTACAGTAGGTGTAGAAATACATTTTCAAAGAGTTTTATTGCTGTGGTGTTTTTTGAAGCATAGTGCATTGTCCTGCATGAAAATACTTGCAGAAAATGGTCAGTTAAAACTCCACACATCTTGTAGTTTTGACACCCTCAGAGACCCTAAAGGGACCTTCGATTTCACTTCCCAATATTCCAGCCCAAATCATCACCCACTAGCTCATTGATGACGTCGCAGGCTTATTGGAAAGGGGTGGCTATTCACCAACTATCCAGAAATCCATCCATTTAGACTGTCCATTATAGTACGGCAGTCGTCAGTGAATAAAACTATTTAAAAATGAGTCTTCATGTATTTCTAAACCCAATGCAAACATTTCTCTTTGTGGCCTTTGGTTAGAGATGGCTGAAATGCAACTTTATGCACAAAGACTAGCCTGCAGGAAGAGGTTCTTGGAACTCAGAAGACACCAGCTGCTGCAAATACCCGTTTGCTGCCCAGCAGTGGCTTTTTTATAGCTGTCCTTTTAATACAATTAATTTTCTGTAATATATATATATATATATATATATATTAATTATATAAAAAAAAGCTTTCCTTAAGACTACCGGAATTCTTCTTCTGTGATGTAAATCACTCACAAATCTTTTGACATTGAACAGTCTCTATTCAGCTCTCACAAAATATTAGTTTCCATGCCTTTTGCAAGACATTGCACCATTTCATGCTTTTCATCTTCAGAAAGATCTTTCTTCCTCCCCATATTGCAAGAAATCTATAACTTGCTTAATGTGGAACAACCTCTTAAAGTAGGTTTTCCATTTACCCAAGAAGACCTAGCAAACTCTTTAACAAACTGAGATTGATACCAGTTATCTAAAAAGATATGAGAAACAAAACAAATGTTTGTTTTTTTAAACTGAATGTTTATTGTACTGAAATCCTACTGATATGTCACTTGCATAATAATTTGGAAGACCGTGTATATTGCTATTATACATTAGAATGTACCTCTTACATCATAAAATAATAGAATTCTTAAGACTTCAGAATAAGCCACACAATTTCTTCCACGTTTCAATTTTGAAACATAACAGTTAACAATTAATTTTATCACTGTTGTGCAGCATTTTGTTTGCCAAAAAAGGTATCGTTTAATTTTCATCTGATTACATTAAAATTGTATTTAATCTTTAAAAAAAAATGTTATGCCTTCAATTATTTATCACGGTTTTAACAAATTTGAATAAAATCATAAACCCAGAAAAACTAAAACTCAACACAAATCCCCTGTTTTTTTGTTTTTGTTTAACTTAAACTGTTTAACTTTGTTAAATAGTTTCATGATTTCAATTAAAGATGGAGAAAGTAGTTTTTCATAAACGATATTTGTTGATAACTGAAATCAACCCAAACTAACCCGCTCTCACTTCATTGCTCCGCCTTCAAAACTCACCCTCCAATCCTAACCACCCTCCTCTAAGTCTGTCTCGAACACCGGCCTGTTCGCTGCTGGAAGCGAGGCGCGTGCACTAACAATGACGCTAAACACTGCATTCTCTAGCAGTGTGCAGTGGTTTACCTGCTCAATTCTCTCACTAGCTGACCACTGTTTATACAAATGACACGCAACAAAATACTTCACAAAAAATAAAGCGCAAATGATGAACAAACGACAAAGTACACAAGAGTAAATGCAAACAAGTGTTTGTTGTTAATCACCAACAGCACAGCAGCTCCAGACAATCATGACACTTTAAACCCAGTGTTTCTCACGTGTGTAGTGGAATCAAAGCCGTCTCTGCATCTGTTTTCAGGCCTTCCCGCTTAGCTCTCTCCAGCCTGGAAAGCTTTTCTAATATTAAAGTGGGCTCTAAAGCACTTGGCCAGTCATAAACCAGTGATATTCTTTTGAGCTCTTTTGTATTGTGTCTCATCTCACTTTCTGCAGTTTCTTTTTTCCCCTCACTTTTTTCCTCTCTCTCTTTTTTCAAATCTCACGACCCCCTAATGTTGATTGGTTACATGTTTGTTGTTGATGTGGGCTCAACTAACTTCCAAACAGTGTTTTTGAAAAACTACTTACCCGAACTTTAATTAGATATGCTTATTGATTATATTTAAATAAACTATCCAGAAAAATTAAAAAGGAAAAAAGTGGAATCTCCATTTATGCAAAAATCCTGATTTTTAGCCCTACTAAGTATAATGAACTCAGGTCTGTGTGAAACTGATGAAGCTGAAACTTCTGCTGTTTTCCTTAGCTCAGACAGTCAATGTACGATTCCCAGTGAATGCATGAACTGATAAAATGTATAACTTCAATACAATATAAGTCGCTTTGTATAAAATCATCAACAAAATTCAAATGTAAATGCAAAATGAATGTAAAACAGCGAATGTAAGAGTCTGATCCATTGGCATTTACCTGTGCTGATGATGTAACATACCTAAGCCAGTGTCGCTTGCTTGTATTGGTGTGACAGCAGATGGCATCATATTGGTCCGCTAACCAAACAATGAGGATGATGTAGAAGGCAGTGGTTGTGTCATTGAAAAACTCAGACATGATGGCCTCCATCCCTGTAAATAGGATCAAATAGAGACATTTGCGGTCAAACAACATTCATAAAATATTTTAATATGAAATTTTCATTTAATATATGAAGTCAATAAATTAACAGATCAGGCATGAAGTTAATAGGAGGCACAAACAGGTACATCTCTCCAAAATCCTAGAAGTGATCTCTACCTACCCACAAGAGCTAGGATGACAGTAAGAAGAGGGGCGGCAGGGAAGGCAATGGTCATATTCATCTCCAACATCTGGAGAAGGTCCACTGAGAGGAAATCAGAGAGATAGACTTTTTAAAACTGTTGGCTTTTTACTGCGTTATGAACTTGATCTCGGAACATGATTATAGATGCTGATGCAACGGTGAGGATCTGACAGGCTGATTGGAACCTACCTATAAAGACAAAAATCTGGTGGTGTGAGTACCGCAGCAACATGGAAACGGACAGAGTCTGAAAGAGAAAAAAAAAAAGAAATTTTCCATTTGATTCAGTGTTGTATTTACATTTTCAAGACTCCTCTCACCAGGGTCCAAGTGACTCAAAAGAAGTTCACCCAAAAATCAATTACTCACCCATATGACTTTATTTAACAAATCCCAAAATTTTTGAAGAATATCCTGATCACTTTTTTAATATTATGAAAGTGAATCATAACCAAGGGCTATCAAGCTCCAAAAAAAAGACAAAGAAAAAGCATTAAACACACTTAACATTAAATGTTGTCCATGTGACATGCTGAGTTTTCTAAAGTCATAAGATCATTTGAGTCAAATGAAAAGCAGACGAAAATTTGTCATTTACTGCAGGTTTGTGAATGAATCATTCTTTTGAGTCAAGTCTTTTCAGTGAATTGCTTCATCCAGTTCACCAAACAGACTACTGATTAAGTCAACTGTTAACAACTTGCTGGTGGGGAAGATTATTAGTGAATAATGACTTCAAATTCAGTCAGTTTCTCACTTAAAGCAATCACATGACTGAAGATGTGACCATTCATTGTACTGGTAATAGGATGGAAAAAAGGTAACTAGAACATTAAAATGTCACCTAATGTCCCACTTACAAAAAGTCATGGGAATGAATAAAAAATTTTGCTGGACTAATTATATAAATGCTCAAACTGAACTAATGTAATGACATCACACCTACAATCCAATCACTAATAAGTACTCGGTAGTGCTCACAAAGAAATAAAAGTAATATGAGTAAAAGTACTCACAAAGATAACCATGATTACAAAGGCTGCCAGGTAAGAGGTACGAGCCATCCACATACTGACAAAACGGTAGTGTTCTCCAGAGACCACGTTTCTCAAGAACCCTAAAAATAAATGAATCACATTCTCATGTCGTAGTAGCGCCATCGTCAAAAAACTAAACAAAACTGTTTTTGAGAGAGAACTTCTAATTTACCTTTGTTTTCCTCGTTCTCTGCTAAAGCCTTTACACTGGACATCAGGATATCGTCATAACCCAGGCATTCGTCCAGGAGGAAGCGACTGAAACCGTCTCCAAAGCACTGATCCTTCATGGGGTCTGAAGGCAGACAGAGAAACATTCTGGTTCCTATACAGCAGTACACCTCAACTCTCCTGCTTCCATTAAAATGGTCCATGGGGGGGGTACCACAGAGTCAATGATCATGGTCGGGCTGCTATAGCCAAACCTGTCCACTCATGCCAATGCCAAATGTTGGTTTCATTGGTGCCAACCACAGCCTATAAAAAAATATGGACACACGTCCATTCTCTACCATTGTATTAAAAGTGAAGCCACCAATGTCCCAGTATGGTGCTGACATCTGGTGCAGATTCAGGACCAAAGTCTGCACAGTAGTGAACTTGGGATCTGATTCTGCACAGTAGTGAGCATGAAGTGGAATTACATTACATGTACAGGGCAGGGTTTATGACCTATGCTGGGACCTACCACCTGAGGGCGACAGAGACCCTTTGGCTTCACTTTTCAGGACTTGTGCAGGCATGCTTGGAGCCAACGGAGGAAATCTTGGGCTGTGAACAATGTGTACTGTTCTCTGATGAGTCCACCTTCACTGTCTTTCCCACATCCATGGGAGTTATGGTGTGGAGAAATCCTAAAAAAAAAACCTGACTGTTCCTGCCCAAAGTGAAGCATGGGGGTGGATCAGTGATGGGTTGGGCTGCAATATCATGGCTTTCCCTACTGTGCTTGATGGGCACACTACTGTCAAGGACTACCAAACCATTCTGGAGGACCATGTGCACCTAATGGTACCCTGAAGGAGGCGCTGTGTTTCAGCATAATAATGCACCATTACGCACAACAAGAACTGAGACAGAATGGTTTATGAACATGAAAGTAAAATTGAACATCTCACATAGCCTGCAGAGTCACCAGATCTAAATATTTTTAAAGTACTTTGAAGGAGCAAGTCAAAAATACTTTTTCCTTCATGATCATCAAATAGTGATCTGGCCACTTTTCTGGAAGAGGAATGGTTCAAAATCCCTCTGGCAACTGTGCAGGACTTGTATCCGTCATTCCCAAGACAATCCGATGCTCTATTGGCCGTAAAAGGAGGTCCTAGACCATACCAATAAATTATTGCGGTCTAAAAACAGGTGTTTCTGTTTCATTGTGCAACCATTCACCAAAAAAAAAAAAAAAAAAATCAATTGTACTGGTATTTTTTTATTTTTTTATTCATATCATTCAAGACCTTTATGACATTTCTATGAAACATAAAAGGTGACTCTCTGAAGAATATTCTTCAACCCTTTTTCATATCATGAAATTGAAAGGGGACTGGAAGTGTAAAAGGGATAGCCTGTCGAAAAAAAAATTAAATGCTTTCATCATTTACTCACCCTTATGTTGTTCCAGTCACACAATGAACGTCAAAGGACACAGATCGGTTTGGTTAGGTTAACAACATTCTTCAAAATATCTTCTTTTGTGTTCCGCAAAATAAAATAAGGTCACGCAGGTTTGGAACAACATGAAGTTAAGTAAATGATGACAGAAACTTCATTTTTGGGTGGACTATCCCCTTTAAAGTGTCTTAAGAGAAGTCCATACGATTTAAATTTTGGTCTGCTCAATACACAAAGCAAAGTCATACGTGAGTGAAAGAGCATGAAGGTCAGTAAACAATAGCCGTGTTTCCACTGTTGTGAAAAAGCGAGCTGGTGCGTGCCAGGACCAGCCGTGTTACCACTGTCACTTCTGGGACGCGATTGTGCCTTGTCGGGGCTTCATCAGGGTCAACGGCCAGGGTTTTTTGGCCCACCGAATACAATCCAAAGGGGGCCAACAGGGGCTTGAGGAGTAGTTATAAACAGAGGTCGAGTTTGAGAGTCAACACTGCAGCTTGTGTTCATGTTTTCATATCAGGCTAACAGCTAACCTCAACATTAAAGACATTTAAAACGATTTTCAGCTCAAAACTTACTTTCAGACATGAGCAAGCGTGTGACATAACCTCCGATTATGGTTCAACGGGGATTCTGATCACAGTATGAGGCAGAACTATATTTATATGCAATGCTAAACGCTACTTATGCTAATCAGTGCAATAATATAAATACACATGATTATAGAAAATACCTGAGACTGCTTGAAGAATTTAGATGAATTTATATTTCTAAAGAAATGTGCCACATAATATATTGTAATATGATGCAAAACATGAAATTGTAATAGTATTTCTCTAAATGTGTAAGCGTTTGTTGTTTTGTGCATTGCTGTGATCACAAATAAATGGAAGCAAGCGTGACAGAATAAGTATGCTTTCTCTTTATACGTGAAATAATATATTCAGTTTAATTCAAAATATTTGATGTGCACTCCCGATCTAATCAGTTTTCAGTCTGCTAGCTTCCCCATGCTGGTGAAACGGTGTGGTTGTGTGACATTGTTCTATGGAGGCGTGTTAAAGGGATAGTTCTCCCAAAAATGAAAATTCTGCCATCATTTACTCACCCTAAAGTAGTTCCAAACCTTTATGAATTTATTTGTTCTGGTGTACACAAAGGAATATATTTGGAAGAATATCAGTAACCAAACCGATCTCACCTCCCATTTACAACCAAGGTAAAAATAAATACTATGGTAATAAATGGGAGACCAGATCTGTTTGGTTACCGACATTCTTCCAAATATATTCCTTTGTGTACAGCAGAACAAATAAATTCATAAAGGTTTGGAACAATTTGAGGGTGAGTAAATTTTCAATTTTGGGTGAACTATCCCTTTAAGGGTGGGTTTTAGGGTAGCGCTGTGGGGCTACTTGTCCGACAGTAGAAACACATGGTTATTTTATCCATCAAAAATGTGCTTTCACTTTAATTGAGCTTCAGCAGTGCAGCAAAAATAGACTCTGCGCCGAAACCCCCACTTCACTGTTGCTCATGCAAAGCTCCAGCTTGACGCCGCTCCTGCTCCTGGTGTGAATGCACTCATTGTTAACATGCACGCCGGAAAAAATACACGCTGCTCATGCGCCGGTTACGCTTTAAGTGTGAAACGGTCGTTAGCCCTGGCTCACACAGGCCCGACAGTGGAAATCCAGCTAATAACAATTTAAATTTTTGGGTCAACATTCCCAAGAGCATTCTATTTTGTGGAAAAAGATCATTGTAGGTTAAGGCAGGATTTCTGCTGATATCCTGGAGAGTGTGATGTACTCACCCAGGGTCACCACCATAACAGGGATGTTGAGTCGCTGACGTGTGGCCTGGGACAGCCGAAGGAAACCATATTCCAGAGAATATTCGACAATATACTCTTCTTGGGGCCACACTGCACAAAAACAGACACATAAACACTGATAAATGCTGACAACATTTCAATGAATTCAGAAATTCTACCATTAATCTAAAAATCTGTCACTTCACACCAATGGCAGAAAATTATATATGTATATATACACACACATACACACACATAAACAGTGTGCCAACCTACCCATACTTGAAATTAGCAGTTTTTATCAGTATAAGAGAGATCTACAAACCTTTTCACTCTGCCACAACGATCAGTTGGGGTCCTCTGGGTGATGTTTACTGTTATTACATTGTCAATTCATAATAAGAGCGCCATGTTTGCAGTTATGTCACCCTGACATTTGAGAATAAACAAATTGCTGGACAAAAGTTGATGATCTCAACAGCTTTAAAACTACTGATGCTTATAAAACTTTTTTATATGAAAGGTTTCAAACCTAAAATGATGCCACAGTATTTAGTTTTTAATTGTTTATTATTAAGACACTACTTTAAAATAGTTTTCTTAGCCTGTTCATTTGTTCGGACAGTTGTACCGCCTGACATTTTGGGGGTTAAAGATAAAACATAAAATAATATGTATTATAAAATACATTTACTAAATATGTAAATAAATGAATTAAAACTAAATGGGTTTCAAAGAATAAAGTGATCATGTCATGAATTTATCGAATCATTTTAAAAAGGAAATAATGCGCAATAATAAACAAAATTATGTACGTCATGTCATTGACCCATAAATAAAGGTGACTTCACAACAGATTAACATTTAATATGTAAAAAAAAAAAAATGCTTATATGTCCTTTTAAAAAGAGCTCCCTTTTATTTTATTTTGCTTTTGGCTGTTTCAAGCTTTAATTTAGAGGTCTAACACCATTGCAAATCACACCTTGCTCATTTTACACATTTAAAATAATTTGAATCCAGATATTCAAATGGAAACAGTGTGATCTACATCTGAACTATAACAAATTACAGACACTCAGATATTATATCTTTCTAAAGTCCATGACGATAGTTTCTGAAGTCACGTGATTCAGCACACATGGCCCAAGAAAAGGCAAAGGCAATAAAGGAATGTGGGAAGAGAAAGGAAATCTGACCAAGGGAAGTGAGGCTGCAGTGGATGAAGGGAGGAAAGGGAATGAATTCACACAGGAGGAAGAGAAGGACCAGATGGCTACGGATTGGGGCGTATTTGAGATGTTTACCTGCTCGAGTTAGCATCTCAATCTCGGAGACAGTCTCCCTCAGCGGCTGCATACCTTTAGAGGGGGCCTGGCTGAAGGACAGATCCTGGGATTCATTCAGACTGGAGCCAGGAACACCGCCGCTCATCGACGGATTCAGCCGCGGCTCGATGTCCAGCTCAAACTGCTCGTGTGTGAGGGTGTGGAAGAGGGAGAGAGAGACTGTCAGAAATATCTGGAAAAGGGGTTTTAATGGAATAATTCACAAAAATACTAGTCTATCATTATTTACTGACTATCATGGCATTCCAAACAAGTTTTTACCAAGGAGCACCGACAAAAAAAAAAAAAAAAACCAGACAAAAATATTTTTCAAGAATAATCATGAATAAACTTCTATACAGAGTTTAAAGAGATCTGTCAAGAAAAAATAAATTAAAAAAGTAAAAAACTATAAAACCACCATAAGTCTACCCTATTATCTTAACTACAACTACAATAACTTACAATAATTGAAATTGTTAGAGTTAATATTATAGACCAATTGGAATTCTATAAAACATAACTGACTTACATACATTTATTATTTTAACTACAACTACAACAACTTACCATTAACATAAATATTGAATTAAATTAGAAAAGAATTTTATTTCACTGTTTGGCAACTGCAGGCTATATTCTATTATTTTCTATCATTTATTAATGCCAGGGCTTAATTGCCCAACTGGACAAGTAGCCTGATTAAAATAGCCTGATTAAAATAGCCTATAGCTATAACAAAGGGTAACTAGGGAATCAGCAAAACGCGAGAATGATTCTGATTTTATTACATTTAGTGTAGCGACTGACAGTGGATAACAATACAGGTGCTGGTCATGTAATTAGAAATCTCATCAAAAAGTTGATTTATTTCACTAATTCCATTCATAAAGTGAAACTTGTATACTATATTCATTCATTACACACAGACTGATAATTTTCAAATGTTTATTTCTTTTAATTGATGGTTATAACTGACAACTAATGAAAATCCCAAATTCAGTATCTCAGAAAATAAGAATATTGTGAAAAGGTTCAATATTGAAGACACCTGGTGCCACACTCTAACCAGCTAATTAACTCAAAACACCAACAAAGGCCTTTAAATGGTCTCTCAGTCTAGTTCTGTAGGCCACACAATCATTGGGAAGACTGATGACTAGACAGTGGTCCAAAAGACAACCATTGCCACCTTGCACAAGGAGGGCAAGACACAAAAGGTCATTGCAAAAGAGGCTGGCTGTTCACAGAGCTCTGTGTCCAAGCACATTAATAGAGAGGCGAAGGGAAGGAAAAGATGTGGTAGAAAAAAAAGTTTACAAGCAATAGGGATAACCGCACCCTGGAGTGGATTGTAAAACAAAACCCATTCAAAAATGTGGGGGAGATTCACAAAGAGTGGACTGCAGCTGGAGTCAGTGCTTCAAGAACCACTACGCACAGACGTATGCAAGACATGGGTTTCAGCTGTCGCATTCCTTGTGTCAAGCAATTCTTGAACAACAGACAGTATCAGAAGCGTCTCGCCTGGGCTAAAGACAAAAAGGACTGGACTGCTGCTGAGTGGTCTAAAGTTATGTTCTCTGATGAAAGTAAATTTTACATTTAGGGTCCCAGAGTCTGGTGGAAAACAGGATAGGCACACAATCCACGTTGCTTGAGGTCCAGTGTAAAGTTTCCACAGTTAGTGACGGTTAGGACTTGGCACCTGCACATAGTGCCAAAGCAACCAGTACCTGGTTTAAGGACCATGGTATCCCTGTTCTTAATTGGCCAGCAAACTCACCTGACCTTAACCCCATAGAAAATCTATGTGGTATTGTGAAGAGGAAGATGCGATATGCGATATGCCAGACCCAACAATGCGGAAGAGCTGAAGGCCAGGAAATAAACATTTGAAATATCAGTCTGTGTGTAATGAATGAATATAATAAGTTACACTTTTTGAATGGAATTAGTGAAATAAATCAACTTTTTGATGATATTCTATTTATATGACCAGCACCTATATATGTATACTGATGAAAGTCACACAGCTCCTATTTTACCCATAATGTGGTAAAATAAATAAATGGAGTTTTTATATTTATAACATCAAACAGTTAAGAAACATTACATGACCAAGAATGCTGTTTTCCTATATACCATCACGATTGAAAATGTGACACTGATTTCATTCAACAGTTCAATAAACAAGTAGTTAATAGTCACCTACATTTTATAAACAACATCGACAACAATAAGGCTTGAAATTGCGACCATTTTGGTTGCATATGCTCCGTAAATTTAATGTGTGCAACCTATATTGCAAAATATATTTGGGAGCATGTGTGCGAGTGCAAACAATTGTGGAGGTGTGACCTGTTTTCATTTCTCTACAAAGCATTTGCTAATTTACTGCACAGTATGAGTATGTGCCTGCTGTCAGCGCACAGTATCCGGTCCGCCGTTCTATCACATATCCAATTAAACTTCATATTTATTTTAAAACAGATTTTAGGCTGGTTAATATTAGCCTTGTGGCAAGTGGCGATCAATAATGGACAATATATAATCTATAATGTAATGACGGTAACAAGATTGCACTGCATGAGTCTCTCGAGAAAAATCGAAACAAATGAGCGCAGTAAACAAATGAAACTCCGTTAACATACTGCAGTAAACATTCAAAGTTTTTATATTTGTATTAACAAACGATACAAGCACTGCATGAGTTTGAAAGGATGAGTAAATAAACAATTTTCTATTTTTGAGTGAATTATCCTTTTAATGCTTAGCACTCAATCTTTATTTTCCAGTTACGGTGTAATAATCTCACCTGTACTGTGCTGTTGTCAAACATCTCCATGGTCATCTCTTCTTCATCTTCAGCATCTGCCGGCACCATTGGCTGTCTGGTTTCACTGCCGTCCTCTTCCGATTCCTTCACGAGCCCCTGGATTCCCTCCGTCTCGTAGAACTGAAGAAAGATTGGTGCACGGCTCGAGTTGCGCTGAATCTCCACACGCAGGATGCCATCACGGGGCCATTTCTCCCGCACATGCTCTAAGCAGTTGATTGGGGAGCGTGAGAAGGCAATGTGGATGTAGGCCAGGATGAAGAGCATAAACAATGCCTGTCAAACAAATGACAAAATTACAGTCAATAAAAACAAAAATGCACAAACAAACCACAGTTTCGGCAACCAAGCATTAAACATAACACTTCCATAACCAGGATGGCATTATAAGATTTATTAAAAATAAAAATAAAAAACACCTTTCATGTTCACTAGTCAAAGTTCTGATTAGCCTAGAACTTCAGATAACCTGAAATTGAGATCATTTTCTATAAGAATGTCCTGTAATTTTCAGAACACAAAACTTCCTCTTTGGTCCAAAAAGCAGCTTTTATTGAAACCAAGCTCAGAAAACAACTCATTTCAGATTTCACATTAATACATCATAAGTGTGACGAAGGCCGCCTCTGCAGACGTTCATCAACGGCTACTTCTGCATCATTGGCTCTTTACCCCCGCCCACCGATATGCACGTCAAGTAGTAGTAGTAAATATGAGACAGACAAACACAGGCCAGGTTGTAGAAAAACAGTATTTGAATTGCCATCCTTCTGATCCTAACATTAAGAAAGCATGGATGAACTTCATTTTAACAAAGTTCCAGTCAGATCGCATCAGTAAGACACTGTTCAATTGTTTGCTTCATTTTACTGTTAATTTGTTTTTAAACATGACAGGCAGGATTTGAGGCAGGACTTTCAAAGATACTGAAAATAAAATACACAGTGATGACTACATTGGATCCAACAGTAATGTCGCAATACATAAGTGTGAGTAACAGTGTTTTTACCATGTGTCACTATTGATCTGATACAGATCATTGATATGTCAGTAGAGCTGCATGATTCTGGATAAATCTTTTAAATGAGTGATTCAATGTCAAATACATTTTTTTAACACTCACTTTGCCACCTGATGGTGAAACAATGTAATTGGTAGTCATTATTTTAAGCACCAAGTTACTTTCATGCATCTTTAGTACTACTGAGTATTTATACTGTAGCGCCACAGTCAAACCGAATAGTTGTGATTTGCGGTTCTTTTCTTTGCTTCGGCATTTATGCGGTTAATGTGTTGGATTATCAGATATGGAAGAGAGCAGTGAAAAACAACTGTTTTGTCATCAGTAAGACATTACAACACGACACTGCAAATGACTGTAAACGTTTTTCACTTTATCAAAAAGGATGAACCATGAATAGCCTATAAGAAAGACAATGTGACAAACAATGGCACATTTATTCATAATTCTGTTACATGAAAGACATCTTTGTCAATTATAATTATGGTAATTCCAAATACTTACTTTAATTGTCACAACCAGGATTTTAATAATAAAGCATAACATTATATAATTATGTAAATTTATAATTTAATTTATATTATTATATAAATATAAGCATATTTTACTACTATTTATCATGATAACATCATTTTAGTTTATATATGCTAAAAGTATAGGGTAAAATCTGCTTAATTGTGACTAACACATTTATTGTTTATCTAGTTTTTAATAAGCCACAAATGTTTACATGTCGGTCAAACACTTTTTTTTGGCAAATGAGATAATTTATGAACATTCTTGTTGGATAATGCCAACTTTCCCTATTCATCAGGCAAAAAATTAATGAATAAATAAAAATAAATAAATAAAAATCCCCCACAACTTATAAGTAATTGCTTCACAGCTTTTTTTCTTTTGCAAGATTATGAACCGCAACAATATTTTTGTGGTTAGCCAAGAGACGTGGGTGCCTCACTACCTTAACAGGTAATTCTTGAAGCAGATCTACGTAAACATTTGAATACCATCATTCCTGTGTGGTTTCAGAGTTTATGATTGACTAATGAGAGGCTACAGTAGTTTTCAAGACGACTAGGTAGATGCTTGAATTTTAAATATGCTGCTCTACATTTCAGGCTTATTAAATCATCCAATATCTGTCTGATTTAAGATTATCGGCATTGGCTGATAACCATGACGCTTGACCAACTAAACTTGTCATGGCACCTTGTGTCAGTTCCAAAGTCTGACAACAGCCTTGTCAATAGATATTAAACATTTTGTGAAGCTAAAATAATGAGTTGAGTAAATTTTTTCATTTATATATTTTTTTTATATATATTTTTTTTTTGGTTTTTTTAAAATGCATTTCTTTTGTATGTTCTATTGATCACAGAATGCAAAAATATAAAATATCAATATAGAATAGATTTCTGAAGGATCACAAAAACTGTAATAATGGCTGCTGAAAATTCAGCTTAGTTATGACAATACATTTAAAAAAAAAAAAAATTATATATATATATATATATATATATATATATATATATATATATATATATATATATATATATATATATATATATTCAAATAATTCTAATAAAACGTCACAATCTAACTTTTGTAATAATATTTTACGATATTCCTGCTTTACTACAATTTTGATTAAATGTAGCCTGGGTGACCAAAAGAGGCTCAAACTTTTTTTTTTTTTTTAATTATTCCGACCACAAACTTTTGAACATTAATGTATATAGTAGAGTATACATTTATTATTTATTTATTTTTGGTATACATAAAGTATACATGAAACAGAATTAATATGCCACATTATGAAAGTAAAATGGGTTATTCATTTCCACATAATACAGGGCACAACATGAACGGAAAGGTGAAGGGGGACAGTCTCTGTTAAGTTATTTCAGAGATTATAATAATAATAATAATATATATATATATATATATATATAAGTATTATTATTTAATTACTTTTAATTAATTAATTAATATAATTATTATTATTACTATTTAATTTCTTTATATTCATTTCTTTTATTATTATGTATAAACATCTATAAACAGCGTCCATTTTGATTTAATGCTGACTTCAAAGTTCATTCCATATATGATATATGTAGTTGTCAGGTAAGACCTAAAGCCATGGAATAGTTTCCAAATAAACGATGCTGCTGGCCAGCATCCTGATGTTTATTGAGCTTGGCACTGCATCCTAACAGGTGAGAACAGATGAGCATCAATCTGAGAGTGTTTGGGCTTCTGGAAATTATCAAAAATTCAACACACATTAAAAAAAAAAAAAAAAGTCAAATCTCACCTTTAACAAGACTAAGAACTCGAATATTCGTCTGAAGGATGGTGGGAAGAGTCTGGCATATGTGACTGCCATCTTAAAGAATAAGGCGTGGAAGAGTCTGTCTCTCACGTTGATCAGGGGATTCTGATTCATCGCGGGGTTTCGGATCCGGTTCGGCCCACCGTTATTGTTGTTGTTTAGTGGAACGTTGTTGTTGTTCAGATTGCCCTGGTTGTCGGACATGGTGGTCGTTGTTCAGTAACTTGATAAGGAGAAAGACCAACTGAGGTCAGGCAGACAGCAATGTGCGCAGATCCAGTTGAGCAGGCCAGCCACACATCAGCACACACTGATGATGGTCCTGGTTCACCAAAACTGGACTGACCTTCAGATATCACCACAAAACGCCCCAACAGATTCTGATTTTTTTTAAGGATGTTGGTGGGTAGGCTGCTTCCACTCCTACCATGACATCATAACCTCGCAATCTAACAAACTACAAAAGTTTCAGAACCTTTGACACAGCTGCTAATCATGTAGCGTATGCACCGTGAGACCAGAAGAGCATGCCAGGCTGTTAAATTGTATTTTAGACTCAATTTGTCCTGCAGTTATGGCCCAGGCCTCCTGCATCAACTGTCACCCTAATCAAAATAGCTAAACTTGCTAACTCACACCAGCTAAATTAATCATATTTGCTCGGGGTTGGAGGTGAAATCTATCCCAGACTGTGCACCTGACTGTTTAAAAGCAAAGAAAACTGGAATACAACACGTCTGCTAGTAGTGGTAAGCTAACAAATTAGCCGAGCTTCCTCTGAAGAACCCGTATGTTCGGTTTACTTTTTAACAAACCCCTCTTCATATAACGCTGACACTCTTGGCATATAATAAGGCCTCAGACACTTGATGGTATCCCGCCAGAACTATCCGATAGTAGCGACCGCAACCTGTCTTACAGACTATCTGTTTACTCAACCATTTTCTTGAGCGTAGCGGACTTGGGAGCAGCAGCCAAGCACCTTTTAATGAGAGGAGCGTTTCCACTCTGGTCTCGCTTCCGCGTTTAGTCACGCGACATGGAGTCACGTGATTTTTGAACAAGCAAAAATCAAAATGAACGTCATTTAATATGTACACTGAACTTTAATAATATGTTATATTTTTCTGAAATTTATAATTTCACTAAATCGCAGTAATATATTTCAGTTTTTTTCAGTACAAAGGTTAAATAGCGCATGATTTATACCTAGCCTACTGAATATTTACTGTAGTTTGGCAGGAAATTAGTAAACACTTTTAATATATTAATTGACCTTTGAAGTCGGCATGAAACTGAAGCTGTTATAGTCGTTTCCTCACTATTGTGACGTATAGTGAAACGGCTTCTTGTACAAGAAAAATATGTTGGACGGGACAGTATTTGGGAATTTGTTGGATTATTGTCGTTTACTACTGTTGCGATCTAATGAGAGTGATAGGTTGTCCCACCCTCGCTCAAAGATGTCATTCAAAGAGGGAGGGGAAGATATTTTGATTAAAGATTACATGGGCACATGAATTAAAATAAAATATTTGCACGGATAAATCATTTACAAATAAATACTGCAATATTCCATAAAAAATAAGTATTGACTTTCTAACTCAATAAATGGTTTACCTTACTCAAAGAAGGGTAATTTGAATCACGTTGTTGTAGGAGAGTGGAAGGGCTAGTCAGTACAACCGCTAAGGAGCATTTCATTCAGTTGAAGTACCACTTGTAACATTAAACCTGTACAGTATATAGCGCCTGGTTGTGGTGGGATGACCACAGGTAAAAACACAAAAAGTATGCATATTTTACAATGGTAGAATAAAGAAGAAAATACAGACACGTAAAGTCTACATCAAATAATTAAATAAGGATATTGAAAATAAATGATAAAAAGAAAATAAATAAAATCTTAATTGAAATATTAAAATAATATAAAAGGAAAGGAACACAAATTATTTCGTAGAGAATTTAAACTAAAAAAAAAATGGTGTGCCGACAATACTAAGGTAAATGAGGCTATGTTTTACCATTATAACATGAAGAAAGAAAGAAAGAAAGAACTCTTTAAAAAAAAAATAATAATCAATAGTCGTTCTCCAGTCCAACAGGGGGCAGCAAATCGTAGTTGAGTCCCTAAACGCGGAAAGAATAAACGAAGATAGACACCCAGTAATGTGCAGCTTTAAAGTGCAGATCATATTATTAGAAATAAAATAGATTTCGTAATGCTAGGGCAATTATACTTAAACACATTTCTGTCTTTTCTACCTTGAAAGCAGTAGCATTAGCTTTATAACTGGTATTCCCTTCATTTTGTTCAGTTTCTGTACAGTAGCAGGGATGCTAAGTGTGTGCTTTTATTGACTCTTCAGTAAAGGTATCTGTCCCGTTATCGTTCAGTTTAATTCATTATATAATGGAGACTGCGTATGTTTGCGAGTGGGAGAAGAGACCAAAGAGCAACCACTGTCCCTCAATCCCTCTGGTGTGCGCCTGGTCATGTAGAAACCTCATCGCCTTCACCACTGACCTGAAGAATGAGGAGGATGACAAAGGTCTGGACAATGACTTTATTATCAATATTACCAGACCCGTTGGTGAGTTATTAATGAATGATGACGAAAAGCATACACTTTTAATTGGTTCTGAATTAGACATACCTAGAGCATCAGTATTTTTTATGATGAGATAATGTACTACCAACAACAATAATGAGGGGATAATTCATTTATGAACGGATGGCCTTTTCTCCTGCAGATTTGAGTCATATGATACACATCATTGACACTGATCACCCCTGGGATGTGTACTCAATCAACTCTGGTCACACTGAGGTCATTTCCTGCCTGGAATGGGACCAATCAGGTCAGTCATCATGATTAATATATAAATCATGAAATGTGTGAGACCTCTGGAACATGTTCGAGTCACAATTAATATTAAAATGACGGAAATTATAAATTGCATACACTATACCTGTTATTAAATGTAACACAAAATTAGGTCTTTGCCTCCATTTTCAATATTGAAAAATATATATTGAAAATGGAGGTAAAGACCTAATTTTTTTATGTATCAAATGTAAATTTAGGTCCCTGTTACACAATTTTCCTGGTTAAATAAACATTACATATAAAAGTGAGACCAAATACAATTCTATTTTGTATTTTTACACTATGTAATGTTCTATTTATTAAAACCAAGTATAAATCTTGTCAAGTTAGTGTTTTTACATTTATTAAAAATAACTAAAGGCAGTAATCATTTAAACAATATATATCAAATATTATTTGTGAGCTAATGTTCAGCTTTTCTTTTTAATAGTCAACATTTTTTTAGAAGTCATCACGCTTGTACACACTAGTCACAGACGCAAAAATTAAGATTTACCTTTAATTTCACCTAGCTGATTGCTGACTAAAAACTCCCAGTCATGTTTTCAGGCCATTTCAAGTTTGATTTTGACATGACATAAAGTGGTGATATCTAAGTGGGTGAGTTGTTTGTTTACTTTTTAATTAGTCTTCTCATTAACGCCATCATTGTCTTCATATTGGCCTATTCGAAAACAAGAAGCGGAATTTATCAAACGAACCAATCATATCCCATCATAGCTCGATGTAGGCATGCCTCCTCTCACGTGAATTTCCCCCATTCATTCTCAAATACCCCCACTAAACACACCGCACGCTTTAGGGGCTCCGTTTTGACTCTGGGATCAAGGGAGGCACAAGAGACGCGGACTCCCCACTGTAACTTTACCTGTGGGTGTCGCAGTTTGACAGTGTTTCTTCAGAAAAATGAGTGCGTTGCTTTATTTTTGTAATATAAATTATTTTTTTGAGGAGACACTGCCCTATATATATATATATATATATATACAGTGGGTACGGAAAGTATTCAGACCCCCTTAAATTTTTCACTCTTTGTTATATTGCAGCCATTTGCTAAAATCATTTAAGTTCAATTCAATTAATTTATTTGTATAGCGCTTTTCACGATACATATCGTTTCAAAGCAGCTTTACAGTTTAAGTTCATTTTTTTTCCTCATTAATGTACACACAGCACCCCATATTGACAGAAAAACACAGAATTGTTGACATTTTTGCAGTTTTATTAAAAAAGAAAAACTGAAATATCACATGGTCCTAAGTATTCAGACCCTTTGCTCAGTATATAGTAGAAGCACCCTTTTGATCTAATACAGCCATGAGTCTTTTTGGGAAAGATGCAACAAGTTTTTCACACCTGGATTTGGGGATCCTCTGCCATTCCTCCTTGCAGATACTCTCCAGTTCTGCCAGGTTGGATGGTAAACGTTGGTGGACAGCCATTTTTAGGTCTCTCCAGAGATGCTCAATTGGGTTTAAGTCAGGGCTCTGGCTGGGCCATTCAAGAACAGTCACGGAGTTGTTGTGATGCCACTCCTTCGTTATTTTAGCTGTGTGCTTAGGGTCATTGTCTTGTTGGAAGGTAAACCTTCGGCCCAGTCTGAGGTCCTGAGCACTCTGGAGAAGGTTTTCGTCCAGGATATCCCTGTACTTGGCCGCATTCATCTTTCCCTCGATTGCAACCAGTCATCCTGTCCCTGCAGCTGAAAAACACCCCCACAGCATGATGCTGCCACTACTCCTGTCTGCCTCGCTGCTGAATTGTTTGAGTCTGTTGCTCCGTATAGCTTTGTTTTGAATCTATTTATTGTCATTGTTTGCTGTCTACTTTATCTTCACTATATATCTGATATTGTCTTATATTGCCTATCACATTAATCTGACATTGCTAGTTTTTAATCTTTTAATCTAAATCACCATCACAACGTGTTAGCATTACGCTAGTTTGTGTTATCCATGCCCACCGTCATTTCTGTCGCGCTCTCCTTTTTCTACAAGTTCATCAAACAACTGGTAAGTCGGGTCGGTCTACGAACACGGTAAGCTATGTCATCTTCTCCTTTCATTGTTACTTGCACTGCCTGTCACATGCATAGTACAGCTTTCTCTGTCAGCGATGAGGGATTCACATGTCATAAATGTAGGGAAATAGTCAGGCTGACAGAGAAAATCTTAGAATTAGAGATACACATCCAAACTTTAATTGAGGATAGTAAGAATACAAGGGCTTCAGATACTGTTTTGGATGCGACTAGCTTAGCGAACTCCGTACATTGTTTGGTTCCGGATGTAGAGCCCGTGCAGCAGGGCAACTTTGTGACCGTGAGGCGGCCTAGTCGTGGGAAAAAACACCACTCTTCCGTTCCGATTAGAACATCAAACAGGTTCTCCCCACTCAGTGACGCACCCACTGAGAATCCTGTTGAAAGTGCCGTAGTTATTGGCGATTCTATTACACGGAACGTGAAAATAGAGACACCAGCCACCATAGACACATGTTTGCCGGGAGCCAGAGCGCCTGACATCAAAGCAAATTTAAAAGTGCTGGCTAATGCTAATCGTAAATACTCTAAGATTGTTATTCACGTCGGCGCTAATGATGTTCGACTTCGCCAGTCGGAGATCACCAAAATTAACATTAAAGAGGTGTGTGATCTCGCACGTACAATGTCAGACACTGTAATTTTTTCTGGACCCCTTCCTGCTCGTAGGAGTGATGAGATAATTAGCAGACTATCATCACTCAATGGCTGGCTGTCTAAGTGGTGTCCACAGAAGGTTTATAGGTTTCATAGACAATTGGAAAAGTTTTTGGGGCAGACCTGACCTGTTGAAAAGAGATGGTATTCATCCCTCCTGAGGTGGTGCCGCTCTTCTCTCTAGTAATATGGCACATAATCTTAGAGCTCAACCTTGACTAACTGGGGCCCAGGTCAGGAAGCAGACAGACTGGCTAAACCGACCGTCTGCTAGCTGTTTCACGTCACAGAATTCAGATAAATCCCAACACATAGAGACTCTTTCACCTAGATATCATCACATAGAGACTGTGTCTGTACCCCGAACTAATAAATACAGAAAACTTCCAAACCCATTTACGGGTGATAATTTAATTGATGTTCAACAAGTAGTAAACAGAGATTATAAAGATAAACAAATGATAAAGCTTGGGTTGCTGAATATTCGATCCCTTTCTTCAAAAGCACTTATTGTAAATGATATTATCACAGAAAATAATCTAGATGTGCTGTGTTTGGCAGAAACCTGGCTAAAACCAGACGATTACGTTACTTTAAATGAGTCTAGCCCTCAAGGTTACTATTATCGACACAAACCTCGTCAGAAAGGTAAAGAGGGAGGTGTTGCTGTAATCTATAGTAATATCTTCAGTATTACTCAAAAGTCTTTCAATTATATCTCTTTTGAAGTGATGGTGCTCTATGTAACGTTATATAATGTAAGTGACAAATCTCATTTGAAATTTGTGTTGGCTACTGTATATAGACCACCAGGGCACCATACAGATTTTATCAAAGAATTTGCTGATTTTCTATCGGAGTTAGTACTGGCTGTGGATAAATTCCTTATTGTTGGTGATTTTAATATACATGTAGATAATGAAAAAGACGCATTGGGATTGGCATTAACAGATATTCTAAGCTCTATTGGAGTTAGACAACACGTGTCAGGACCAACTCATTGTTGTAATCATACTCTAGATCTAATATTGTCACATGGAATTGATATTGATGCCGTTGAAATTCTGCAGCAGAGCGATGACGTCTCAGATCATTATCTAGTTTCATGTGTGCTACATTTAGCCAAGGCTGGAAAACCGCCTGTCTGCCACAAATATGTTAGAACCATCACTTCTACCACTAAAAATTGCTTTATAAATAATCTTCCTGATCAATTTCATCAACTTAGCAAACCAGACAGTTTAGAAGAACTTGATGTTGCAACAGAAACTATTGACGCTCTGTTTTCCAACACTCTAGACTCTGTCGCTCCTTTGTGCTTAAAAAAGATTAAGGATATTAGTCCAACGCCATGGTATAACGAGCACACTCGGGCCCTTAAGAGAGTAGCCAGAAAAATGGAGCGCAGCTGGAAGAATTCAAAACTAGAAGTTTTTCGTATTTCATGGAGAGAGAAAATGGAGTACAGAAAGGCTGTAAAAACCGCTAGATCTGCTTATTTTTCAAATCTTTTAGAAGAAAATAAACACAACCCTAAGTATTTATTTAATACAGTGGCTAAATTAAAGAGAAATACAGCCTCAACTTCTGAAGTTTCCAAACAGCACAGCAGTAATGACTTTATGAATTTCTTTACTTGCAAGATTGACAACATTAGAGAGAAAATTATAGCCATGCAACTGTCTACTACAGTATCACATCAGACAGTGGATTGTTGTATCCCTGAGGAAAAATTCCATTCATTCGCTGCTATAGGAAAGGAAGAATTGTCTAAACATGTTAAATCATCAAAATCAACAACATGTATGTTAGACCCTATACCGACTAAGCTATTAAAAGAGATGCTTCCAGCGGTCATAGATCCTCTTCTTAAGATCATTAATTCATCTTTATCACTAGGTTACGTACTGAAAAATTTTAAGCAGGCTATTATCAAACCTCTTATTAAAAAACCACAACTTGATCCTGGAGAATTAGTCAATTACGGACCGATCTCCAATCTACCTTTTCTGTCAAAAATACTAGAAAAGGCAGTATCATCTCAACTGTGTTCCTACTTGGAAAGAAATGGTATCTGTGAGGATTTCCAGTCAGGATTTCGACCGTACCATAGTACTGAGACTGCTCTCATTAGAGTTACAAATGATTTGCTCTTATCATCAGATCGTGGTTGTATCTCTCTATTAGTGTTACTAGATCTCAGTGCTGCTTTTGACACTATCGACCACAAGATTCTTTTGAATAGACTAGAAAATTATGCTGGAATTAGTGGAATTGCATTGGCATGGTTCAAATCATACTTATCTGACCGTTATCAGTTTGTAGTAGTAAACGAAGAGATGTCATTTCGATCACAAGTTCAATATGGAGTACCACAAGGCTCAGTTCTAGGACCGTTGCTTTTCACTCTGTACATGCTACCCTTGGGAGATGTCATTAGGAAGCATGGCATTAGTTTTCACTGTTATGCTGATGATACTCAGCTCTATATTTCCTCACGCCCTGACAAAACCTACCAATTCTCAAAATTAACAGAATGCGTAGCTGATATAAAAAATTGGATGACTAGTAATTTCCTACTACTAAATTCAGAAAAAACAGAGATTCTAATTATTGGACCAAAAACTTCAGCACATAATAACCTAGAATACTGTCTAACACTTGATGGCTGCTCTGTTAAGTCGTCTTCGTCAGTTAGGAACCTGGGTGTGCTCTTTGATACCAATCTTTCATTTGAAAGCCACATTTCTAGCATATGTAAAACCGCATTCTTCCATCTTAAAAATATATCTAAATTGCGACATATGCTCTCAATGACAAATGCGGAACA
>CM076064.1:20242500-20440000 GCA_038088235.1 Zacco platypus
AAAAAGACCATAACTATAAGGTAACATTAACTAACAAACAATGCATATAACAGAGGAAATTGAAAGTGACGTATTGTCAGGTATGGTGACAATTAGGGTTAGGTGCCTTGCTCAAGGGCACATTAGTCATGGTTAAACGTCTTCAAAACAACACCGCAAGGCCCATTTACATGACGCGATACGAAAATTAATCGAACCATCCGCAGAAAAATGTTTCTACACTTCTATAAGACAATGAAGCTAAGCACAAATTAGTTAATTAGCGAATAATAGTTTAACTTAATATATACGATAATTATTCACCACATGAAAGCAAAAACACTACAGACAACTCACCGTGCCTTCAGCCATGCTTATCACGTTCTCAATAACTCCACCCCTCACTTCAGTTCTGTGGCTGTGGTTCTGGCACTGAGGTTCTGAAACTGCTACAGCTGTGGGTCTGCAGCTGGACATGTCTCTACTGCACAGCCCTGCAAATTTCCATTGACGCTCACAAGCCACAAAGTATATTTGAGTATTCCTAAGAAAAAAAAGAAAAAGAAATAAATAATAATAAACAAAGAAAGAAATCAAACAAGAAAAAAAATCAATAAAAAAGAAATTAAAAAAAATTCAAGACTAACAATTGTTTTCAAGCTTAATTGTAATTCAACATGGACATGAGTGAGCCAGAAGTCCAACTTGGAGCATCAGCTGCTCCAGACCCCCCACAATGGGTACAAACTGTGTTGTCACAACAAAATAATTAACTCCAACATGCCATATCACCACTGCTCCAAAGATTGGAAGCGACAGAGGCTAGTTTGTTTGCTCTCATGCAGCAGCCCCATGCCAGCAAGGTAACACGTGGTCCTCATCCACATGAAGACACTACCACACTTGCAGTTGCCCCTGATAGAACCCTTATAACGGACGGAGATGCCACAGGGCCTTCGGATGCTGAACGCCTTTTTGCTGCTGAACTCGCAGTCATTGATAGACATGTGCGGAGCCCAACTAGTCTGACTTCCTCCACACCTGCCCCTGATGTAAGACCCAGAAGCCGTACACAGGGACCCAGCCATTATAATGGTTCCTTCAACTTGGGTTCAAACATGCACACATCATTAACTGCTTCTGCGCCCGCCCATCACCTTACAACCCCTCGTGGTAGAGCGCCAGATGGCCCTAAAGCTAAACTTGACACTTATGATGGCAGAGATGACTGGGACTCCTATATCATTCCCTTCGAGCGCAGAGCTGTTATTTACAAATGGAGTTCAGTAGAGAGAGTAAATAAACTCCATGAATGTCTGCGAGGTGCTGCTGTCAGATATCTGTGCTCATTACCCGAACGCAAATTTGAAGATTCCTTTCTGCTGAAAGAACAGCTGGCTTTGGTCAAAAAGAGCCTCCCACCACAGCACGGAGGAGACTTGGAGAACTGTGCCAGTCTAAAGAAACTGTTTCTGAGTTTGCAGAGGAGGTTCACAGGCTGGTCATCTTGGCTTATCCTGGAGTTGACACTGAGCTCAGGAAGCAAATTGCTGCTGATGCTTTTCTCAAAGGGCTGCGCAACCAGAAAGTGCCATACAAGGTTATGAACCGTGATCCAGTGTCACTAGATGAGGCAAAATTACTAGTATTATCTTATGAACACAACTTCAAAGCCACACTTGGACAAGACTTTGATCAGAGGGGGAGGACACGTCGAGTATCCTGGGCTGATAAAAGCATGGACTCTGATGAGGAGCTGCAGGCATTGCAATCACGTAGAGTGCAGTCACAGGGCTATGTTACACAGCACCAGTTGCAAACACTCATTGACAAAGTTGAGAAGCTCCAACTAGCCATAGACCATCTGCCTCCTCCCTCTTCTGTTGCTTTTCCTGCTACCGTAAGACCCACCCAACAAATAAATTCTAGTATGGCAGTCCAGCCAGAAAGGGGACGTGCAGCTCAAACCTCTTTCAAGTCAAGCAGATACAGACAGCAAAATACCAGCCCCACCAGAGCTTCTAACGGGCCATGTTTCCAGTGTGGGGAGGAGGGACATTACAAATGAAACTGCTCATGGTCCCCCAGTTCATCTACAAGTCCCCCTACAAACACTGTGGCCAAAATGGAGCCCCCAAGTCAAAATCGCTCCGAACATGCAGAGCAGAGTCCGTCTATTATACATGTGAGCAGAGCTGAGAGTCGAGGGCCCAGTTTAATGATTTTGCTGACTGTTGATGGCATACCCGTTAATGCAGTTATAGACACAGGTGCTGAGGCTACAATCATGTCAGAAGAGACGTACAGCAAATTACCTGCTAAATCACCTTCTGGACTGAAAAATGTGTCTCCGAAATGCAGAAACAGGAAGGGAGATGTCAGCAACAGGTGAAGTGAAAGTGGAATACAAAATTGGCACAAAAGTGTTGGTGTGGACCGTTTGCATTGCACCAATTCGTGATGCCCTGCTCCTGGGCTTAGATTTCTTAAATAGCAAACCAAGAAATCGTTGTAATTCCTTAAGGGTGTGTGGCTGTGGCCAATCCAGCACTGCCTTTACTTTATGCTCATCCATTGCTACTCACTCACGACTGATTGTGTACCCCAGGAAGGATGTCGAGGTGCATTTTTCGGTTTTGGCGTAGAGCTGATACTGAATTAGACGCTAGAGAACGGACCTTACATGTTTAACATGTTTTTCTAGGGAGTTTGAGTAGACTAGGATGTATACTATTACCCACTTGTCAAGCATGTCCCGAAACACATAATTAATAGAGGATTGGAAGACAGACGGACTGTTGGACAGGCCGAACGGCATGACCAAATATTCATAGTGCCCAGATGAGCTGGAAAAGGCCGTTTTCCATTCATCCCCCTCTTTGATGCGAATCAAGTTGTAGGCACTACCTAAATCCAATTTGGTGAAATATTTAGCTTGTCGGAGCTGTTCAAGAGCAGAGGGAACTAGTGGGAGAGAGTATCTAAATTTAATGGTTATATCATTCAAGCCGCGATAATCTATGCATGGTCTCAGACCTCTGTCTTTCTTTTTAACAAAGAAGAAGTCGGCCGAGGCAGGAGAGGTAGAAGGACGAATAAATCCTTTGGCCAGTTCTTCCTCGATATATTTTTTCATAGCATTAGACTCAGGTTGTGACAAGGGGAATATTCTGCCCTTAGGGGGCGTCGTACCTGGTATGAGCTCGATGGCACAGTCACTGTGACGATGTGGAGGTAGTTGAGATGCCTTGGTCTTACTGAATGCCTCAGTCAAATCAGCGTACTCGGGAGGTACTAGGTAAGGTCATTAACCTGGCTACTTTACTGCTTCCATCGCCTGCAGTTGACAGACTTATGGTTGACTGCGGTAACAAGGCAGTTTTCCTCATAACTTCCGATCCCAGTTTGCTACGAACCTCTCATTCGCCGAATTCGTAATCACTTTTAGCATTTACAGAGACATTCTGTGTCAAGCTTTTCAGATCGGAGGGATGAGTTAGGTCGTACCTATCAAAGATGGCAGACTTTAACCAACGATACAGGGTTTTTGCTGAGATTGTGGTATTCTTAAAATATCAAGCCATTCTTTAAAAAAAAAAAAATCTGCCCCCTCCGTTCCACTTTTTTAATACGAATGTAGTCTGGTCTGTTACTGACACCGAACTGCTGTCCGTCATTTTGGTAGTCAAAAGATTTTAGCTGTGCAATTCGCAAAACCCGCCCCCTGTTGCAATGCCCGACAACCCATGCTCTCTCACATCACACATCATGTTCTCACGGAGTAAAAAATACATCACGGAACAAAGAGGACACCGACAACGTGTGAAACTGTTTCATATTTAATATACTGTAATTCTTAAGTTGTTAAACACTACATACCTTATAGGGGCTCTTTAATTGTCGTGACAGATCCTTCAAACGACTCGTGAAACGATTATCTCTTCATACTAGTTCATTTATAGCATCAAATAAACATGAATGAACATCAGAAGGAGTGTTGTTTCAAGCACAGAAAGACATGAGTACACACAATTTGAAGAAAAAATTGTCATCCTGATCAGATTTTGTCGTCGAATTGTGGCTAATTGTCGTAGTTAATTCGGCTAGACGTTATATGTAAAAGGCTTGCTCCCTCCACACTCAACGTTTACACGACAGATTTCCTCTTATTCCCATCTCGATCATGACCGCTGTTCCTTCTTGTTCTAATTATGATAACCGTAATCTTTAAATTTCATCCATCCATAGATTGCTGGCAGGCATCATTTTTATGCAAGGTATTTTATCGTAAATACCCAAGTCTTTTCTCCATACCATCTATTCGTTGGCCACCCAAAGGCATAGCCGAATCCTCCTGTAAATCTTCAGATATACGCTCAATACTATGCTAGAGGCCATGTTTTTATCAGCTTTTATGGCTTTATGTGTCCCGGGGAATTTACCACAGAACTTAAACATTTCAGTCTTGCTCGTGGGCTTTCTTTCTCTGATCTACGCGTTCACCTAATTTCTTAACTCTTTTCCTTAAACACTCCAGAGTGACTCCCAAGGATCTGGTGTCACTTTAACTTTTTCTAAAGTTAATAACAATTTATGTCCCTCTCATGATTAAATATCTAAAGTTCATTTAGAACTACCGTTAATTTCTCTCTAATGGAGAACCCTTTGGTGAAGCTTTGTTCAGGACTCAATTAGCTACTGTTCTAGGATGCCTCGACCTTTCTCCCCTTCTACATACTGGCCTTTCATTCAGAATTGGGGTAGCAACCACTGCAGCTGAGGAATTTCAACATCAGCCTTCAAGCCCCTGGGAAGATGGTCTTCCTCTGCTATTGAATCATACATAAGACCAGATTCCGAACCATCCTCGAAGCTCAGCAAGCTCTCTCAAGTTACAATTAAGGTAATTCTATGCAAATACTGGTGGTGGTGTGCGTTCTCTCACTAATTAATCATTAATTTAGTTTAGTTCGTCTCTATAGTTTTCATATTTCTGCGGACTATCGTGGACTCGTAGTCACTCGTCTATATGTTGCTAATGTGACTGTCTGCACGTCAGTGTCAAAGCTGTTGTGTCTTTGTGGCCTAAAGTGGTCTTTGTCGCCGTTCAAGCCTATAGTGTCTATGTGGCCTATCGTGGCCTTTGACGCCGTTCAAACCTATCGTGTCTATGTGGCCTATCGTGGCCTTTGTCGCCGATCAAGGCTGTCATGTCTATGTGGCCTAACGTGGCCTTTGTCGCCGTTCAAGGCTGTCATGTCTATGTGGCCTAACGTGGCCTTTGTCACCATTCAAGGCTGTCATGTCTACGTGGCCTAACGTGGCCTTTATCGCCATTCAAGCCTATATTGTCTATGTGGCCTAACGTGGCCTTCGTCGCCATTCAAGTCTATATTGTCGATGTGGCCTAACGTGGCCTTTGTTGCCGTTCAAGCCTATATTGTCTATGTGGCCTAAACATGGCCTTTGTCGTCGTTCAAGCCTATCGTGTCTATGTGGCCTATCGTGGCCTTCGTCGCCGTTCAAGCCTATCGTGTCTATGTGGCCTAACGTGGCCTTTGTCGCTGTTCAAGGCTGTCATGTCTATGTGGCCTAACGTGGCCTTTGTCGCCGTTCAAGGTTGTCATGTCTATGTGGCCTATCGTTGCCTTTGTCGCCGTTCAAGGCTGTCATGTCTATGTGGCCTAACGTGGCCTTCGTCGCCATTCAAGCCTATATTGTCTATGTGGCCTAACGTGGCCTTCGTCGCCTTTCAAGCCTATATTGTCTATGTGGCCTAACAGCGTTCAAGCCTATGTTGTCTATGTGGCCTAACATGGCCTTCGTCACCGTTCAAGCCTATCGTGTTTATGTGGCCTAACGTGGCCTTCGTCGCCATTCAAGCCTATCCTGTCTATGTGGCCTAACGTGGCCTTTGTTGCCGTTCAAGCCTATATTGTCTATGTGGCCTAAACATGGCCTTTGTCGTCGTTCAAGCCTATCGTGTCTATGTGGCCTATCGTGGCCTTCGTCGCCGTTCAAGCCTATCGTGTCTATGTGGCCTAACGTGGCCTTTATCGCCGTTCAAGCCTATCATGTCTATGTGGCCTAACGTGGCCTTCGTCGCCATTCAAGCCTATCCTGTCTATGTGGCCTAACGTGGCCTTTGTTGCCGTTCAAGCCTATATTGTCTATGTGGCCTAAACATGGCCTTTGTCGTCATTCAAGCCTATCGTGTCTATGTGGCCTATCGTGGCCTTTGTCGCCATTCAAGCCTATCGTGTCTATGTGGCCTAACGTGGCCTTTGTCATTGTTCAAGGCTGTCATTTCTATGTGGCCTAACGTGGCCTTTGTCGCCGTTCAAGCCTATATTGTCTATGTGGCCTAACGTGGCCTTTGTTGCCGTTCAAGCCTATCCTGTCTATGTGGCCTAACGTGGCCTTTGTTGCCGTTCAAGCCTATCATGTCTATGTGGCCTAACGTGGCCTTCGTCGCCATTCAAGCCTATATTGTCTATGTGGCCTAAACATGGCCTTTGTCGTCATTCAAGCCTATCGTGTCTATGTGGCCTATCGTGGCCTTTGTCGCCATTCAAGCCTATCGTGTCTATGTGGCCTAACGTGGCCTTTGTCATTGTTCAAGGCTGTCATGTCTATGTGGCCTAACATGGCCTTTGTCGCCGTTCAAGCCTATATTGTCTATGTGGCCTAATGTGGCCTTCGTCGCCGTTCAAACCTATATTGTCTATGTGGCCTAACGTGGCCTTCGTCACCGTTCAAGCCTATCGTATCTTTGTGGCCTAACGTGGCCTTTGTCGCCGTTCAAACCTATATTGTCTGTGGCCTAATGTGGCCTTTGTCGTCGTTCAAGCCTATAGTGTCTTTGTGGCCTAATGTGGCCTTCGTCGCCATTCAAGCCTATCATGTCTTTGTGGCCTAACGTGGTCTTCGTCGCCGTTCAAGCCTATATTGTCTATGTGGCCTAACGTGGCCTTCGTTGCCGTTCAAGCCTATATTGTCTTTGTGGCCTAACATGGCCTTCGTCGCCATTCAAGCCTATATTGTCTATGTGGCCTTCGTCGCCGTTCAAGCCTATATTGTCTTTGTGGCCTTCGTCGCCGTTCAAGCCTATATTGTCTTTGTGGCCTAACATAGCCTTCGTCGCCATTCAAGCCTATATTGTCTATGTGGCCTTCGTCGCTGTTCAAGCCTATATTGTCTACGTGGCCTAACGTGGCCTTCATCGCCGTTCAAGCCTATTTTTGTCTATGTGGCCTAACGTGGCCTTCGTCCCCGTTCAAGGCTGTCTTGTTTATGTGGCCTAACGTGGCCTTAGTCGCCGTTCAAGGCTGTCATGTATACGTGGCCTAACGTGGCCTTTTGTCTTTGTTGATATTGTTACCTCTTCTCTTTTCTCCTTTCTTTGCTTTCTTTCTCACCACTCAGTGGTATTCATCCTTCCTTGCCTTTTCTTATGCTATAGTTAAGTGGCCTTTTCCACTGATAAGTACAAGTCTTTATAAGTCAATAATTTCTGTTTTTCTGTTTCAGGAACTACAAGAATCACTACTTGCATATTTCCGTTCCTCTCACAGTTCTTTGGGGGATAGGCTCCGTCACAGGATAAATTCTCCTTCACCATTTCTGGGGGTCGGCTACGCGCTTGCCTTCATCTTCAGGCAGGAAATGCAGTGTCTGCAACCCTCAGGATCTAAGCTACGGACGGGGTCTACGCCAAAGAACTTTCTTACTATATTTGCTTGCTGATTGTTAATAAATATCATTGTTACGTTATCATACCTCCCGACTCTTTCTGGTCGAAATGAAAGCTCTAGCGCAAGTTCTGCCAGGAAGACTCAAATGTTACGTCACTGAGTTTAGATCTAACCAATCATTATCCAACACTTGTAGTATATAAGATCGGTACTAACACATGTCTGAGTTCGCAGATGCTGACGTCAACCTTTACCTCCATCCTCCCCACCACCACCAGGATGGTCCCTGTCCATACCTCCGGGGGGTCGGCTACGCCCCTGCCTTCATCTTCAGGCAGGAAATGCAGAGTCTGCAACCCTCAGGATCTAAGCTACAGACGGGGCCTACGCCAAAGAACTTTCTTACTATATTTGCTTTCTGATTGTTAATAAATATCATTGTTACGTTATCTTACCTCCCGAGTCTTTCTGGTCGAAATCCCTTACACTTAGCTGGATTACCGTAGAACTTCTCGGGGAAGGCCAGGCGTGGGTTTACACTGCTGGTAACTTTATCGATGGTGGGCGTTACAGTACCGGTAGGACTGTCGAAGGAAGTGGGTCGGAATCCCTGTAGAGTTTTAATCAACTCCTCCATGAGCGTGATGAGGCGGTTGAGTTGGTGATGATGCAAGGTAAGTTGTTGATCTTGTGCTGATAACTCAGTAGAGAGTTGAGCGAGGACTGCTGAATCATTGTTCGGCAAAGTATTCTGGACGCGAAGAGGGAGCCTTGTTTGTAACAGATGGTATATTGACAACATTTTCTGTTACTAATATGTCTAATACAAAACATGTGACACAGTCTCAGAATGGAACATATAAACACCCACTATAATACCCATAACACCAACCAAAGAATATTGTTGTTACTATTATTGTTATATTGACAGGGCTGAGGTTTGATCTGTCTCTTTCTCCTGCATGAGCCTTTGTTTTTGTTTGCACGTGCCAGCCAAGATCAGCTGATCGCATCTAGCTATTGACTTGGTTGTGCAGGTGTTGGTGGTTGTTTGCTGTTTTCATTCGCACGTGCCAGTCGCACTCAGCTGATCGGGTTGTGCTTTCGTTCACAGCTGTCTGTTATTTTCTCAGCTATTGTCTCCTTATTTAAATATAATGTTTTCTCTTTGTCTTTGCCAGTGTGTTTTGTTGTTTACGCTTTTCACACGTTTCTTGTTTTGGTTCATCAGTAATTGTTTTTTTTTCCCTTTTGGAGAGGCTACTCACTGCAGAGTATAACCTCCAGCTCCCACCCTCTGGAGCTCCAGCTCCTCCCTCTCTTGACCCACTATGGGCATGATGGGTGGAGCTGTATCCTCCAACCACACTCTAACTCTACCCATAACCCTATCTCTCCACCCATTAAATAGGTTAAGTTCCTCCCTTGAGCTCCAGATAACTCTGCAGCGAGCACTACTTTGTTTTTTCTGCCCAGTTATTCCCTTTGTCTGGACTGCCTATGCTCCTTGATCAGTGGTCTGTTCATCTGGATTTTTCAAATTTTGTTCTGGATTATGATCTATGTTTGTGAATCCTTCAAAGTTTGCCTGGGCTATCATCTTTAATGACCCTCGCATGTTTCTGACAACTGCTTGCCTTTTGCTTGATTTGATGATTTGAAATCCAGGTTCACTACTGCTTCTATTATTGTTTTGCCGGACTCTAGCAGACAGTTTGTGGTGGGTGTCAGAGCAGTTCTTTCCCAAAAATCCCCTCATGGTAATAAGTTGCATCCTTGTGCTTATTCTCATTGCCTTTCTCCCTCAGAACAAAATTATGACATCTGCAACAGAGAGCTACTGACAGTACGCTTGGCTTTGGGAGAGTAGCGTCATTTGTTGGAGGGGACAATGATTCCATTTCTGGTGTGGACTGATCATAGGCATCTGGAGTATATTCAATGGGCCAAAAGGCTGAACTCCAGACAGGCTTGTTGGGCACTGTTTTTTGGACGCTTCAACTTTGCGCTGTTTTGAAGACCAGGTTCCAAGCCCAACGCTCTGTCCCGGCAGTTCGATGTGCCTTTCGACGAGTCTTCTACTTACACCATTTTGCCTTTGGGCTGTGTGGTGGGAGCCAGCGCCTGGGGTGTCGAGGGTCAGGTCAGGTAAACATTACTGTCAGGGCTCAGGTTTGATCTGACTCTTTCTCCTGCATGAGCCTTTGTTTTTGTTTGCACGTGCCAGCCACGATCAGCAGATCACGTCTCGAGATCGGCGTGATTGTGCACGTGTTGGGGGTTTGTTATCATTCGCGCGTGCCAGCCGCACTCAGCTAATCGTGTTCCGTAATCAGAACAGTTGTTCACACGTTCATGGCTGTCTGTTATTTCTTTATCCCATCCATGGCCAAATTCCCGTCTGAGTGCACCAACAAGGGACATGATGGATGGCAAAGGGGTAGGTGGGCACGGTGGTAAGCTGCTTCATCAAAATTGGTTTAAAATCCGTCTTCTCCAAGAGATCTTTGAGCGGCTGCCTGACGTCTCATTTGTGCAGAATGTTCAGACACTGCAAACATTTTTGCAGATGTTGCAGAAAACCGCACAAGGTATGGTTGTTGAGCTACTTATGAAATCAGGTGTTAGTGGGCCTGTCGGTCACATCTTTTAAATTGTTGCGCTTGTGATAACGTCATAGGTCACATGATAACGTTAACATGGCGGATGCTTTCCAGATCCAATTCATACTCAACGAGATCTGGCTATGTAGTACCTAACTTACTCTTTTAGCGCTCGATAAGTAAGTACTTTTTGAAATTAAGTACCTACTCATTCAGTAGGCGATTTCTGAGGCAGCCATTGTGTGTCGGAGAGCTGGAGCTGTCGAAGAAACAGCTCGACACGTGACTACTTTATCCTATATGTTACTTACATTATAAAATGTTAATAACAGTAATAATCATAATGATTTTATTTTGTATCATACATATCTCCGTGCCAGCTTTCTAGTTTGGTTGATTTTGTATAAATGGTTTGTCATGCTTAATGTGTTCACAATCATTAAATACTATAAAAACTGCAAACAAAAATAACACACATTAACAAGTGTGCATGTATTTATTAACAAGTATTATTTTTAATAAAGTTTATTTTTAATTTTTTAGTTTGTTAGAAACTCTCATGCTCACTGATCATGTGGTCGTCTGAAACTGAATGGGGCAGTTTAACAATAGAGACAATAATGAATGGATGCTTAGATGGCAATAAACATCAGTTAGCATATTAGAGTTTTCTCAAAATAAAATCACTTGACATCTAAATAATAATGTCTCTCTATATTTTAGTAGGTTTTAATCAAGTAATGATGAATTACAAAGTAAAAAGAACTGACATGAAATAAATGTTAAAGCAGGAATAAGAAAGTTATAACGTCATCTCTGGATTATGTGCTCGCAATTCCACTCTTTCACACGTGCTCTCAGTCCTCTCCACATTGGATTTTGGGAAATAGTGCTTCAGCGAGTGTACATCCGAAATCAGAGAGAATTGTGGGTATAAAGTAGTGAACGAATATATGGAATGAAGTCATTCACTCAGAATTCAGACACCGCTACAAAATGGCCGACACCAGACATAGTGGATTATATAGTGGATAGGGAACGGTTTTGTACACGGCTTTAGAAATGTTTTGAAACAGTTATGGCGTTTTAACTTTTACTGAAATCACGTGACTTTGACAGTTGGAAACATGTTCCAAGTCAATGATTTGAAACAAAAAAAATTGTATAAAGGCTTCGAAGCTTCATGAAGGAGTGTTTTGAAAGCACCCATTACTAGCTCCTGGGGACACTGTTGCCAACTAATTTTCAGAGGAAGTTGCTAAAAGCGGAACGATTTGTTGCTAAATGATGCTGTCACGTCACAGCGTCGTGACGTCATTACATAATCGCAACGCATAACTGGATCTTCATGTAATATACAGAAAATACAATGAGTATTCTCAAATTTACTGGCCACTTTACGAACACAAACATTATTTAAAATGTTAATTTAGATTTGTTTGAAAAAATTATATAGGTGTAGTAGGCTATTTGTAAAAGTAATACAAACACAAGACCTTTTTGATCAGATATTTTTATTTTTAAATATGACACTGATATTGAACAGTTACACTCTTTTGAACAATCACAGTTTATGTAGTCTATTTTCTTTTTCATACATTTTTGCAAGCATATCTGATTTGCAGTATGCACAGTATGCTCGGCAGTCATCCCACTACCGGCTTTAGCCACCCTTTAAATTCAGGTACAGACTCTCACTCTTTTCTGTATTTCTGGACAGTTTTGATTGAGACATGTTGATAGATGTAGTTAAGTCTCTTACAAATCAAAAATTCACGAACAGCTACATTCACTGAGTTTTAACTGTGGTTGTTGTTTTAATTATTTTCCCAAAATTGTGAAATGGATGCTACTACTGCTGCAACCACCCAACAATTTTTGCTGCTGCTGCAGCTTCTGTGCCTGGCTATTTAGACATTATTTAGCCACGCCCCTGCACTCATTGTCTTTAGTCTCGCAGTTTGTGTTTATCAGCGATCTTAAAGAATTTATGAATGAATCGCTCATCTTGAGTTAAGTCTTAGTCTTAGATATCAGTAGTTGTTTAGCAACCTAGCCAATTTCCATTCTTTCTAATATGGTTCTTTAGCAGTCAGGTTGACCGAAACTTAGTCTGCATTAAGTAACTTTGCATACTAATCTAGTTATGTGTTATGGAATTATTTTGTGAACTCTTTCTCACCCTGATACCTTTCCTTAGCAGGTTACAGTTGTTACAATCCCTAATGCATCGCATCGCAGATAGATAGATAGATAGATAGATACATAGATATGGTCAGATAGATAGATAGATACATAGATACAGTCAGATAATAGATAGATGTGGTCAAATGATAGATAGATGTGGTCAAATGATAGATAGATAGATAGATAGATAGATAGATAGATGTGGTCGATAGATAGATAGATAGATAGATAGATAGATAGATAGATAGATAGATAGATAGATAGATGTGGTCAAATGATAGATAGATAGATAGATAGATAGATAGATAGATACATAGATATGGTCAGATAGATAGATAGATAGATACATAGATACGGTCAGATGATAGATAGATAGATAGATAGATAGATAGATAGATAGATAGATAGATAGATAGATAGATGTGGTGAAATGATAGATAGATAGATGTGGTGAAATGATAGATAGATAGATAGATAGATACATAGATACATAGATAGATACATAGATATGGTCAGATGATAGATAGATAGATAGATAGATAGATAGATAGATAGATAGATGTGGTGAAATGATAGATAGATAGATTGATTGATTGATAGATAGATAGATAGATAGATAGATAGATAGATAGATAGATAGATAGATAGATAGATAGATAGATAGATTGTAAAAATCTAAAAAAAAAAGTAAACACCAGGGCCCACGTCTGTGGCAAGTTTGGGGCTTGGGGCATTAAAGCTCTAGGAGGAGTAGCAGTCAGAAATTTGAGGAACAGAAGAATAATAACCAGTAGAACAGTATGTTGGCTTTCCCAAGCCAACATAATAAGCTTAAGTACAATATCAGTAAGTTGGCTCTTTCAAGCCAACTTAATAATAAGTATGCAAGAGAACAACAATGATGCTTTGCCTTTGGCAAGCACCATTAACCCTCTGAGGTCGGCCGTCATGCCGGCGTGATTTACTCACTTTTTTCTTGTCAGTGTGAAAGAGACTCAAAATGCTCCGTCAATTTTGAACATACAATCAAGAGATATATACCATTGCAATCTGTGAAATGTCTACTTTGACTTGTGCACACTCATAGTAAAAACAAAATGTTGTGCTTTTTGCAAAATAAGCAAAACTAACATGATGCGTGAGCTGCGATCTCTCTCCGAATGAAATCCATTCTGATAGTCATAAGAAAATGAACGGTAACTTCGTGAATACTATTCACACAAATATGAAACGCATGTCTAAATAAACGTTGAAATGTCAGGTTTTAAATCATGTAAGTCAAATCTAAAACAAATATTCTCTGTTTATGTAATCTGTTTGAAAACGGAGAGAAATCAGTCGTTCGCGAGCCAGCTCATTATCTGTAATGTGACCACGCCCACGGAGAGCGCGCGCTATTCAAACACAAATTCTGAGGCGATTACTGTAACAGAGTTAACGCCCACATATGCATCTCACACGCCCCCCGGTCAATGCCATGAAAAACATGAAGTTTCTTCATAAGATTCACTGAACGTTCATCGCGTTTTGAGGATGGCACGCTACTCTGGTAATGAAGCCCTTCAGATGATTCTGGACAGCGAGGAAGAATTTTTCGCTCAGTTTTGGTGATCTATGATGTGATTCAGAGCGAATATATTTTATATTCTTGTATAATAATACGGCCTTGTGCCTAATACAGATGTTTGTGAATGCAGGTGTGGATGTTTGTGAATGCAGGTGTAAATGTGTGAAATGCACTAAATAGGTGTGATCAACCTGTGACAACAATAGTAAAGACTTGTTAGGAAAGATTTTTATTCTGAATAAATGCTGTTCTTTTTAACTTATTATTGATCAATAAATCTTGCAAAAAGTACCACAACTGTTTCCAACATTGATAATAAAGCAGCACATTAGAACGATTTCTGAAGGATCATGTGACACACAAAGTAAATACAATAAAACAGATTAAATTCTGTGAATCTCCTAACATTCTTAGTTCAAGATGCTTCACAGCTTTGGTCTTTGGATGGGCCGTTAGCCACTGGGGGAGTGTCTTTTGTCTCCCCTGGTGTGAATTGCTAATGTATTCATGGCCATCACCACTCCCACGCATACAGCAGTGGTGACACAAAAACTGATTTACAAAATTTAAATCATTATATTGCTGTTTGTGTTGAAGCATTCAGAATGATTTCCACATCATTGTGTAGTAAAAATTCTAGCCTACAAGCTTGATAACTCAAAAGTCTTGTGAACAACTATTCAGTATGTGTTTTATGGCCTTATTGCAAGGGCATTTTTTTTGCCAAAACTTACTAACCACGCATAATCTTTATTTTTAAAATAATGCAAACATGTACATCTATTTTGCTCACATATTATTGTAGCAGAGTTTGTGCTGAATACAGCAAAATTACATGTTGGCCAATAGTATGTTATTAGTAGCTGAAATAAGCACAAATGTCAGAGCATGTAAAACTACTCCAGGACCCCAAATCAGCCTCAGACCCCAGAGGGTTAATAATAATAATAATAAGTATGCAAGAGAACAACAATGATGCTTTGCCTTTGGCAAGCACCATTAATAATAATAATAATAATAATAAGTATGCAAGAGAATAACATTGATGCTTTGCCTTTGGCAAGCACCATTAATAATAAGTATGCAAGAGAACAACATTGATGCTTTGTCTTTGGCAAGCACCAATAATAAGTATGCAAGAGAATAACATTGATGCTTTGCCTTTGGCAAGCACCAATAATAAGTATGCAAGAGAATAACATTGATGCTTTGCCTTTGGCAAGCACCAATAATAATTATGCAAGAGAACAACAATGATGCTTTGCCTTTGGCAAGCACCATTAACTAGAAGCTAAAGTTCGTAGAACAAACTTTGATGTTGGCTTGGGAAAGCCTTGAAGTGCAACCAGGGGGAAAGTGCATACACACTCATTATGCATTCAGAAGATTAAAGCGTCTAAGTTATTGCCGCTTTAAGAGGCATTGCCCTTTTAATTGAGAGTTTCGGGCTTGTGAATTGTCAAGTCAAGTCACCTTTATTTATATAGCGCTTTTTACAATGCAAATTGTGGCAAAGCAATTTTACATTAATAATTGGCAAATAATTTTGGCTGAACAGCAGCTCCCAAAGAAAATGGTGTCATTGCCCAGCTTATTCTATATATTATTGATTCATTCCGTGCAAAGATCAATAGTTATTAGTGTAGTTAATTTATGTATATCAGCGCTGCAGAAAACAGTGACGTAATCGTCCGCTCAGCTCAGTTCACATACAACGGCGTCAATGCAGGCATATCAAAAACACTCCTGAATATGTGTAAATGAAGCTTTTTAATACTTTCTTGTGATTAAATCTTGTGTAATCGCTGGAATGTTTTAATTAATTAACACACATGACAAAGTGTCCTGAACTGTAAAATGAAAGTGAGAGCCGTCTATAACATGACAGTGGCTCTTTCTGTCAATAAAGACCTCCACACCTTCAGTCAGTTGTCTGATCTCGTCATTACTGGACTACAGACTTACCTGCTCTTCTTACCTGCCTTCTACGTACCCTGCGAATGTTAAACTCTTCCTGTGGATCAGGCGTGGGCGCGCACTGCTGGACTGTCATCATCTCACCTAGAAATACACGGACATTACTTCAACCTTCAGCTAAGTCACATTACGATTCACGAACTCTGAAACTCACCATACCCAACCGCATACCTGTTGTCATATCACCTTGTTCAATAAAACTGTGTTTTGAAACTATACCTTCTTGTCCGTGTCTGACAGCGAGAAAGAACGAGCTTCGGGAAGCGATCGCTCTCGACATGGCGCGTCTGTAATTGTCACAGAAAACCTTCCAAACTGTAAATGAATCTTTTTTATTACTGTCAGACACAGATGAGATGGATGGTTAGTACAATGATCTTTATTTAAACAGCGATGCAGATGACAGAAACAGTCAGAGGAATCGGCAGATTGAGATAACACAGTTCTGGTAATATGTTCGTAAAGGGATACTTGCGAAGACTTCAAGAGAAGTAAGTTTCGGAAGGAGATGGAGATCGCCGGGCGGAATGGGCAGACGGGAGTCAGGAACGGAATCCAGCAGGGGTGAGTCTGTGTGTCCATGAAGAGGCGAGATCAGACACTGAGTGACTGGTGAGGTGAGTTTATATAGGAAGCGGAGGTGATGAGGATCAGGTGCAGGTTATTAGAATTCCGGTGAGGCAGAGCGGGTGAAGGTGGAATGTGCAGGATCGGTGGTGGGTGTGTCGGGAGGCCCCGTGACAGTACCCCCTCCTCCACGGCCGGCTCCTGACAGACGCACTCTCCGACGACGGGGACGGCCACGCCCTCTGGGAGCTGGTCTGGTAGGATGATCTGGATGAAACTTGGGTTAGTAACGAGGGATCGAGGTTGTCATTGCGGTTTACCCATGCTCTTTCTTCCGGACCGTAGCCCTCCCAGTCCACTAGGTATTCAATGCTGGGTCCCCGTCAACGGGAGTCCAGGATGGTACGGACCAGGTAAATGTTCTCCTCTGCGGCCGACTCGGGAGGAGGGTTCGCTCCGACACCGTCTGATCCTGTGGAGGGAGACAAAGGTTCAGTGTATGGTTTTAACAGTGAAACGTGGAAAGAGGGTGAGATGCGGTAAGTGGGTGGAAGTTCCAGACCGTAGCTGACCTCATTGAGCTGCCTCTGCACAGTGAAGGGACCTATGTACCGGGGACTCAGCTTACGGCATAGTAGTTGGAGACTGATGTCTCTGGTGGAAGGTGGAATGTGCAGGATCGGTGGTGGGCGTGTCAGGAGGCCCCGTGACAATTACGTTCTTGTGATTAAATCTTGTGTAATCGCTGGAATGTTTGAATTAATTAACACATATACAAGTGTCCTGAATTGTAAAATGAAAGTGAGAGCCGTCTATAACATGAGAGTGGCTCTTTCTGTCAATACTCGCGATTAGTAAATTAATATTTTCATCTGTTTCTTTGCTTGCATATTATACAATCGCTTGAAAGTTTTAATAAAAGAGGCTGACAGACGCGAGAAAAACGAGCTTCGGGAAGCGATCGCTCTCGACGCGGCGCGTCTGTAATTGTCACAATAAACCTTCCAAACTGCATATGAAGCTTTTTAATACATTCTTGTGATTAAATCTTGTGTAATTGCTGGAATATTTAAATTAATTAACACATATACAAGTGTCCTGAATTGTAAAATGAAAGTGAGAGCCGTCTATAACATGAGAGTGGCTCTTTCTGTCAATACTCGCGATTAGTAAATTAATATTTTCATCTGTTTCTTTGCTTGTATATTATACAATTGCTTGAAAGTTTTAATAAAAGAGGCTGACAGACGCGAGAATAACGAGCTTCGGGAAGCGATCGCTCTCGACGCGGCGCGTCTGTAATTGTCACAATAAACCTTCCAAACTGCATATGAAGCTTTTTAATACATTCTTGTGATTAAATCTTGTGTAATTGCTGGAATATTTAAATTAATTAACACATATACGGTTCCTGAATTGTAATATGTAAGTGAGCGCTCTCTCCGTCTTTAACATGAGAGTGTCTCTTTCTGTCAATACTCGCGATTAGTAATTTAATATTTTTCATGTGTTTCTTTGCTTGTATATTATACAATCGCTTGAAAGTTTTAATAAAAGAGGCTGACAGGCGCCCGAAAGAACGAGCTACGGGAAGCGATCGCTCTCGACGCGACGCGTCTGTAATTGTCACAGAAAACCTTCCAAACTGTATATGAAGCATTTTAATACTTTCTTGTGATTAAATCTTGTGTAATCGCTGGAATATTTTAATTAATAACACACACTAAGTGTCCTGAATTGTAAAATGAAAGTGAGCGCGCTCTCCGTCTATAACATGAAATGGGGCGTGTGCTTCTATGAGTGAACAGAAATAATGTCATACACGTGCAGTACTGTCCACTAGAGGGAGCCACGAGACCGTTTTATATTCTGTTCTCTGTTATTTTATTCAGTTGAAAATGGGATTGTGGCTCCCTCTAAAGGATGGTACTGCACCTCTAGAGGGGGCATTTTTGCTTTTTCAATGCATTTCAATGGGAAAAAAATTAAGTTTGAAAATTAATATCTCGAGTTCTGTGAGTGTGATTACTTTAAAAAGATATAGCAACAACTTAATAAGTATGTAAGAGAATAACATTGATGCTTTGCCTTTGGCAAGCACCAATAATAATAACAATAATGAGTTTAAATAGCATTTCAGTAAGTTGGCTTTTTCAAGCCAACTTAATAAGTTTGCAACAGAAAAACATTGATGCTTTGCCTTTGGCAAGCACCAATAATAAGTATGCAGAAGAACATAAATGGATGCTTTGCATTTGGCAAGCACCATTAATAATAAGTATGCAAGAGAATAACATTGATACTTTGCCTTTGGCAAGCACCAATAATAATAATAAGTTTGCAAGAGAACAAGAATGGATGCTTTGCCTTTGGCAAGCACCATTAACTAGAATGTACATTTCCTGAAGAAAATGTGAATGGTGCTTGCAGTGGCAAAATTCGGCACTCGGTCGCTAGCGTGTTTCTAGGCAGTTTCTAAGGTGTTCTGGGTGGTTGCTAGGCGGTCGTTATGTGTGGTTGCTAGGTTGTTGCTAGGCAGTTGCTAAGGTACTTGGGGTGGTTACTAAGGTGTTGCTAGGTGGTTGCTATGGTAACCTGGGTGGTTGCTAGGCAGTTGTTAAGGTACTTGGGGTGGTTGCTAAGGTGTTGCTAGGTGGTTGTTAGGGTGTTCTGGATGGTTGCTAGGCGGTTGCTATGGTAACCTGGGTGGTTGCAAGGGTGTTAGTAGGTGGTTGGTAGTTGTCACAGATAGTTACTATGGAGTTATTATAGAGTTCTTAGCATGTTTTCAGCCCACTTTAACACTTAGCTAATGAGTATTAGCATGTAGTTATTCACCGCTAGCATGTGTAGCATGTTGGAATTCCAGTTTGCTAACATGAGTCAAAAGACCCAACGACCATGTCTGTACGATGTTCTGATGCAGAGATATAGGTCTTGCTAAACAGTTGCTAGGGTACTTTGTTTGGTTGCTAGGGAGTGGCTTGGCAGCTGCCAGTGATGATCCTCCAAAGGCTGCTTGCCAGTATGAATGATATAAACCAGCCCTATGATGTTCAGGTTTCAAGATATCCCTCTTTGGGTTTGGGTTGCTAGGGTGCTCTAAATGGTTGCTAGGGCATGGCTAGGCAGTTTACAGGCTTAAACTAATAGACTGCATGTGTGCCCAAATCATAAGAGCCATACTCACGTGTCTCTATGATGTTCTGATTCATTTAAATCCATCTCATCTATTTTTCAATGGAAGTCTTTGAGGTGATTCCTAGGGTGCTCTAAGTGGTTGCTATGGTGTGGCTATGATGAAGATTTTAGGTCATTACTGATTGGCTGCTTGATCAGATGTCAAATGAGTGAGAGACAGTGAGAGAGAAAGGGTCCCTCAGGCCCTGCGTGTGTGTGTGTGTGTAAGTGAGGAATATATTTTTTGTCCATACTTTAATTTAGTAAATCTCTATTGTGCAGCACTTTGCCAAAACATAAAAGGATAAAAGGATCAAATTTATGCATTAATTTCATTACCACCATTTTTGATAATATATTTGTATTAAGTAATAAAATCAAGAAGAAATAAAAGTCAAACCAGAATTTCTAAATGTTAATAAATTATTATTGATAAATTTAATTTGAATTAAGTTAATCAAAGAAGTGCAATTATGTTTTTGATGATTGAAATTTGAATAAACAAAACAAACAAATACTTTCAAGTATACTTAATACTTGAATACTTTTTGTTATAATAAAGCATTTGTTCAACAAAAACAAATCGTTCATTTATTGGTCATTTTAACTGAGAATAATAAGTAATAATGAACTAATAATAATAAATAATTTTAGTAGAAAGAGAGAAATTCATGATAGTTTACAGCAGGGATTCCCAAACCCCTAAGACATAATGTAATTACTAAATTAATTTTTAAATTGTATAGACCATCCACATATTCTTGGATCTCTGATGACAGTTACTGGTCACATGCCAACAGATAAAATAGCTCTTTACATACGTTATCTTTTTAATTTGTGTTTTTGAAAAATATTTAAATGAAATTATTATTAATAATAGTTTTAACTCCAGCTCATATTTCTGGTCTTCTATATTAAACTTGAACTGTGATCAAACACTTGAACTGGATTGAATAGTCAATAAAATTTACATTAATAAAGTAAAAGAAGTTTCTATTAAAATAATGCAAAGAATATATCGGTAATACTTTTTACATAACATGGTTGTAACGGAACACAACTCACAGAGGATCAGGTTAGTAAGTTCTTTATTTTGAGCACAACGGATGATGAGATCGTTGATAATATAGCAGAGAAATAGATGAACAGAAGATGATAACAATGGATACTGACAGTTCGTATGTGGGTTGCAGATGTAGACACAGACAGACGATAAACCACAGGAGGAACAGGGAAACAGAGAAAACTAGAGTCCAGGAACATCCGTGAGGATCAGCGAGGGTAAGTGAGTCCGTATTCCAGAGTTGAGACCGGACGAGGTGTTGGGGTAAAGTGTGTGCTTATGAAGGGAAATGCCAATGAGGTAAATGCAAACAGGTGGAGGTGATCAGTACTCTGGTGAAGGGATGTAACGTGATAGGTTGGTGAGTGAGCCTGGCCGATCTCTAACAATGGTATTACCTAACATGAACTAACAATGAGCAATACATTTGTTACAGTATTTATTGTTAATATTAGCTGATAAATAGTAGGGAGAACAAGTATTTGATACACTACCGATTTTGCACGTTTGCCCAATTAAAAAGCATATAGAAGTCTGTAATTTTTAGCATAGGTGCTCTTCAACTGTGAGTGACGGAATCTTAAACAAAAATCGAGAAAATCACATTGTATGATTTTTAAGTAATTAATTTGCATTTTATTGCATGACATAAGTATTTGATACATCAGAAAAGCAAAACTTAATATTTTGTTCATAAACCTTTGTTTGCAATTATAGAGATCATACGTTTCCTGCTCTTGACCAGGTTTTCACACACTGCAGCAGGAATTTTGGCCCACTCCTCCATACAGACCTTCTCCAGATCCTTCAGGTTTCGAGGCTGTCGCTGGGCAATATGGACTTTCAGCTCCCTCTAGGCTATGCCACTCCAGGACCTTGAGATGCTTCTTACGGAGCCACTCTTTAGTTGCCCTGGCGGTGTGTTTCGGGTCGTTGTCATGCTGGAAAACCCAGCCATGACCCATCTTCAATGCTCTAACTGAGGGAAGGGGGTTGTTGGCCAAGATCTCGTGATACATGGCCCCATCCATCCTCCCCTAAATACGGCGTAGTTGTCCTGTCTCCTTTGCAGAAAAGCATCCCCAAAGAATGGTGTTTCCACCCTCCATGCTTCATGCTTGGGATGGTGTTCTTGGGGTCGTACTCATCCTTCTTCTACCTCCAAACACGGCGAGTGGAGTTTAAACCAAAAAGCTCTATTTTTGTCTCATCAGACCACATGACCTTCTCCCTTTCCTCCTCTGGATAATCCAGATGGTCATTGGCAAACTTCAGACGGGCCTGGACATGTGCTGGCTTGAGCAGGGGGACCTTGCATGTGCTGCAGGATTTTAATCCATGATAGCGTAGTGTGTTACTAATGGTTTTCTTTGAGACTGTGGTCCCAGCACTCTTCAGGTCATTGACCAGGTCCTGCCATGTAGTTCTGGGCTGATCCCTCACCTTCCTCATGAACATTGATGCCCCACGAGGTGAGATCTTGCCCCAGAATGAGGGAGATTGACCGTCATCTTGAACTTTTTCCATTTTCTAATAATTGCACCAACAGTTGTTGCCTTCTCACCAAGCTGCTTGCCTATTGTCCTGTAACCCATCCCAGCCTTGTGCAGGTCTACAATTTTATCCCTGATGTCCTTACACAGCTCTCTGGTCTTGGCCATTGTGGAGAGATTGGAGTCTGTTTGATTGAGTGTGTGGACAGGTGTCTTTTATACAGGTAACAAGTTCAAACAGGTGCCGTTAATACAGGTAATGAGTGAAGAAGGAGGGCTTCTTAAAGAAAAACGAACAGGTCTGTGAGTAGTTCCAGTCTTGGTTGTCCTGTTCCCCTGCACGGGCCTGGCCCACCATCCCTCCCCCAAAGTCACATCCGTTTCACCACCCTCCTTCGTCTTGTTATGCTTTGTTGTCACTGCCATGTTTCATGTTTATTTATCCATGTGCTCCTTCTGTAATGTTATGTCATGTGATTCCCCAGTTTGATGTCTTGTTCTGATTGGTTCACTGGGTGTAATCATTGTTCACAAGTGTTCATTGTTTGTAATTAGTCTGTGTATTTTAAACCCTCATGCTTGCCTTGTTCCTTGTTGATGTTTGTGGATAATATCCCTGTAACACTGTTGGTGAATCCATGCTGTTACTGTTTTGTTTTTGCCAAGCCATGTAAAGACTCTGTTCTCTGTTCCACGTTCCAGGGGATACCTTACAATTGCATTAAGTAAATATTAACAAATATTTTATTTTAATAGTAAATGTTGAAATTAACATTAACTGAGATTAATAAATGCTGTAGAAATATTATTTCTAAGTTCATGTTAACTAAATTAATGTTAATGTAATTAATGCCATTCATCTGGTTTTACGTTGGACAACTCAGTTTTGAAATATCATGTCCATCTATCACAGCCTTGAGCTGGATGTTGATTTATTATTATTTTTTTCCTCAGCATTTCATGTTTCTCTTTTCAATATATTTTATATTGAAAACATTAAACTCATAACATTTGTATGCAATTGTAACTGCATTCATGGTTCCTCTGAGCTGCATTAAATGGCTTTTGTGCTGTCTTTGCCGTGCAAAGAGGGATTCTTTGATACTTTGATACATATAACTCATAACATTGTTGCACATGCGTATGTTTCATTCCATAGAATTGTAAAACTAAAAAAAGAGCATGCATCAGAGAGAGAAGAGAGAGAGAGAGAGAGAGAGAGAGGAAGGGAGAGAGGGAGGGAGAGAGGGATTGGTAACTGGTCTCTTTAAACTCTCCTTTTTACCTGATTAGAGAAGCTGAGAATGAAACCAAACCCTTAATGAGAACAAACATCTCTGTCACATTCACTAAAGACCTTCCAAGGAGAACATTGCAGACGATGCAAGGTAAATTATTACTTTTTTCTACTTCTGTTGAAAGGCTATTTCACTTAGTAATGAATTTATTATATAATTAATCACTTACTCATTAATTTACAAAATAACTATTTTAATGTAAAAACAAACAAAAAGTAACATAAGAAATCAATTGCAGAGTTCAATGCAGTAAAATAAATTTATTTAAAGAAATAAAATGTATTGCTTCAGAGGATGTGATTCGTAATGTGAACTGATTCTAGTGAGAATGATGCCGAAAACTGCACTGCTAGCGCTGTGCTGCCTGTTACTGTCAGTTACATCTTCCCCAGTCTATCCAGCACTGAGGTAAGACAGACGCCATCTGTTTCATGTGTGTTCATTTAATAAATAATATTTGGTGTTTTAATTGGTGTAATTAACAGTTTGTTAACATTTTCTTACTCTTACATTGGCCCTGTTCAGTAGTGAATTCATATATATATATATATATATATATATATATATATATATATTTAATTCATTCAATCTGTAATGTGCAAGTGTCTCAGAAAAAGGATAACAGTAGATTTAGTTGGTAACTCATTGCTATGGATTACTTGGCTCAAATTTTGTTAATATTTAAATAAATAAATACATTTAAATAAATAAATACAAATTAATACAAAAGTAAATATACAAATAATATATAGTTGTAATTTATGATCATAATATATAATAATACAAAAATATCATATAATAGCAAACCGTATTATACAGTATTCTATTGTACATGGTATTTGGAGCCCTTGTTGGGATACAACTAATATTATATTAATATTATATATTACAAATAGTGATATTTGTAAGCTATATAACAGTGTTCTTTTCGGTGAAATATTGTATTGTATCTGTTTGTCCTGGGAAATAAGTGTTCAGTAGCTTTTTTTTTGTAACCAAGACTTTACAGAAAATTGACTGCCAAAAATAACCTTTAAAATAACCTATTACTGAAAATCTAACTAAAACAGCTCTTGTCTGAAAAAGTCTCCAAAGCATAATGGATTTTGATTGTTTTATGCAGAAGAGCACTTGTTCTACCTAATCTTATAGATTAACATCTTATGAATGTAACAATGCTAAAAACAGTGCTTTATGTTTTTTTTTAGGTTTGGTCAGCGAGCGGCTGCGATACTAATGACCTCCTCTATTGAGGATCCAATGCAGTTGCCAGAAGCTGAGCTAAGGTCATTCATTCATACACAGACCAACTGCTCAGAGTAACATTTTTTTTTTATTGTCCAATAGTTCAGATTTTTACTTGCCCTGATATTTTCACTAGCCCTTATTTTATTAGAAGCAGCATTGGCCAAACTGTGCAAGTGAAATTTTTGTTAACCTGAAACTCTCTCACCCTGCTCTGGGCTACAGGGCAATCCCAATGGTTGAACCATAACACAATCCAGAAATTGTTTAATCTGATATGAAATATAATCGTCTAATGTTTATACTATTTTTAGGTTTGGCAGACATGCTGACGCCATCTTTACCAACAGCTACCGAAAAGTTCTCGGTCAAATATCTGCCAGAAAATTCCTTCAAACTGTCATGGGCAAAAGACTTGGGTATGTTTTTTTTAGACATTTATTTAAACAAATACTTTCAAAGGCACAACATGTAAAGTTTCGCCTCTAGAGATTGCCTGTTCAAAACAAAGGCGTAACTTGATGAGGCCAAGATTGAGCGCAGTCAAGTTCCCCTTATTCCGGTCAAGCGTATATGAGGTAAAGCAGCACTGTTTTATCATATTAGATACATTTGTGTGTGTTGAAAATTATGTTATAATGCTACACTGAGAGTTTGATCAGCTTGTTGCACACTACAGCTAGATCGATATTAGAATATCATATTAATAAATGCTGGATGGCTTGTGTTGATAAATGGCATGCAATTCATTTTTAATCATATCATATGACAGAGAAAATACTGAATTACTGTTGCTAAAAATAAAGTTGCATCTGATTATGCTATGTGTCACGCTGTGGTTAGGGCAAAGACACGAAGACGAGGAAGATAAATCATAAACAGGTTTTAATCCAGACAGGCTTGGTACAGACGAGCAGGAACACACAGCATACATACACAGACGAGAACCGACAAGGACTGAACAAACACAAGGCGAATATATAGGGGTGAACGTAATTAGGGATAACAGGAACAGGTGCGGGGAATTAACTAATCACACGGAGGGTAAATGAACATACTGGCAACACAAAACGTCCATGGGTGTGACATTACACCCCCCCCCCCGGAAGGCGCGTCCTCGCGCCGTAGATGGACCAACTGCGGAGGGAGGGAGGGGGCTCAGGTGGAGGACCAGGAGACGACGGGCAGACAGGACAGCAGACAGACGACATGGCAGACAACAGGAGGAACCAGGGTGGAGTAGATGGTGGGAGGAGCCAGGGAGGAGACAGACAGGACTTGGAGCAGGAGGATGGTGGGACCCGGGCCACAGTCACGCCCACCGCCCATGGTGGAGCCGCAGGAGGAAGCAGCCATGGTGGAGGAAGGGCAGGCGGCACCAGGGCGGCGACAGACTGTGGCGGAGCAGGTGGTAGAGGAGACCAGGGCGTAGCTGGAACGCCGACGAGCCAGGGCGACCCCGAGGATCCGGCGGGACGCGGCGACGTAGGCGGCTCTTCCGACTGAGGCGCAGGCGGGGATCCTGAAGGCCGCGGTGGAGCCGGAGCGACAGAGGACCCAGGCGACGTCGGAGGGAGCGAGGACGCCAACGGAGCCAGAGGGACGGAAGGACGAGGCGCAGCCAGAGGAGTGTAGTCCAGCGGCGAGGGCAGGTCGACGAGCTACCAAGGCGGAGCCGGAGGGATGAGGGAGCCCGGCGTAGCTGGTGGACTGAGGGGCCACGGTGGAGACGAGGGAGGTTGGAGCCAACGCGGAGCTGGTGGACCAACGGGCCGAGGAGGAGTCCTGGTCGAGGAGGTGGGAGACGGAGACCCAGGATCCACTGCCCCCAATGGAGCTGGAGACTGGCAGGCCCACTGCGCGCTCACGCCGTTGATGGAAGGCTGAGGGTGAGCAGAGGGGCTGGCTGGCTGCAGCGGAGATGGCAGATGGATGAGAGGAGGTGGGAGAGGGAGGCTGGGTGGGATTTCGGGACCGGCAGATGATTCCATCGACTCGGGACCGGCAGATGATTCCATCGACTCGGGACCGGCAGATGATTCCATCGACTCGGGACAGGCAGATGATTCCATCGACTCGGGACAGGCAGATGATTCAATCGACTCGGGACAGGCAGATGATTCAATCGAATCGGGACAGGCAGATGAGTCAATCGAATCGGGACAGGCAGATGAGTCAATCGACTCGGTACAGGCAGATGATTCAATCGAATCGGGACAGGCAGATGATTCAATCGAATCGGGACAGGCAGATGAGTCAATCGACTCAGAACAGGCAGATGATTCAATCGACTCGGGACAGGCAGATGATTCAATCGAATCGGGACAGGCAGATGATTCAGGACAGGCAGATGATTCAAGACAGGTAGATGATTCAGGACAGGCAGAAGATTCTGGATATATAGGAATTAATAAATAGTCCTCTGAGCACAGTCCATGCTCACCCTCAGCGGCCGTGCAGTGGGCGGGGCTTTCCTCCTCGCCCTCGCTCTCCACCGCAGGTTCCCTCACGAGCGCTGTAGCCGGCTCACGCGCTTGGTCACACTCACTTTTCTGGTCTGACTCCGTGGCGTTCCTGGGCTCTGTCGCTCCTCTTGGCGATGGCTCGTGTGGGCGTTCCGTGCCGCAAGATGGTGGCTGGTCTCGCTCTGGGTCCGGAGTGGGGCTGGCGGGGTCTTCCTCCGGGCCGACGGTGCATAACGAGTTGCAGCTCGCCAGCACCCACTCCACAAAGGCTTCAAAGTCCACACGCGGACCCTCTCCGGACAACTGCGCAGTCGTCCGGAAAGTGCGTCAGATACGCGAGATCTAAGAAGGTCCGCGTGTGGTCCTCCAATGTTTGGTCCTCCTGCTCCAGCAGTAGGAGACGAACACCGGGCATATCCATTGAAAAGCAACAAACAAAAACGAAACTAAAAAACGGGAAAACAAACGGAGGGAAAACGCTAACAATATCACAATTTTGTGGGTCGGTTCTTCTGTCACGCTGTGGTTAGGGCAAAGACACGAAGACGAGGAAGATAAATCATAAACAGGTTTTAATCCAGACAGGCTTGGTACAGACGAGCAGGAACACACAGCATACATACACAGACGAGAACCGACAAGGACTGAACAAACACAAGGCGAATATATAGGGGTGAACGTAATTAGGGATAACAGGAACAGGTGCGGGGAATTAACTAATCACACGGAGGGTAAATGAACATACTGGCAACACAAAACGTCCATGGGTGTGACACTATGTTAGCCACTTGACAAATTAGTGTTTTTCTCTGAGGCATGGTAAAAACATGTAGTTGCGGAAAATCAAGAAAATGAGGTTCAAACAATAAGACTAAACGTGTTGAGCAATAAAATAATAATTATTTTTCTGTCTGTAAATGTATCTAAACAGTTGTTTACTTGTCTAATAAAACATGTAATATATTAAAGCGTCTTTGATGTTTCCATGGTTTCTACAAAATAAAGCCGGAAATCAAGGGTAACGCAGGTATGACGACACTGATTGGATATTTTAATCCAAAAATCTTACATATTGTGCCTTTAAAACAGGGTTTCATTTTTTATTATTATAATTTAAATTATTTAGTTTTAGGTACAATTTTTCTCCCATCTGACCCTAATATTTTTTTGCCTTTAATATTTATGATTCTGCTGTGCCTTTATGATTTCTGAACACCCAATATGGCTAATCATGCGCTAATGTCTTGGGCTCCAAGGATAAAGAATGAGGCATAATTAATTAAATTCTTTATTTTTTTTAAAAATCAAATAAAACTTTATTCATACTGATGTAACCTATGGTTCATCAAATTAATAATGGTGTGTCCTATGACATTTCAATCAATTTTACTTCTGTCAACAGACCACAAACTCAAAACTATGTAAAACGCCAATCCAGCTCATATGGAGACACCTACAAGCAAGATGTGGATATGGATGTCATTGAGAGGGAACAAAGTTACAGAGAACCACATAGACTTAAGTTCTCAGTAGCTACACACTGATGAAAACATTAAAAAAAAAAAACTGTGAACTTTATACTTGCATTTGTTACATTTCCTGTTTGAACACCATAAGTTTCTCAATTTTTGACCTTTTAAATGACATAATGATGCTGACATTAAGCATGTCTGCATCATGGTTTTAAATGGAAAATAACTGCCAGATGACTTAAAAAATATGATAAGAAAAAAAGGAGAGAAAATATATTGTCCAGTTAACTCAATGAAATTATTGTGATTTATTTTACACAACAAAATTGCGTTTCTCTCCCAAAGTAATTTCTTTACTTTTGATGAATTTAGTCATTAAATGTGCAATCTGCTACTAGATTAAATTAAGTGGTGAAAACCACACAATTTAATTTAATAAACCAATCAATTTCTTTTTTTGCTGATATTACTGTAGTTTCCAGAATGCTGTGTATGGGACTTAATGAGGAGAGAATCGTGAAATTCAGTGTTTTTGAGAAAGATGAGAAAAAAAGAAAGACTTTAAGAAGAAATAGTGTTTCATGCTCAATTATGTTGGGTTTTAAAACCATTTCAGCTACACTGGGTTACCGTTTCAGTGAGGAGTGCAGATTTGTAAGGAGTGAGGAGAGCTACTCAGTATTTAGCATAAATTTCAAAAGGAAATATAACCAAGCAGTGTTGACGGGCCCAAGCCCGGTGGCACCGCCAACCCGGTGGCTTTAAGGTAAGTGTGCATGGCGGGCAATAGGCATTTAAAATGGGTAAATGTAAAAGGACTATGTCAAAGTCATTTGAATTCACCACATTTACTGCAGCAGTTGGTCCCCATATGGTCACAAACCACAACAGCCACATTTAAATTAATTTAAATTAAGATTAATTTCATTTCATTGGATATCATAAGTCACTTTCAAGTGAGTGCAGAATGTGTTTTTTTGGCCAAGCTGAGCTACCGTTTGCACACCAGTCTTATGCACAAAAAGGATGCTTTTATTTAATTCCAATATGGGTGGTATCCGATGAAAAAATAAAATGATAAAATTAACAAATGGAGCCAAATAAGCATCAGGTAAGAGTAAGATGTGTGTCTACATTTTTTTGCCCACATATTAACGATTATTATAAACAGCCACTTTTATAAAATCGTGTGAAATTTACTCTTTTTTAATAAAATTTAATTATACCAATAAATAATTAATCTAAAGACATTTGTCAGTCGTGATGCTCACCAACAGGGCACGTAACCTTGTGTAACGCCCATGTCTAGAAGACACACACTCCCTCCTATGTAAAAAACAGACTGATTTTATTTCTGTCTGAGGCCCCAATCACACTGAATGCGTTTTGTGCAGTGAGAGGCGTCTTTTTTAAATTAATTTCTATTGGCAGTGAGCATTCTGCGCCTCGGGTGCCTCGCGTTTTAACCTCCTACTGCACCTCGTGTTTTTGTAGGAGCACTCGGAGAGCCTGAAGTTGAAAAAAAAAACTCAACTCTGAGTGGAAAAGCACCCAACGTCATTCATGCTTTTTTCCATTGGCCAATCGAATGAGAGACTGAGAGACACAGAGACGGCTTTCAGTAGTGAATGTTTACAGCTCGTTGGACACTGCAAAGATGGAGCCCTACTAATATGAAAGTTTAACAGCAAACCAAAGAGCGCTCAAGCTGCACTGACAGGACAGGTGATTCAGTGGATGCCTAGCAACATAAATAAGCACACGTTCAGAGTGTGCCTCACGTTCTCAGAGCTGAAAAACGTTCAGAGTGATTGGGGCCTAAATCAGCACATGAAATCACAGATGTTGGGTGATAAGAATTGAAACTCAAACATCGTTTAGAAAACTAGTCCTGTCCAGATAGTGATATAGTGTCAAATTTCAATTTCAAATGAGTGTGAAGTTATCATTAGCTGTTCAAAATTTTTATAAGTACATCAGTATTTATCTTAATTAATTAAAATATGTTAAAACACAATTATCAAACTAATTATATAATACTATGTTGTCAGTGGCCAACAAATCAACTGGTTTGATTAACTGCCAGGGTTGGGGAGTAACGAAATGTAACTTAGTTACGTATTTAAAATACAAAATTTGAGTAACTGCATTTCATTAGTTACATTTTAAATGGGTGGTAATCAAATTACTGTTACATCCGAAAAGTATTTTATATTACCAAAGTGATTACTTTGAATTTTAATGTCATTTATACATTAATGTATACTGTGACGGGCAATTAATGTAAACAGCAACTCGTGATTCCCCGACTCTAACAGTCTGAAAAACTGTTTCATTTCTATTCAGAAGTTTCATATGAATAAGCCATTTCACATAACAGATGTTTACATATACTCCACAAGACAAAATGACTGGATTTATGAAAATTGCCCAATTTAAAAAATATACATACCCTTGAATCTTTACTATCCTGTCATCACTGGATAATCCATGACTGTTTTCATGTTGTGTGATAGTTGTGAGTCAATTTCTAATTGAAAAAAGGTAATTGTGACTTTATCTTTCAACTTTTTTCTTCACATTTGCAAGTTTGTGTCTGAGAATTCTGACTTTTTCTCAGAATTGGGAAATTTAAACTTATAATTGCAAGTTATAAAATCAGAATTGCAAGATAAATTCAGTATAGCAAGTTTTCTTGCAATTGCGAAATAAGATCAACTTCTTTGCTTGTAATTCTGACTTTTCTAAATATTGTTAGCTTATATCTCATTATTCCTACTTTATAAATTAGTTTTTAAAGTATGCAATCTGTAGTGAAATATATTTTAAAGTAACCTGCCCAGCCCTGTTAACTGCTTCAGGTGTGTTTGATTAGGGTTGGTGGTAAACTCTTAAGGACAGTAGGTCTCCAAAGTTTAAATAACTGATCAAGGCTGTAATAAACACAAACACAGAGAGAGAGGGTAAGAAAGAGTGAGACATAAGGAATGGGGGATGGTAAGTACAGTGAGACAGAGATGCAGAAGATTTAACATTTTACAGAAAAACTAAAATCTAAACGTGTCTCTAAACGTCTTTGATAATAACTAAATATACATGCCAATAGAGTATGGGGAAAACATTGATTATAATACAAATTATTGTACTTTAAAGCTGTTCAGAATTTTATCTAACCTTGTTTAAAATTAACCCTATAGTGCCATCTTTTGGTTATTATTAAATATTAGAATTCTTGTCCTCAAACAGATCATTTATCAGCTTATTTTTAAGTTAAACATACTACATTGATTAAAAAAAAAGTTTACATTTGTTATTCAATGTTAATATTATTGTATATAGAAATAAACAGTGTATAATTCAGAGGAGAATATTGTTTAGTGTCATGAATTAATCTCAAAATACAACATTTTAAAGAAAATAAATGTACTGATCTGAAAATTGTATATTCATTTTACATTCATCCAAGTTCATTGCCAAATATACAGTCTTAATTTTAATTTAAGTCAAACGATGACATTAGAAGATATGAGACTTTCCCTTTTTAAACTTTTGTTAAAACCACTTGTCTTCTCAACCCTATTTAAAAATAGGGATATGTTGCCCTCTAGTGCTCATTCAATATATGACATTTGGTCATTAATAGAATTCATTTGATTTTAACTTACACATACATCTTGAATCAAAGTAATGAATTAAAATGTGTTTATTTGTATTATATATTGAAATAAAGGGAGAACATTTCAGTTATTTGAAAATATAAGACAAATTCCTTTAGTTTTTTAGTCCTTTCTTTAAACCTTCACCATGGCAACACTATTCGAGATATACTATAATTGTTTGCAATTTGGCATATTCAGTATGTTGTCATCATGTTCAGAAAGTTTGGTGGCGATTGCATGAATCCCCTTAGAGGAGTAGCAAAAAATTCAGAGCTTGAGTATTCAAAATATCCATATTCAAACCAAAATATCTGACTTCCTGTTGGTCGGGGCTAATGACTGTAAATTAGAAAGTTGTCCGGCTAAATAAAAACAATATGTGTACCGAGTTTGGTGACTGTAGGTTAAACTAACCCGCAACTTTTGTCAAAAGATGCCGCTATAGAGCTCCTCCACCGTGCCCATTTTTAAGGCTTTGCCCATGTCTACTGGATGACAATCCTGATGTGTGTTAGAATTTAATGCAATTTGAAGGATGCTAATAGTCTCAAAAGAATCCAAAACAAATATTTTGATCTGAAACTTTGATCTGTTGCTATGACAACAGTGTTTAAAATATCAAAGATCTTTTAACAGGTCTACATTCGCCATGTCTTCACATTATTCTGGTAAAGAATATTGGGTAAATATAAGAGGGTGATCTCAAACCATTTTGAAAGTGACACATTTCCTGCTACCAATTGGTGGCGCTATATCTTTGACTCACAATAGTCACATCCATGTGCTCGGCCTCCTACAACGAACACACAGCTGAAGTTTCATAAAAATCAATAAATGTATGCTGAAGTTATAACACACTTCTTGTTTCTGTTTTCTCGCCATAAATTTGTTCCCTCGCCACGGGCCATAAATTTGTTCCCTCGCCACGGGCAAACCGTTTGAGATATCGAAAATCCACTGGCAGTTTTGCATCATCAATGTGTTGACTTCATGCTTACCGATTTTGGTGGTGATCGGATTAAGCGCCTAGGAGGAGTATATCATATTCCAGAGCATGCGTTTTTCAAACAACCTATAATAGCTCACTTCCTGTTGAGGCAGCGTACAACTTAGAGCACGAAAGTTGTCAGGCCCCGTTGTTTATGCCATAACATTGAAGCTGCTAGATTGTTAATAACTAAACATCTCCCCCTAAAAGAGAGATGTGGCAGAATCCACCGCCACTTCTGGATTCTAAGAATTACCTTGTCAGCTAGTCCTTCCCAATTTTTTTCCGTGTAACCTTTAGTCCCAAAATATAAACCAAGGATTCTAAATTTATTCCTGGTCCATTTACATTGCTGTGGCAGCCTAGGTGGTCCTGCACCCTGCCAGTCACCCAAAAGCAAGGATGAACATTTCTCCCAATTAATGTGTGCAGATGAAGCTTGCTGAAATTTGTTTAAAGCTAAAATCAATCTTGTAACATCTTCTGAATCTTTTATTACTACCGTTACATCATCAGGATATGCTGTTTGACTGAATCAACACTGGGGGCGCTAGGTATATTATACCCACTTAGCTGGCTCCTGAGTGAGACTAATAAAGGTTCAATAGAAATTGCATACAAAAGACCAGAAAGAGGACACCCTTGCCTTATTCCCCTGGTTACAGGGAAGGGCCTAGTTAAGGAACCATTAATTTTCAACATACCATAAATTTCGTTATACAACATTTCAATGAAGTATCTAAAATAAGGACCAAAACCAAAAGCTTCCAGAGTTTTAAATAAATACTGGTTATCAACCCTGTCAAACGCTTTTTCTAAATTATGCATTTTTGCCACAGTAATCATATCCCTCATCAAGAACAGATTATCAAATGTTGTCCTTTAGGGAACACTTTGGTCCATATGAATGACTGATGCCATATATTTCTTGAGTCTATTAGTCAAAGATTTAGATAAAATCTTAAAATCGACAAATATCAACGATACTAGACGCCAATTCTTTAAGCATCCAAGATTTGGGATTAATGTTAGAATTGCCCTTCGACAACTCAAAGGAAGGGTCCCTTGATCGATGCCTTCAAGAAAAACTTCAAACATGTCCTTTGCAAGCACATTCCAAAAGGATTTGAAAAATCCTGCTGTAAGCCCATCCAATCCAGGTGACTTCCCAGAACTCAAATCCTGAACAGCTTGTGAAATCTCTCCAAAGGACAAAGGCCTGTCCAACTCGCTATGTTCTTCTTCTGTTAATTTAATAAGTCACATAAAAGTTCATCAGTTGCAGTATCATCACATGATTCCAAATGGTATAAATCCTCATAAAAAGAAAGAGCATTAGATTGAATTTCCCGTTGATCTGTAGTCATACTGCCACCTGGTATTTTCAACTGATAAAAACTCTTCTGTTCCTTTGGCTTTTTTTCCAAAGAAGAAAGATGTTGGAGCATCCATGTCATTCAGCTGTGCAAATCTGGTCCTTAGAACGGCTGTTTTTCCTTGTTCTTCCAATTAATTCTTTAGAAGAAGTTTATCATTTGCAACAGAGTCAATAAAAGTTGAATTATTAGTGTGGGTACAGTCACTGCTTTGCCCAAGGACAGCTTGTTCAAGGGACTTCATTCTTGCTTTTAGTGTTCCAGCAGTGTACAGCTGGCAAAAAGACTTGATTTGTGATTTACCAACATTCCACCATTGACTCAGTGACTGAAAATTACACCTCTCCTCTCTCCAAGCATTCCAGAAAAGATTAAAGGAGTGAAAAAAGTGCAGTCCTGCAATAGTCTATTATTAAAGCACCAATGTGATTTGTAAGATTTAGAAAGACAAACAGAAACTACTACGGATACATAGTGATGGTCAGACAAAAAAGATGGTGAAATCGTACTACTAAAAAATTTACCCCTATTGTCCTTTTTGACATAAAAGCGATCAAGTCTAGCCCCTGACACATGATTGGAGTTAGCTTTTAACCATGTATATCTCCAGGAAAGGCCTCTCTCCACACATCAACTAAATTATGTTCTTTAATTAATTTCTTTAAACTCTCAGCAGAAGAATGGTGAGGTTCATCATGATTCCTATCTAAATATGAATTAACCGTACAATTAAAATCACCATCAAGTACAACAATATTTCCCTGAGGACACTGTAGCAAAGCATCAGAAATTGTTTTTTAAAAAAGAGATAAGTTCTTGACCTACATTCGGTGCATACACATTAATAAAAGAAAAAATTAGTATCTCCAAACGCAATATCAGCCCTCAGAATCCGACCAGGAATAATTTAAACTGCAACTGGTTGTATACCAACACGTGAAGAAAAAAGGATGGCAACACCAGCACTAAGATTTGTGCCATGACTTAATAAAACACTACCTTTCCAATCACTAATCCACTGTGCTTGATTTTGCTGATCTGTATGCGTTTCTTGCAACAAAATAACATCTGCCTGTTTTAACCGCAGATAATCAAACAAAGTAACTCTCTTCTTTATGCACCGACAACCATTAACATTAAAGGCCCCAATGTTTAAGGTTGTCATAACTAAAAATAAAAGAATGCAATGAAGAAAATACATCATTTTGAATATACGAGACCTCATTAATATTTTTTATGACGTGATCAGTCTTTTTTTAACAGCACTAACATGCTTCTTTAATCTTTTAGGCTGATCAAGCTCCTCCAATGAAGCTTTTCTCAAAGCCATGGTGCAAGAATCAACAAACAGCTGTAAATCAGAGAAATACTTCTCTAGTTTTGGTCTTCACTGATTAAAAGTATCATTGAGAAAATCATTGATTTGTTGTGCTGTATAATATGGTGGTTTCATTTGCAAGCTGCATTTTTTTCTCTGCAGCACTTCCTTGGGAGCTGACATCAGTTAATCATCCACAATATCAGATTCCTCACTGTCATAACTCTTATCCATAGACTGAGCCTCACCTCTTTCAGAAAGATGATGCACATCATCCTGTGACAGACCAAAAGGTGTTTGAGAGTCTCGAAACACTCCAACTCCCACAAGCTCACCTGGCTCTCTGGGGAGTGAGTCATCCTTTCCCGCAGCAACGATCTCAAATCCACCGCTCGCCGCTCTGTGAACATCAGCACATTCATTAGCGTTCACGAGAACAGGAGCCTCCTGCACAGTAGGTGTTTCAGGCTCAGTCTCAGTCTCATTTGGTTCAGGTAACTTATTGTTAGTACATTTCAATTTGGTATGTCCGTAAACCCCACAAGAGAAGCATTTCATTGATTCCGTGCTGAAAAAAATTAAATAATCTTTACCTGCCAAAGTCAATTTCGCTGACACGTCCAAGTGTTGAGATTCCGCATTCAAAATCATAGCGGTTTGGCGTATAAATGACATCACATGTTTTAAATCTGGATTTTTAACACCAAGAGGGATCATTTTAATCGGCATCATGATTTGACCATATCGGCTAAGTAATCGCTCAATAGAATCATTTAAAATGAATGGAGGCACACTGGAAAGAGTTACCTTCTTTGAAGGGCTCGACAGCGGTAAAACAGGCAAAAAAAACATCACCAACAGATAAGCCAACTTCCACTAAATGGTGAACCACATCTCTCACGAACACAACAACAGCTTTATTCATTCTAGATGCTGACAAAATGTTCCGAGCACCTATTTCGCTACTAATAGCCTTCAAACAGTCTTCAACAGTGATTGATTCGTCCAGCAAACATTTCAAACCCATGGTAGCAAACCCATCAGAATCTGACGGCATTTTCACAACCCCCAAATAATTACAAATGACAGTAAATTAAACCACACTAACTTTTCAAAACAATTGAAAAAAAGAATGAAAACTCACTCAAACAAGCAGCCACACGCTCAAACACTCCAATCCTCCCCAATTGCTCCGCACATGCGCATTTACACAGAGAGAGAGAGAGAGAGAGAGAGATTCAGAATAAATATTTTAAAGAAAACAAATATATTGATCTGAAATATAGTACATTAATTTTAAATTCATCCAGGTTCAACTGAACTTATCTTAAGGTCTTTTACGTTATTATTAACCATATTATTAAACTAATTATATAGAACCATATAGTCAGTGCACTACAACTGAACTGGTTCTATGCCTTTATTTTTATGAGATGTCCTATCCTATAATCCAGACAAAAGGACACAGCAATGAAAGTGTTAAACCTGCAAGACCCTGGGAGAGAGAGCGAGAGAGAGAGAGAGAAATATTCAGAAAAAATATTTTAAAGAAAACAAATATATTGATCTGAAATATAGTACATTCATTTTAAAATCATCCAGATTCCATTGAATTTATCTTAAGGTATTTTATGTTATTTTTAACCATATTATTAAACTAATTATATAGAACCATATAGTCAGTGCACGACAACTGAACTGGTTCTATGCCTTTATTTTTATGAGGTTTCCTATCCTATAATGCAGACAAAGGGGCACAGTAATGAAAGGGTTAAACCTGCCAGACTAAAACACAGAGAGATGTTCGGGCTCATGAACTGTCTGAATGTGTGTGCGTGCAGTGTATGAGGAGAGCACGAATGTAATATAAAATATAGCTGCGAGCAGCGATGAGCGGGCCCAAGCCGGTGGCACCGCCACCTCGGTGTTTTAAGGACAACTGGGCACGGCGGGCAAAATGAATTTAAACGGTGTCTCCAGTTGGAGACTGACCAGTTAGTTGAGTCAGATTATTCAATATAATACTAACTAAAAGCGATCATATCATAGCAAAGTTATCATTAGCAGTTCAAAGTGTTATATATTCAACTGAATTTATCTTATTATATTGGTAAACTAATTATATAAAACTAAATAGTCAGTGAAATACAAATGAACTGTTTCTTTGCCTTTATTTCTTTATACAAATTTATAGAAGAGAAGGGCTAAGAGATTTCCTATATTATAATACAGACAAAAGGAGACAGCAATGAAAGGGTTAAACCTGCAAGACCCTGAGAGAGAGAGAGAGAGAGAGAGAGAGAGAGCGAGATATTCAGACGAAATATTTTGAAGAAAACAAGTATATTGATCTGAAATATAGTACATTCATTTTAAATTCATCCAGGTTCCATTGAATTTATCTTAAGGTATTTTACATTATTTTTAACCATATTATTAAACTAATTATATAGAACCATATAGTCAGTGCACGACAACTGAACTGGTTCTATGCCTTCATTTTTTATGAGATTTCCTATCCTATAATGCAGACAAAAGGAGACAGCAATGAAAGGGTTAAACCTGGAAGACCCAGAGAGAGAGAGAGAGAGAGAGAGAGAGAGAGAGAGAGAGAGATATTCAGAAAAAAATATTTTAAAGAAAACAAATATATTGATCTGAAATATAGTACATTAATTTTAAATTCATCCAGGTTCCATTGAATTTATCTTAAGGTATTTAACGCTATTTTTAATCATATTATTAAACTAATTATATAGAACCATATAGTCAGTGCACTACAACTGAACTGGTTCTATGCCTTCCTATCCTTCCTATTTCCTATCCTATAATGCAGACAAGGGGACACAGCAATGAAAGGGTTAAACCTGCCAGACTAAAACACAGAGAACTGTTAGAGCTTGTGAACTGTCTGAATGTGTGTGCGTGCAATGTATGAGGAGAGCACGAATGTAATATACACGATAACGATCTAAATACGATTTATTTGCAGAAGTTTATATTTTAGTTTTATTTTTTAAAATCCCTGCATGTGATGTAGTTATTTGTATAACTGGGCGCGATCATTATTAGAAGACGCTGCGCGTTTCTTTGTGGGACAGAAAATCTTCCAAGCTATAATTGAAGCTCTTTAAAACATTCTTGTGATTAAATGTTGTGTAATCGCTGGAATGAACAAGGTTAAAAAACACGTAAATGATTTCGTGATCACTCTCACAGAAATCATCAAACTGTCAAACACGGCTCGCGATTTCTATAGGAAAGTCTTTCATGTGTTTATTTGCTTGTATATTGTAGAATCGCTGGAATGGAATGGAATCGCTATTAAATATAGAAATTAGGTGTGTATATTTCAATTATTCATGAATAATTGACAACTTCCAAATTCCCTTTTTGTTCTTAATTTAAATCTTCGCATTGGCAACACCATTTGAGATGTACTATAATCGTTCGCAATTTTAGCATCTTCAGTATGTAGTCATCATGTGCAGAAGTTTATTATTAGTTATATGCAGAAGTTTATATTTTAATTGTATTTTTTAAAATCCCTGCATAAATCTTCCAAACTGTAATTGAAGATTTTTAATATGTTCTTGTGATCGAATCTTGCCTAATCGCTTGAATACTTTAATGAATAAGGTTTAAAAACATGAGCTTTCATGATTTCGTGATCACTCCCTTTCAGAGAAATGACGCGCGGCTCTTTGTTTAATCCGTTAGGAAATGAAGTTTGCACAGATGCCACACAGCGTCAACACATTAACAGTCATACACATAAGAATTCAAACAAAGGAATGAAAAGAACATGAAAAAATCACATGTAAATGAGTTCGTGATCATTCACAGACATCATGAAACTGCAAACACGGCTCGCGATCTCTACTTGATGTGCTCTTGATGCGCTCTCTACGCGATCTCTCTCTTTCATGTGTTTATATTGTAGAATCGCAGGAATGTCTTCAGCATCTTCAGTATGTAGTCATCATGTGCAGAAGTTTATTATTAGTTATTTGCAGAAGTTTATATTTTAATTTTTTTTTTAAAATCACTGCATGTGTAAAGTTATTTGTATAACTGGGCGCGATCATTAGACGCTGCGCGTCTCTTTGTGTGACATTAAAAAGCTTCTTTTACAGTTTGGAAGATTTTCTATGTTCTTGTGATCGAATCTTGTCTAATCGCTTGAATGTTTTAAAGAATAAAGTTTAAAAACACTTAAAATCAAGTGGCTTTCACGCGGTCATGATCTCTCGCTTTCAGAGAAATGACGCGCGGCTCCTTGTTTAATCCATTAGGAAACGAAGTTTGCACAGATGACACACAGCGTCAATACATTAACACAGTCATACACATAAAAATTAAACTTCAATTTCAAAGAATTGAAAGGAACATTAAAAAGATTCTGAAAGAACGCGCTTCGGACGCGATCGTTCTCATACGCGGCGCATCTATAATTGTCACAGAACACCTTCCAAACTCAAATTAAGCTTTTTAATACATTCTTGTGATTAAATCTTGCGTAAGCGCTGGAATATTTTAACTTATGAGTTTAAAAAACACAAATGAGCTCGTGATCATTCACAGACATCATCAAACTATCAAACACGGGGCGTGCTTCTCTGAGTGAACAGATATGCGATACACGTGCTGTCCACTAGAGGGAGCCACGAGACCATTTTTGTGAAGAGCCTCAAAAACACCCAAGAATATTATTAAAGTTTGACGTCTTGCCATGGCAACAATATTTAAGATATCACAAAGACATTCACATGTCTACATCTGAAATGTTTGGTCATTATAATGAAGAGGTTTGAAGCAAATCGGGTAAAAATAAGAGGGTGATCTCAAAGCATTTTGAAAGTGACACATTTCCTGCTGCCAATTGGTGGCGCTATATCTTTGACACACAATAGTCACATCCATGTGCTCGGCTTCCTACAACGAACACACAGGTGAAGTTTCATAAAAATCAAAGAATGTATGCAGACGTTATAACACACTTCCTGTTTCTGTTTTCTCGCCATAAATTCATTGCCTCGCCACGGGCAAACCGTTTGAGATATCAAAAATTCACTGGATATTTGGCATCATCAATATCTTGACTTCATGCTGACCGAGTTTGGTGGTGATCGGATTAAGCGCCTAGGAGGAGTATATCAAATTCCAGAGCATGCGTTTTTCAAACAACCCATAATAGCTCACTTCCTGTTGAGGCGGCGTACAACTTAGAGCACGAAAGTTGTCAGTGCCGATGAGTTCTTCATGTCTACCGAGTTTCATACTAATATGTGCAAGCGTGTTTGATATATGGACCAAGATTTCGGACCCCATTCAAGGGGGCGCTGTCGAGCCCCCCTGCCACGCCTGGGTCCCAGCCTCTGTGATTTCCTAATGGCCGTCGGTTCCAATATGTGTGAAATGTTTCAAGAGTTTTCGAGTATGTTAAGGGCCCCAAAAGTGCCTGAGTTTCATCCAATTTGAAAGATGCCCAGAGTCTCAAAACCATCTAAAACAAATATTTTGATCTGACACTTTGATCTGTTGCTATGACAACAGTGTTTCGAATATATAAGATCCTTTTACAGGTCTACATTCGCCATGTCTTGACATTGTTCTGGTGAAGTTTGAAGCAAATCGGGTAAAAATAAGAGGGTGATCTCAAAGCATTTTGAAAGTGACACATTTCCTGCTGCCAATTGGTGGCGCTATATCTTTGACTCACAATAGTCACATCCATGTACTCGGCCTCCTACAACGAACACACAGGTGAAGTTTCATAAAAATCAATGAATGTATGCAGACGTTATAACACACTTCCTGTTTATGTTTTCTCGCCATAAATTCGTTGCCTCGCCACGGGCAAACCGTTTGAGATATCAAAAATCCGCTGGCAATTTTGCGTCATTAATGTCTTGTCTTCATGCTGACCGAGTTTGGTGGTGATCGAATTAAGCGCCTAGGAGGAGTATATCAAATTCCAGAGCATGCGCTTTTCAAACAACCCATAATAGCTCACTTCCTGTTGAGGCAGCGAACAACTTAGAGCACGAAAGTTGTCAGTGCCGATGAGTTCTTCATGTCTACCGAGTTTTGTACCAATACGTGCAAGCGTGTTTGATATATGGACCAAGTTTTTGGACCCCATTCAAGGGGGCGCTGTCGAGCCCCCCTGCAACGCCCGGGTCCCAGCCTCTGTGACGCCCTAATGGCCGCAGGTTCCAATGCGTGTGCAAAGTTTCAAGAGTTTTCGTGCATGTTAAGGGCCCCAAAAGTGCCAAAAACATTGAATAAAAAATAATAATAAATAAGAATAAGAATAAGAATAAGAATCCTAAGGAAAACAATAGGGCCTTCGCCCTTACAGGGCTTGGGCCCTAATGATAACGATCCAAATACGATTTATTTGCAGAAGTTTATATTTTACTTTTATTTTTTAAAATCCCTGCATGTGTAAAGATGTAGTTATTTGTATAACTGGGCGCGATAATTATTAGGAGACGCTGCACGTCTCTTTGTGTGACAGAAAATCTGCCAAACTCTATCTGAAGCTCTTTAATACATTCTTGTGATTAAATCTTGTGTAATTGCTGGAATGTTTTAATGAACAATGTGAAAAAACACGTGAATGATTTCGTGATCACTCTTGTTCACAGACATCATCAAACTGTCAAACAACAGCTCGCGATCTCTACATGAATGTCTTTCATGTGTTTATTTGCTTGTATATTGTAGAATCGCTGGAATGTTTTAATTGGTTAAAATATATATATATACATATATTGTAAAACGAAAGCGAACTTTCTCTCCGCCTATAACATTAGAGTGGCTCTTTCTGTCAATACTCGCGATCAGTAAATTAATCTTTTTCATCTGTTTCTTTGCTTGTATATTATACAATCACTTGAATATTCATCATTCACAGACATCAGACTTGATCATTCACAGACATCATCAAACTGTCAAACAACATGGCTCGCGATCTCTACATGAATGTCTTTCATGTGTTTATTTGCTCGTATATTGTAGAATCGCTTGAAAGTTTTAATGAATGAAATTACATGTAAACGAAGACTGTCGTGAGATGTAAAACGAAAGCGGTTGTTCTAAACACGGGGCTCGTGTGCTTCTATGAGTGAACAGAAATAATGTGATACACGTGCAGTACTGTCCACTAGAGGGAGCCACGAGACCGTTTTTCTAAACACGGCTCGTGTGCTTCTATGAGTGAACAGAAATAATGTGATACACGTGTAGTACTGTCCACTGGAGGGAGCCGAGACCGTTTTTTAAAAATTCAGAGCTTGATTATTCAAAATATCCATATTCAAACCCAAATATCTCACTTAAATTAGAAAGTTGTCTGGCTAAATTAGAACAATATGTGTACCGAGTTTGGTGACTGTAGGTTAAACTAACCCCCTAACTTTTGTCAAAAGATGGTGCTACAGAGCCCCTCCACCACGCCCATTTTTAAGGCTTTTGCCATGTCTACTGGATGACAATATTGATGTGTGTGTCGAGTTTCATGCAATTTGAAGCATGTTAAGAGCCTCAAAAACACCCAAGAATATTATTAAAGTTTGACGTCTTGCCATGGCAACAATATTTAAGATATCACAAAGACATTCACATGTCTACATCTGAAATGTTTTGACATTATAATGAAGAACTTTGAAGCAAATCGGGTAAAAATAAGAGGGTGATCTCAAACCATTTTGAAAGTGACATATTTCCTGCTGCCAATTGGTGGCGCTATATCTTTGACTCATAATAGTCACATCCATGTGCTCTGCCTCCTACATCGAACACACAGGTGTAGTTTCATAAAAATCAAAGAATGTATGCAGACGTTATAACACACTTCCTGTTTCTGTTTTCTTGCCATAAATTCATTGCCTCGCCACGGGCAAACCGTTTGAGATATCAAAAATCCGCTGGCAATTTTGCATCATCAATGTCTTGACTTCATGCTGACCGAGTTTGGTGGTGATCGGATTAAGCGCCTAGGGGGAGTATATCAAATTCCAGAGCATGCGCTTTTCAAACAACCCATAATAGCTCACTTCCTGTTGAGGCGGCGTACAACTTAGAGCACGAAAGTTGTCAGGCCCGATAAGGTCTATATGTGTACCGAGTTTCATACCAATATGTGCAAGCGTGTTTGATATATGGACCAAGATTTCGGACCCGATTCAAGGGGACGCTGTCGAGCCTCCCTGCCACGCCCGGGTCCCAGCCTCTGTGACGCCCTAATGGCCGCAGGTTCCAATGCGTGTGCAAAGTTTCAAGCATTTTTGAGCATGTTAAGGGCCCCAAAAAGCCCCGAAAGTTTGAAAAAAAAATAAAAATAAATATAGCTGCAAGCAGCGATGGGCGGGCCCAAGCCGGTGGCACCGCCACCTCGGTGGTTTAAGGACAACTGGGCACGGCGGGCAAAATGAACTTAAACGGTGTCTCCAGTTGGAGACTGATAAGTTAGTTGAGTCAGATTATTCAATAACATTTTAAACAACAAGAATAAAGTCTATACTGTGACAGAAATTAATTTTTGACATAGTATTATATTATAATATATATATATTAAGAAAAACTAATAGCGATCATAGCAAAGTTATTATTAGTAGTTCAAAGTGTTATATATTCAGCTGAATTTATCTTATTATATTGTTAAACTAATTATATAAATCTAAATAGTCAGTGAAATACAAATGAACTTGTTCTTTGCCTTTATTTCTTTATACAAATTTATAGAAGAGAAGGACTAAGAGATTTCCTATCCTATAATGCAGACAAAAGGAGTTAAGGGTTAAACATGCAAGACCCTGAGAGAGAGAGAGAGAGAGAGAGAGAGAGAGAGAAAGAGGGAAAGAGAGATATTCAGAAGAAATATTTTAAAGAAAACAAGTATATTGATCTGAAATATAGTACATTCATTTTAAATTCATCCAGGTTACATTTAATTTATCTTAAGGTATTTTATGTTATTTTTAACCATATTATTAAACTAATTATATAGAACCATATAGTCAGTGCACGACAACTGAACTGGTTCTATGCCTTTATTTTTATGAGATTTCATATCCTATAATGTGGACAAAGGGACACAGCAATGAAAGGGTTAAACCTGGAAGACCCAGAGAGAGAGAGAGAGAGAGAGAGAGAGAGATTCAGAAAAAATATTTTAAAGAAAACAAATATATTGATCTGAAATATAGTACATTCATTTTAAATTCATCCAGGTTCCACTGAATTTATCTTAAGGTATTTTACGTTATTTTTAACCATATTATTAAACTAATTATATAGAACCATATAGTCAGTACACGACAACTGAACTGGTTCTATGCCTTCCTATTTCCTATCATATAATGCAGACAAGGGGACACAGCAATGAAAGGGTTAAACCTGCCAGACTAAAACATAGAGAGACGTTCGGGTTCTTGAACTGTCTGAATGTGTGTGCGTGCAATGTATGAGGAGAGCACGAATGTAATATAAATGATAACGATCCAAATACGATTTATTTGCAGAAGTTTATATTTTAGTTTTATTTTTTAAAATCCCTGCATGTGATGTAGTTGTATAACTGGGCGCGATCATTATTAGAAGACGCTGCGCGTTTCTTTGTGTGACAGAAAATCTTCCAAGCTATAATTGAAGCTCTTTAAAACATTCTTGTGATTAAATCTTGTGTAATCGCTGGAATGGAATGGCTATTAAATAGAGAAATTAGGTGTGTATATTTCAATTATTAATGAATAATTGACAACTTCCAAATTCCCTTTTTGTTCTTAATTTAAACCTTCGCATTGGCAACACCATTTGAGATGTACTATAATCGTTCGCAATTTTAGCATCTTCAGTATGTAGTCATCATGTGCAGAAGTTTATTATTAGTTATTTGCAGAAGTTTATATTTTAATTTTATTTTTTAAAATCACTGCATGTGTAAAGTTATTTGTATAACTGGGCGCGATCATTAGACGCTGCGCGTCTCTTTGTGTGACAGAAAATCTTCCAAACTGTACTGAAGCTTTTTAATCTTGTGATTGAATCTTGTCTAATCGCTTGAATGTTTTAAAGAATAAAGTTTAAAAACACTTAAAATCAAGTGGCTTTCACGCGGTCACGATCTCTCGCTTTCAGAGAAATGACGCGCGGCTCTTTGTTTAATCCATTAGGAAACGAAGTTTGCACAGATGCCACACAGCGTCAACACATTAACACAGTCATACACATAAAAATTCAAACTTCAATTTCAAAGAAATTGAAAGGAACATTAAAAAGATTCTGAAAGACGCGAGAAAGAACGAGCTTCGGGAAGCGATCGTTCTCAGGCGCATCTATAATTGTCACAGAACACCTTCCAAACTAAAATTAAGCTTTTTAATACATTCTTGTGATTAAATCTTGCGTAATCGCTGCAATATTTTAACTTATGAGTTTAAAAAACACAAATGAGTTCGTGATCATTCACAGACATCATCAAACTGTCAAACACAGGGCGTGTGCTTCTCTGAGTGAACAGATATGTGATACACGTGCTGTCCACTAGAGGGAGCCACGAGACCATTTTTGTTAAGAGCCTCAAAAACACCCAAGAATATTATTAAAGTTTGACGTCTTGCCATGGCAACAATATTTAAGAAATCACATTCACATGTCTACATCTGAAATGTTTGGACATTATAATGAAGAAGTTTGAAGGAAATCGGGTAAAAATAAGAGGGTGATCTCAAAGCATTTTGAAAGTGACACATTTCCTGATGCCAATTGGTGGTGCTATATCTTTGACTCACAATAGTCACATACATGTACTCGGCCTCCTACAACGAACACACAGGTGAAGTTTCATAAAAATCAATTAATGTATGCAGACGTTATAACACACTTCCTGTTTGTTTTCCCGCCATAAATTTGTTGCCTCGCCACGGGCAAACCATTTGAGATATCAAAAATCCGCTGGCAATTTTGCATCATCAATGTCTTGACTTCATGCTGACTGAGTTTGGTGGTGATATTAAACATACTTAAGTATTGAAAGTAAAAGTACAAGCAAATGCAAAATACAAAAGGAGCAGAAAATATTATTAAAAATGGTTCTATACACAGTCTGAGCAGCAAGATTGTTTTAACTATATTTCTTACATTCTGTTTGCTTTGAATTTTAAAAAAATGGCAAAAATGATGCCTTGATCATTCATGTTAATTCATAGTGCATTATAATTAACGTAAGAGGCAACTTTAAAATGTAAACGTTGAAATTAACAATGAACAACACTTTAACCTTTAACCTTTAATGTTACAAATGGTATTGTAAAGTGTTTCCATTTCATATAAATCCAAACAATCATGCTTAAAATGGCCATTTTTGCGCACAAAGGCATTTTATAGGCTATGTATACTTTCACCAGGAGCGGTGAAACAACATTCCTTCTGATGTTCATTCATGTTTATTTGATGGTATAAATGAACTAGTATGAAGAGATGATCGGTTCACGAGGAGCTACAGCGATCTGTCACGACACATTAAAGAGACACTATACGCTATTTATTATTTAAACTTTAAAAAATTGCAGTATTTTAAATATGAAACCGTTTCATACGTTGTCAGTGTCCAGTTCTCATTGCGGGAGAACATGATGTGTGGCGTGAGAGCGCATGGGTTGTTGGGCATAGAAACAGGGGGCGGGTTTTGTGATGCTTGCTGCTGCACGGCTGTGTCCCATAGTTGTCTATTTTTTTAAAATAAATTTTTCATGTTCATGTTCTATTGTCTTTCTTCATATTGTAGATCCTTTGTTCACATGTAAACAGGCTATAACAGTATTAGAGTAGGTTGGACACTATGTGGTACTTTGGGGTAATATTCACTGCACAATTGTTAACTCAGCGAAGGGCTGTCCGATTCTAAACTTTAAAGTGTGTACATATATATATATATATATATATATATTTATATACATACACTTTAAAGTTATTTTAATTACAAATTGTACATTTACATACTATAGAATTATTTCAACCAAAAATGATGTGTGCCTGTGTGTAAAATGTATATTATTTGTTTTAAATGAAGGAATAAATAAAAAAAAAATATACATTTTTGTACATTCAAAGTGCTACACAGCAGACTCTTGAAATTAGACATACATAAATACTTTTAACTGTTAACATACATACTGTTAAAGAGTATAACCAAACATTTAATTTTACGGGTTGCCTTAAAGGCCTTTTTTTCTGTGTGTGTATTGTATGATGATAGTTTCTCTCAAATGAAACAGTAAAATGTTCACTAAGGGCCCTATGATTTCCGCGATGCATAAAACGCGGACAGAATTGCGGAATTCATTCATAATAAAAGGAATTTATTGTTTAAGGGGGAACTTTTTTTTCTTCACTTCAATTAAATCGCGATATGGAGTAGTATATGTTAACATTAAATGGTAAAAATACTATTAAAATATGAATCCTGCATGTTTTGTGTCTGAATGAATTGTTCAGCAGTAATCCGCGTGCCTGCGCAATTCATCCTGACAATCCGCGTTACACAGTAAATTCCCTTTTTATGAATGGATTCTGTCCGCGTTTTCTGCATCTCGGAAATCCAATGTCCCTGCACTTTCTACAAAAAGCACGTTCAACACGGACACGCAGACACCCACTAATACAGCATTTAGTCAACAAACTACTTACTTTAGTGAAATGAAAACATATACTGTAGTGTACTGTATAACATACCGCTTTGTTGTCTATTTAAAATCCGTTTTTGAAGTTTCCAGTTCTGTGCAGCGCGCAGCCTCACATCATGTGCCAAAACAAACTGTACGAGGCTTCAGTGATCGTTTAATCAGAGAGTGCCTCTAGAGGTCACTCTCGTACCGCACTCTCCTCAGCCACTCCAGCAACGGACGCGACCCAGAAAATGAAATCAAGCGCGGTTGTGCAGCACTTATTTGTACATGCTTGCTCGCTGTCTGTGTTCTTCGGACTTTATTTTTTAAATTTGTAAAAAAAAAAAAAAAAATCAGAATTGTATCTAACCTGATTAAAAAATAACCATAGTGCCATCTTTTGGTTATTATTAAATTTCTTTTTTATTTCTTGTGCTTAAACAGATCGTTATTGTGCTTATTTTTAAGTGAAAAATATACATTGATTAAAAAAACGTTTGACTATCTTATTCAATGTTATTGTATATAGAAATAAACAGTGTATAATTCAGAGGAGAATATTGTTTAGTGTCATGAATTATCATTGAGTGTCATCTCAAAAATAGATATATGCTGCCCTCTAGTGCTCATTATAAATATATGACATTTGATTATTATTTCAATTATTTTATGAGTACTGTTTCCCCTCATTTTAATTTACATATACATCTTGAAATTAAAAAATAAATTAAAATGTGTTTATTTATGATATTTGTACTATTAAAAATAGAAATTAGGTGTGTATATTTCAATTATTCATGAATAACTGACAACTTCCAAATTCCCTTTTTGTTCTTAATTTAAACCTTCGCCATGGCAACACCATTTGAGATGTACTATAATCGTTCGCAATTTAGCATCTTCAGTATGTTGTCATCATGTGCAGAAGTTTATTATTAGTTATTTGCAGAAGTTTATATATTTTAATTTTATTTTTTAAAATCACTGCATGTGTAAAGTTATTTGTATAACTGGGCGCGATCATTATTAGGAGACGCTGCGCGTCTCTTTGTGTGACAGAAAATCTTCCAAACTGTAAAAGAAGCTTTTTAATATGTTCTTGTGATCGAATCTTGTCTAATCGCTTGAATGTTTTAAAGAATAAGGTTTAAAAACACTTAACATCGAGGAGCTTTCACGCGGTCATGATCACTCGCTTTCAGAGAAATGACGCGCGGCTCTTTGTTTAATCCGTTAGGAAATGAAGTTTGCACAGATGCCACACAGCATCAACACATTAACACAGTCATACACATAAACATTCAAACAAAGAATTGAAAGGAACATTAAAAAGGAAGATTCTGAAAGACGCGAGAATGAACGAGCTTCGGGAAGTGATCGTTCTCAGCCGCGGCGTGTCTATAATTGTCACAGAAGTCAAGTCAAGTCATGTCATCTTTATTTATATAGCACTTTTAACAATGCAAATTGTGGCAAAGCAGCTTTACATTAATAAGAAAATGGTGTCATTGTCCAGCTTATTCTATATATTATTGATTCATTCCGTTGCAAATATCAGTCGTTATTAGTCTATTTAATTTAGGTATAGCAGCACTGCAGAAAACAGTGACGTAATCGTCCGGCTCAGCTCAGTTCGCATACAACGGCGCCAATGCAGGCATATCAAAAACACTGCTGAATATCAAGCAAGTGTCCCCAACTTAAGCAAGCCAAAGGCAACAGCGGCAAGGAACCAAAACTCCAACAAATGGAGAAAAAAACCTTGGGAGAAACCAGGCTTAGTCGGGGGGCCAGTTCTCCTCTGGCCAACAGTGAACACTTGTCCGATACTCAGGCAGAGTTACAGGTCATTAAACCGATTTGGAATCGCAACAGTCAAAATATTTAATCTAGTTCCATCTACTTTAAGATCTTTTTGATCACGCCGGTATGGGACAGTTTGTTGGGATATGTGCCACTGGCTGATGAGTCGGTAAGGTCTTCACAAAGGATGAGCTAGTTAACATAGTCTCCACCGACACCACAGGGCCACATTGCTGCCGCACACAGGCACAGGTTCCCCGTCCGACCCGGACACGGCCCGGATCCAGCCAATCACGTTAATTGGTAAACCTCGGGATAAGCAGAGAGACAAAAATTAGCGTAGACGCCATTCTTCTTCAGATGTAATGAGTACATCTGTTATTATAGGAAGTGTTCCCGGTTCCGGCTGACCTGATCTATGCAGCCTAACAATCCTTTAACGCATATGAAGACAAAAGATTATAGTACGTCATGTGTATGACAGAACACCTTCCAAACTCAAATTAAGCTCTTTAAAACATTCTTGTGATTAAATCTTGTGTAATCGCTGGAATGTTTTAATTTATAAGTTTAAAAAACACAAATGAGTTTGTGATCATTCACAGACATCATCAAACTGTCAAACAACACGGGGCATTGCTTCTATGAGTGAACAGAAATAATGTGATACACGTGCAGTACTGTCCACTAGAGGGAGCCACGAGGCCGTTTTTGTTAAGAGCCTCAAAAACACCCAAGAATATTATTAAAGTTTGACGTCTTGCCATGGCAACAATATTTAAGATATCACAAAGACATTCACATGTCTACATCTGAAATGTTTTGACATTATAATGAAGGAGTTTGAAGCAAATCGGGTAAAAATAAAAGGGTGATCAAGGCATTTTGAAAGTGACACATTTCCTGCTGCCAGTTGGTGGCGCTATATCTTTGACTCACAATAGTCACATTCTTGTGCTTGGCCTGCTACAACGAACACACAGGTTAAGTTTCATAAAAATCAATGAATGTATGCAGACGTTATAACACACTCCCTGTTTCTGTTCTCTCGCCATAAATTCGTTGCCTCGCCAAGGGCAAACCGTTTGAGATATCAAAAATCCCCTTTGCCCTTTCAGGGCTTGGGCCCTAAATAATCCTTAGAAGAACAATAGGGTCCTGCGCCCTTTCAGGGCTTGGGCCCTAATAATAATCCTTAGAAAAACAATAGCGTCCTGCGCCCTTTCAGGGCTTGGGCCCTAATAATAATAATCCTTAGAAGAACAATAGGGTCCTGCGCCCTTTCAGGGCTTGGGCTCTAATAATAATAATAATAATCCTTAGAAGAACAATAGGGTCCTGCGCCCTTTCAGGGCTTGGGCCCTAATAATAATAATAATCTTTAGAAGAACAATAGGGTCCTGCGCCCTTTCAAGGCTTGGGCCCTATTAATAATCCTTAGAAGAACAATAGGGCCCTGCGCCTCAGTGGCTTGGGCCCTAATAATAATAATCCCAAGGAAAACAATAGGGCCTTCGCCCTTTGGGCTTGGGCCCTGATAATAATCCTAAGGAAAACAATAGGGCATTCGCCCTTTAGGCTTGGGCCCTAATAATATACGGAGGAAATCCAATAGGGTCCTCAAACTTTGGTACTCGGGCCCTAATAATAATAATAAATGGAGGAAAACAATAGGGCCTTCGCCCTTTAGGCTTGAGCCCTAAATAATCCTAAGGAAATCAATAGGGCCTTCGCTCTTTGGGATTGGGCCATAATAATAAACGGAGGAAATTCAATAAGGTCCTCACACTTTGGTGCTCAGGCCCTAATAATAATAATCCTAAGGAAAACAACAGGGCCTTCGCCCTTTGGGCTTGGGCCCTAATAATCCTAAGGAAAACAATAGGGCCTTCGCCCTTTGGGCTTGGGCCCTAATAATCCTAAGGAAAAACAATAGGGCCTTCGCCCTTTGGGCTTGAGCCCTAAATAATCCTAAGGAAATCAATAGGGCCCTAATAATAAACGGAGGAAATTCAATAAGGTCCTCACACTTTGGTGCTCAGGCCCTAATAATAATAATCCTAAGGAAAACAATAGAGCCTTCGCCCTTTGGGCTTGGGCCCTAATAATAATAATAATACTAAGGAAAACAATAGTATGGAACCCAATGAATAACATGTCAATAATAAAACCCATAAAATGATCCCATGATGGGAACAGTTTCAAAAGGTGATTTTACCTTTTGAAACCTTTCTCATTATGGGATCATTTTATGGGGTTTGCTATGGACATGCTTAAATTCATTTTTAATTAAATTTCATAAATTCAGCTGCTCTTTATCTTTATCACTAGAAAAAAATGTGAAATAACATCTCTCCATTTTGCCGTTTAGAGGTCATTTACAATCGAGTCAAGAATACTATAGAACCGCACTGAACCTTTTTGTTTGTTCTGATGTCGAAACTACATGAACAAATTTTTTACGCAAACTTAACTGATTCATGTACAACTGATGTACATGATTAAACTGAACTGAGTCCTGAACAGGACTAACTTATAGATTAAATGAACTGATTTAGTAATTGATGATCTTTACAACAGAACTGAATCAACACTGAAATGACTTCAGTTGAACAATTACACCATTTTCTTGTAGAGCTGCTTTACAGCCAAATTGAACTCTGTTTGAAATATTAATTTAATATTTTTTCTGCTATCATTGTAAAGCTGCTTTGAAACTGTATTGTATAAAGCGCTATATAAACAAAAGTGAATTGACTTTCCCAGGTGCAATTGAACACAATTTGGGCAACGGGCCATATTGCTAAAGTGAGGCCATGGAGACCGCACCACTTGCACAACAGGGCTGTGTCCAAAATCTCACCCATACCCTTATATAGTGTGCAGTCATTTGTAGCAGTACTCAAAATCATAGCGGACATTAGAGCACTCATTCAATCCCATAATACACCTCAATAGCAATATGTGCACTCTACGGCAAGCCGCTAAAAATACCCATGCACGGTGAATGTTGCGCCAAATGAATTCTCACATCCACGTTTCTGGTGCACTCCGAATTTATTCACTCAGTCAGTGGACTATATTATAATTATAATATTATACTACCCTTTTAATTGGCTCAAATCTTTTATTTAACATGTTTTGGTCACTAAATAAGCACTAAAATAATCCCCATACTACCATTTCATACTTTTGATTAGTTAAATTAGCACGTTCCACATTTTCTACATGTTCTACATTTTAGAACAGTAAAGAATGACTTTTGACTGGTAGCGTTTATCAGTATTGTCTCCGCCACATTGCTCTTTGAAAACCAGTACTGGCTCAAAAATAAAAAATAAATAAAAAAATACTCACCTACTCACTAGATAAGCAGGTGTTTTCTTTGTTTTATTTATTTGAAAAAAAACAAACAAACAAAAAAACAGTTAGCCATCTGTGTAGTGATGACTGAGACAATGTCATCAAGTGAACTGACTTGTTGAATCAAAGAAAACCTCTTGCTCCAAACAGGAACATGCTTCACTATTCATTAAAAAAAAAATCTGAGGACAGGAATTTATATTCAACAACACAAAAAAAAAGAGAAAGAAAACAGTAGAACATCAAATTTAAATTTGCATTACCACCACACAAGACTCAATGTACAAGCAACAATGATCACATATCCTCAAAGTATCATTCATTTTACAGTGCTTTGTTTTCAGGGGAAAAAGAAAAAAAGTGTTTAATTTTTTACATTTCAAATGTATCTTTTTAATTTCAGAACAGGCCTGCAACTCGATTTTTCTTTTAAACCACCACCAATACTTCTGTTCCCAAATTTCTTAAAGAAAAAAACATAATGATGAAGCATCCATGGTTGTCTTCTCTTGATTTTGCCAGCATCATTTTCTTTCGAGTCTGAAAGAGAGAGCATTAAGTTAAGCAACAGCAGTGCTTGGAAGGCAACAAAACATTGAAATTTAAGGGGTGCTTAGGTTTTAAACTTTGGTTCTTCATATTCTGCAATGCCAAATAAACCATTCCTGCTGTCAGTCACACTGCCTTGAAAAAGGTTGAACAGATTCTCAATAAGAATCACTTGCAGTATGCAAATATCCAGATAACACAATATGTTGGTTTGTATTTCGAATGCTAAATTCTAAGTTATGGGAGATTTTCAAAACCTAAACAGAAAGCCTGAAAATTGCCAATGTAGTGCTTCATTGCAAACACTGTAAAATAAAATAAATTAAACAAAGGAATACTGCACAACTTTTATCATGGCCATGAAATCATGACCAATCTACTTAGTACTCAACATTAGGAGAGGAAATTCAGAAAGAAAATTGCATGCATTGAGCATTGCCTATAATGTCTACCGTGCAGCGCCTGATTCAAAAACCTATGCAAATCAGGTATTGGTGCAAACACTAAAAATAATTTATTTTCACATAGCAATTCTTCATTTTGCAGACCAGTTCAGTGCAAGGTTGAGAAGGACTCAGCAGACTGCTCTGATCTAGCATACTTTAAATAGAGCTGTACAGCATCACTTGATAAATACTAATAAACGCATCCAAACATAATTGTGCTAAATAGATTTATGAAGTTTTAAAAAGAGGAAAAAAAACTCAATATATTTTCATGTTAAAGGATGATATTTAGTGTAAATTCATTAATTTTACAATTCTTTATTATACTGAAGTAACTATTTAAATGTTCATATTGTCATGATCAAAGTAAAACCAGCTGATAACCCTTGCACTAGAACACAACAATTTAGTTTACATAAAGGCGATGATGCATGTGTTAATTGTGCCAGGGAAACAGTGCTGCCATTTGTGAATCCAGTACATTCTATGATGCCCCATATTTCCATACACTATAAAACTCAAGGAACTCAAACCATATAAAAGGAAAAGTATTGCCTTCAATTTAGCTATTAGTTTGAAAACTAATTTTTACAAGTACTGTAAACTCCATTTGAGTCCACATAATATTAAATTGAAATATAATTACACTTTGTGTGGCTGAAACTTAAATAGCATTAAACCATTAAAATCAGAATCTTTGAATTGGTAAATTTGTATGTTCTACCATAATTAAGAGGGAGACTATAATCACAGTGCTGAGGTGTGCACAGCCACTGCATTGTTAATAAAGCAAAATATGTATAATAGTATTTGGCCAATCAATCATCAATCTAACTGCAGGCTTTACACTTCAAAACAATGTTAACCTCAAAACAGAAACTATTTTGAATTCCAACATTACAGAACATTAAACACCATTAGATCACCCCAAAAAATAAAATAACACTTCAATTTAACATTTACTCTTTTAACAGTCAGAAGCAAACCATACTGGGAACTAGAAACATGCTGTAGTTCAGCTTAAAGGGTTAGTTCACACAAAAATTAAATTTCTGTCCTTAAGTACATTTTGTTTCAAACCTGCTAGAAAAAAAAAAAAACCTTCACAAATTAAGATATTTTTGATGAAATCAAAAATTTTCTCGTCGCCTATAGAAAACAATGAAATTGCCAAACTCACAAAAAATACGTTGTGCTCAAAAACAAAAAATTATGACTTTATTGAACAATTTCTTCTCAACCCGAACATTCTCCTACGCAGTTTACACGTACATTGCAGAGCTTCCGTGTTCTACGTCAGAACGCCAACTCTGCATTGGCCGGCCACGTCAGAGTCACAGGCATGCGTTATGGTGCTCACATGAACCGCGACGGCCAATACTGAGCTGGCGTTGGGGTATGAACACGGAAGCTCTGCACTGCTTTCACCCGTGTCAACTGCATAGGAGACTGACAGGGAATAAGAGAAATTGTTGAATAAAGTCATTTTTTGTTTTGTTTTTGCACACAAAAAGTATTCTCATCGCTTCTTAACAATAAGGTTGAACAACTGTAGATACGCTGACTATTTTAACAATGTCTTAACTACTTCTCTTGTCCTTGAATGCGGTAATTTCGTTGCTTTATATGGGAGATAGAACCTCTCAGATTTCATCAAAAATATCTTAATTTGTGTTCCAAAGATGAATGAAGGTCTTGCGGGTTTGAATCAACATGAGGGCGAGTAATTAACAACAGAAATTTAATTTGAGTGAACTAACCCTTCAATATAACCAGTTATTGAGTTCACAAGTTTATTTAAGTAATATCTGAGAAATCAACTAGTTTCATTTAGCATTTATGACGGTTACATTTTACAGTGTAGAGAGAAGTCATGTTTGCACCAATAACAATAGTGAATTTGCTCGAAGTCTGCAGAGTAGTTGCTCAAGCAGAACTTTAATCAGGCAATTCCACAACTGAGTAACTTTCACAGACTTTGGGGCTAAATATCAAATCTCAGATCAAGCAATTTATCACACAGGGCCTGAATCATAGTTTAGCAGTCCATCACTGCACACACTAATGAAATGAAACAAGCATACACAAAAACAAGTGATCACAACAAAACGCTGATCAATAAATAGCATGACATGAAAAATATGGCAGTCACAAATGGCCATGTTTGAGAGGAGGTTGTGAGCTTCACTTTACAAACACACCAACATAGCCATGCAGTAGGTGTTGCCATGGAAATGTGGATACAATATTATGGGATGTACAGGTGGCAACAGCAAGCCTTACTTCAGCCTGAAGACTGGCATTTCTTTTTGAATAGCATACAGGCATTTACCGCAGACTCCTATATTTTGCCAACCTACTACTTTGTTCTGCAGCGATCCTAAAGGAAGGGTAAAGAAAGAAGGAATGGAAAAACGCAGAAGGGTTAAAGAAACAAACACAAAAACTATTTTAGCATCCACACCAGCATATGATAATGTTATAAACGTACGCTGCCATGTTATCATCTGCTGCTTTAAATACGAGCTATTTAAAGCTGGTTAGATTCTGAATGGCTGTCAGAGATATGGTTAATCACCTGAAAAAAAAAAAAAAAAAAGCTCTGAAAATGATTCCAATGACATTGTTCCTTTGTTTCTTTATCGTTATAGTTGTGGTGTTGACTTCTATTCTCAAATAATCAGAATGATCACTAAAACTTTACGGTTATAGAAATTGTGCTTGGTGTGAAATAATCTTAATGCCCCATCACACATACAGTGCCTTTAAATGCTGGCAATTACCAGGTCTCTGTACTTCAGGTTACGATTTAGGCATTTCTACAGCTAGTCTACATGCCCCAAAATTATTGGTGGGTTGTGTAAGTGGCCATAACGTTTGAAAACCTGGCAACTACTGACATGTATTAAGAAATAAGTATAATGAAGTACAAATTAGAATCTTAAACTTGACTATAGGTGGATGAGTTTCCCTGGCATAGTTGATGCAACAGAGTTGAGAAAAGTTCTACCTGTCACTAATGCCAACAGAAATCACTAACTCCCGTTGATAATTACTGACTTTTAGGTCACTTTGCTGTTAATTGCTGCTTGTATGAATGTCCCTTTGGGAAAGAGATGAAACTCTAGACAGGCAGAAGTCAAACCCTTCTAAAAAGCCATTCCCGCTGTACAGAATTGTGCCTAGAAAAAAATAAAACTCTAAACACTGAACGGGCTCTTACGTACTCCCTATGGTCTCACTGAAGGCACTACAGATAAATAGAAAGTGAAAGACTTAATTGGCAAGTCACACTCAAAGAGGTAGATTCTAAATTTGTGAAAATAATCTAGTCCCAAAAGACAGAAAATGAGAAGAGGAAACCACCTCTGAACGAACCAAGCACACACTACATGGCAGCACACCCACAAGTTCAGCAAAAAGTTCAGAATGAAGATGCACAAGGGACAGAGAGAAATAAATGTTTTAGTAAAAAAAAAAATGTACATAGATTTTGCATATTGCATTATTATATGATGCTTTTAGATAGACTTGTCACCATGCAAGTGTAAATGCGATATTGAGAGAAAGAAGTTTTCTGTTAGGACAACGCATATCAACAGCCTTGGCATTAGAAACAGCACTGACAAGTAGAAGAGATAATACCAACATAACTGACAAGCTTTTCAAATTAAACAATCAGTCTTACTAAAAATTATCATTGTTTTGCTATAGTAAAAATGTCATACATAACTAATTAAACTAGTGTCTGTGAATATAAACCACAAAAAGACTATTTGAATATGATTCCTGCATGTTCTGCGTGAATACTGAAGCATGTGTGTTGCTCGCCGTTTTTTTCCAGTGTCTACATCTGACTACATGACCACATACTTCATCTCCAGAGCTGCTCAGAAAGTCACTTCATGAGCGTTTTACAGTTTCATTTGAGAAAAACTATTGTCAAATACATACAGAAACCAGAAACTTCAAGGTCTTCACGGCAACCAGTCAAAATAAAAGTTTAAGCTTTAACTTGTAACAGAAATACAGTCCTGCTCCTAGTCCTGCTCCTAGTCCTGCTCCTAGTCCTGCTCCTAGTCCTGCTCCTAGTCCTGCTCCTAGTCCTGCTCCTAGTCCTGCTCCTAGTCCTGCTCCTAGTCCTGCTCCTAGTCCTGCTCCTAGTCCTGCTCCTAGTCCTGCTCCTAGTCCTGCTCCTGCTCCTGCTCCTGCTCCTGCTCCTGCTCCTACTCCTACTCCTGCTCCTACTCCTGCTCCTACTCCTGCTCCTGCTCCTACTCCTGCTCCTGCTCCTACTCCTGCTCCTGCTCCTGCTCCTGCTCCTGCTCCTGCTCCTACTCCTAGTCCTACTCCTAGTCCTACTCCTAGTCCTACTCCTAGTCCTACTCCTAGTCCTACTCCTAGTCCTACTCCTAGTCCTACTCCTAGTCCTACTCCTAGTCCTACTCCTAGTCCTACTCCTGCAGAAATAACCAATTTTTCATCCATGTTTTAATTTTAACAGTAATTTTGGAAAATATTAAAAATTGAGACCTACATATTGGATTGCATAGCATGTTTTTCTCCATTGCATCGTATTGCATTGAATCACATTATGTTGAATCGAAATCGGATCGCACTGTATAGTAATCGCATCAGTAGCTGCTTCATATGCATCTTTCATGTATCGTATCGTTGGCTATGCATCAAAATGTGCATCACATCTGCCTCAGTTATGGAGATGCACATCCCTAACTGTACCTTTTCACAGCTTTCTGTGCCAGCATGCGGTTCCCAGCCAGGAATGTGAGGCTGCCTATAATAGCCAGATACTTCAGAGTCTGGAACATGTTTAAGTGAGTCCAGTACACGTACATCAGACCCAACATAGCTGCAAGTGAAGAGAAAAAATAATTATTCAATTTTCGATCTGAAGCATGTTACATTACATACATTATACATTCATTTAGAGATTTAATATGTAAATGTGGTTACAAGTTTCAGCATGATTAATCACTGAACTACGGTGGCCCAGTAGTGCACAACACAACGAAATTTAAAAAGCAAGCATAAGTTCACAACACAACGGAAACAAGCCGCAACACAACGGAAACGGTTATTCGTTTTAACCACTTGGTGGAATATTGGCAGACGTTCCCTTTATCATGCGGCCGTGGTAGCGCGTCAAATCATTTACAGGAATAAATATGAAGCTATTGTGCACAAATGTGATTTTGAATTAATATTTCATGTCGATATACAATGTTTACATATTTAAAACTAATCATGGTAAGACTCTGGACTCTTAGAACAGTGATAAGGAACTAACTTTACTGAGTACCGAGAGCATTTCCGTTGTGTTGCGGCGATTCCGTTGTGTTGTGGCTTGTTTTGCGGCTTTATTTCATTGTATTGTGAACTTATGTTTGCTTTTTAAATTTCGTTGTGTTGTGCACTACTGGGTCACCGTACTGAACACTGTTAAATTAGTTATTTTTAAATCAAATACAGGTGCTGGTCATATAATTAGAATATCATCAAAAAGTTGATTTATTTCACTAATTCCATTCATAAAGTGAAACTTGTATATTATATTCATTCATTACACACAGACTGATATATTTCAAATGCTTATTTCTTTTAATTTTGATGATTATAATTGACAACTAAGGAAAATCCCAAATTTAGTATCTCAGAAAATTAGAATATTACTTAAGACCAAAACAAAGAAAGGATTTTTAGAAATCTTGGCCAACTGAAAAGTATGAACAGGAAAAGTATGAGCATGTACAGCACTCAATACTTAGTTGGGGCTCCTTTTGCCTGAATGGTGGAAGAGGAAATCTCCATCTCCATAAAGTTGGTCAGCAGCAGGAAGCATGAAAGGAAGCATGAAAGGTTGGTCAGCAGCAGGAAGCTCTAAAACTTCCTGGTATACGGCTGCGTTGACCTTGGACCTCAGAAAACATAGTGGACCAACACCAGCAGATGACATGGCACCCCAAACCATCACTGACTGTGGAAACTTTACACTGGACCTCAAGCAACGTGGATTGTGTGCCTCTCTTCTCTTCCTCCAAAGGAAATGCAACATTTACTTTCATCAGAGAACATAACTTTGGACCACTCAGCAGCCCAGTCCTTTTTGTCTTTAGCCCAGGCGAGATGCTTCTGATGCTGTCTGTTGTTCAAGAGTGGCTTGACAAGGAATGCGACAGCTGAAACCCTTGTCTTGCATGCGTCTGTGCGTAAAGGTTCTTGAAGCACTGGTTGCAGTCCACTCTTTGTGAATCTCCCCCACATTTTTGAATGGGTTTTGTTTCAAAATCCTCTCCAGGGTGCGATTATCCCTATTGCCTGTACACTTTTTTTTCCTACCAGATCTTTTCCTTCCCTTCGCCTCTCTATTAATGTGCTTGGACACGGAGCTCTGTGAACAGCCAGCCTCTTTTGCAATGACCTTTTGCGTCTTGCCCTCCTTGTGCAAGGTGTCAATGGTCGTCTTTTGGACAACTGTAAAGTCAGCAGTCTTCCCCATGATTGTGTAGCCTACAGAACTAGACTGAAAGACCATTAAAAGGCCTTTGCAGGTGTTTTGAGTTAATTAGCTGATTAGAGTGTGGCACCAGGTGTCTTCAATATTGAACCTTTTCACTACATTCTAATTTTCTGAGATTAAGAATCTGGGATTTTCCTTAGTTGTCAGTTATAATCATCAAAATTAAAAGAAATAAAAATTTGAAATATATCAGTCTGTGTGTAATGAATGAATATAATACACAAGTTTCACTTTTTGAATGGAATTAGTGAAATAAACTTTTTGATGATATTGTTATTATATGATCAGCACCTGTAATAGGCACAATTACAATGTTTGATTCTGAGGACATTTTTGTTTAAATTTGTATGCTAAACTGCTTTTGCACTGTGCTAGATCTTGATCTGATTTCTAATGTAAAATATTGGTCCTAAAGGAAAAAACAACCATTGGCTTATGTCACTGTGAAAGAAAATTCCATTGCTCTATGAAGAAAATGAGATTTGTACTTTCTGAACCCTACTGCTGCACTCTATTGACTCTATTGATCACAATGAAGTACTGCCAAGTGCTTTATAATAAAAGCCAGTCAACTTACCTGCATGGCCTATGTGGAAGAGAATAGTGCTGGGTGACAGTGTGAAGTTTGAGATATTGGCTCCAAGTTTAAACCACTGAATATGAGAGAGAGAAAAAATGAGCATGATTGACAAAGTGGAAGAATGGTAGCCTGAATACATAGAAACATGAGATATCACAACATTAATTTACATAGATTTAAATGTAAGTCAATTTTTAGATGTACTCATTATAATGGGTCAGAAGGTCCTTACCAGTATGAGCAAAAGCAGAAATGGAGAGAGGACCAAGGCAGTAAATGTGTTGGATACAACGGTGGGTGGTTTCTTCTCTGGCTCTCTGAACAGATGCTGTAGAAACAATAGCATAATTTCAACCAATCACTTAAATTTAAAATGTTTAATAAAAGGAAAAAGTAAAAAAAAAAAATAAAAAAAATTTGCAGTACATAAAGACATATTTACCTACAGTGGTCTAACACCACTAATGAGAATGCTTTTATTTTGCATTGTTCTAGTTTAACAAAATAAGTCAACGCCAATTAAAATACTAATACAAATTTGCATAGATGTAAGATTTTTTTATTATTTGGCATATTCCTATTTTCTGTAATGACAGCAGTATTTAAAATGAAGCAAATGCTAATGACCCATGTTATCCACCATAACTTGATTATGTTCCAAAAAGCATCTTGTGCCTTTTGTACAAAGGAGCTCACATGGTCAGTGTTCACGAAGGGTGCTGTGTAGAGTGAATTGAGAAGAGACCTCCATCAACTGCATACCCGTCTTACTAATGATTATAGCTTTATAACACAACAATAATAGTGATGCATTGATGTATCAGCCAATAATCTCTCTCTGTTGGTAAAAGCAATTATTTTCACTATTGTCCTTTGGCCGATTGTTTAAAAACAGCCGATGATCAGAGCCTAATATAACCTATCAAAAGAGGTGAAAAAACGTCAGACTACAATTTATACTGTCTGTGAAAAAAAAGTTGAACCGAGGGAACTACGCGACGGTAACGCATTAACAGTTTTTTTTAAAAAATGGCAACGATAAAGCAGGCTCTTTTTAACCCTATAAATCACCCATAGTTTAAACCAGGGTTGCCATGTCCGCAGTTTTCCCCCCTACACCTAGAATAATTTGTAGTGTCTCCCATCCCAAAAAAAAAACAAAAAAAAAAAAAAAAAACGCAAAGCTTTGTTACTACTGATAAGAAACAAATGCTCATCTTTCAAATTCTGCCAAATAAAAATCATTTTGGCCATCTTAAATGTAATGTGACATCTGTTGCGCCTCAGTTCAAATGATTATATAGCACTTATTATAGTTATAGCAGAAAATAAGCATGAATGAACATCAAAAGGTATGCTGAAAGATACAGTCCAAGTTAATCATGTCTCACGTAATCGCTCAATCGGCATTTCAACTGCGGAACAACTTGAAAAATTTCATTAAACCTTGCACTTACCTCTAGGAAAGTTAACCAATGTTTACAGTTTGTTAGTTAGCAATAATAATAATTTAAAAAAAAACACTAAAAGAAGAGCTTATTTACTGTTAATTATATATGTATGTTTGAATAAATGTGTAATGAAGACAAGCATTTCTGGGGGCTCCAGAAACGGGCTCCATAGTGTATGGATTCATGATGAGTTTGCTCATATTTTTTTAAATTTAACAAAAAAAGTTTCGGACAGCTGCTTTAAATAAACGTCTGACAATTAGTTACAACATTGAGATGCAGATGGTCATCGCAATTTCGTATTCAATCCTACATCTTTACAGTATGATTCAACAAAAAAACTTTGACTAAGGGTGTACTCATACTAGGCACTCTGAATCATTCCCGAGCGCATTTGACCCCAAAAGCCTGTTTCGTTTGACTAGTGCGAGTGCTCCGTTCCGTGCCTGGGCGCATTTTTGTTTAGCCATCCCTGGCCCGCTTGGAACAAGTGAAACAGAGCATGGTTCAGCTGGGCTCAAGTGCGGTATGCATGCAGTGTGAGCACTAACCATGCCAGAGCATGGAATAGCTGCAACTTGTGTGTGCTACTGGCATTATTACGACAGCAAACATCTTTATTACTACTTGGATAGTTTGTAAGTATAGTATGTTGGATAGTATGCCCACACTGCAGCTCAGGGGGTCAGGCACACAGTCTCGGGCTCTCACAAACTGGGATCCGTTTGTCAGATAGTCCAGGATCCACTCAGCCAGATGTAAGTCCACTCCAGCCCACTCGAGCTTGACTCTCAAAAGCACCGGCTGAATGGTGTTGAATGCGCTGGAGAAGTCGAAGAACAGAATCCTCACAGTGCTGCCGGGCTACTCCAGGTGAGTTAGACCGCGGTGTTGTAAGTAGATCACAGCATCCTCCACTTCGATTCCAGGTCGGTAGGCGAACTGCAGCGGGTCCATCGCTGAGCTCACCTCAGAGCGGAGGTGGCCTAGGACCAGTCTCCAGTGTCTTCATCAGATGTGACGTGAGAGCCACTGGCCTGAAGCTGCGGAGGTCCCTAGGGTGCCGTGTCTTGGGCACTGGTACTATACAGGAGATCTTCCAAAACTGTGGTACCACCCTCAACTTGAGGCTCAGGTTGAAGACATGCCCAGTGATCCTAGACAATTCATCTGCACAGGATTTCAGCAGCCTGGAGCTGATGCCGTCTGGTCCAGCTGTCTTTCATGCTTTGATCCTTCTCAGCTCTTTCCTCACCTGGGCCGATGTAAAGGTCAGGGGCGGGCTGAGGGGGTGGATGAGTTCATGTGAGGGGACAGTGGATAGTGAGGAGGTGGTGAGATGTGTAGGGCCAGAGGTGTGAAGGGCTGGGGGAGTGTGGTATTTTTCAGGTGACGAGGTGTGGAGCAGCTGCGTGGGGGGAGCAGGGGATGACTGGTCAAACCAGTTGAAATAATGGTTCAAGTCGTTAACCCATTTCAGGTCACCCGCGGCCTGGGAGTGGGGTTGCTTTGAAGCCTGAGATGGTTTTTAGGCTCCTCCACACCCCCCTGATGTTCTGCTGCTACAGCTGCTCCTCAATCTGCCTCTAGTAGCTGGCCTTGTCCTCCCTGATCTTCCGTCTCAGCTCCTTCTGGACAGCCCTGAGCTCCTTCCTGTCCCCTGACCTAAAAGCTCTCTTCTCCTTCATTAGCTTAGCTGTGATGTCAGAGGTAATCCATGACTTATTGTTTGTAAAACACATACCGTTTTGGAGGGCACAGTGTTTTCAAAACAAAAGTTGATATAGTCCGTTAGTGTCCGTGATTTATGTCCTCCCCATGTGGGTCACAAAGCTCAGTCCATACAGTGGTGTTGAAGCAGTCCCTCAGAGCCTCCTCACTCTCAGTAGTCCACCTCTTCACCACATGGGACTCCACAGGCTGCCTGAGTATTCCAGGTTTATACACAGGCTGTAGATGGACAAGGTTATGATCAGCTCTGCCAAGGGGAAGGAGGGGGGATGGGGAGTATGCCTCATTGGAGTTGGCATAAAATAAGTTCAGTGTTTTATTGTCTCTGGTGGGACAGGTGACATACTGTGTGAAAGTTGGCAACACAGAGGATGGTTGAAGTCCCCAGAGAAGAGGAAGAGAGCCTGTGGGTGCTGTGTCTGCAGGTTGCTGGTAACAGAGAGCAGTGTATCACAGGCAGTGTCCGCGTTAGCAGAGGGGGGCATGTACACAGCTATCACAATAATGTGCCTGAACTCCTGTGGCAGATAGTATGGCCTCATGCTAATCACTAACAGTTCAATGTTCCCGTTACACAGTTCCATATTCACTGAACAATGTCCTGGTTTACACCATCTCTCATTAACAAAACACAGCCAGACCTCCTCCTTTCCTCTTACCGCTGTCCTCAGTCCTGTCTGCCCACAGGAGATGAAAATAATCCAATGTAATGGCGGAGTCCAGGATGTGAGGGGTTAACCAGGTTTCCGTAAACAGGACGCAAAGACGCAACACTGTCTATACTCCCACTGCTGCCGGGTAAGCACCGCCAGCTCGTCAATGTTGTTGGGAAGAGATCTCACATTTCCCATGATGACAGAGGGGAGAGCAGGTCTAAAGCGTCTCTTCTTTTCCCAGAGTTTCCTTCCCACACAGCGTCCTTGGCAAGTCTTCCGAAGCAGCTCAGCGGGGATCACATTTGTTCTGAGGGAACATTACCGTGCTCCTCAACGTGATCAGCTGTTCCCTGCTGTAAAAAATGGGCGCACAGGCTCCGACACATAAAATGATTCGCATAAAATGACCAAAATGATTAGTAGCCAAGTAGCTAAAAACCGGAGAAAAGAAGAGAAAGGGGAAAAGAGCTGTTGCAGCCAGCTCGCACCAGCGCCGAAAATTCAAAAGTTTTGTGAATTTGAATAAAAAAAAAACCTAAAGGGTTATTGATGCAGATTTATTTTCACAGGCTTTTTTGTACATATTTATTAAGGGTATCAACATTTTTGTCTACATCTGTGTATAGAAAGTCATTGCTCCATTTATAAATCACTGAAGCAGTTCAGAGTGAACTCACCGACTGAGCACTCTTATGAGTCCTGTTATAATCAAAAAAGCTGTCCATGCTGCATAATGAATATTAAGTGCATTGCATTCATTCTAAAAAAAATAATAAAAATAAATAAATCAAGCTACAGCATGGATATCACATCACCAGAAAAAAACAAAAAATTCTAAATCATAGACATCCAATATATTGCCAAGCACTAGAGGCACAACATTTATTGTGATGCTGTTTCGCTTATAGTGCTTACCTGGATTTCCGGTTTGGGTGTGTACAATGTTTTAGCCTGAACTGTTGAAGGTGCCTCTTCATCCAAAAACTTCAGCACAACATCAGCCTTTGAGAAGAATTTAAAGTCATTTCAACTACTAAATCCACGTCTTTGTAACATTTCAACAGCTTAATTTCCAAACATGTCAGGAAAAAAACATAAGTAAAGCTCTTAGAAAAGTTTACTTCAAGATTCCAGTGTTCTCCAGTGAAAACAACTGCCTTACCACATTCCACAAAATAGGGTTCTCCAGCGTAGCATCTCCCACCATCAGGTAAAGAGCGTAGGTGCCAGAGATGGAGTCAAACTCTGTCTTTCTCTCAGCTGTGTCCAGCTCAAACTTATACAAGTTCTTACTGTCAGGTTCAGCCACAAACACAACCTCCTGACCTGTCTTTTGGTTGTGTAACCTCACAAAGGTCTGAGAACAAAGACTTGAATCAGTTTATTCAAATGTTTTTGCACAATGAATTTAACCAGGGTTGCCAACTTTTCTTGCCAGGCAGAAATAAGATGGGCTGAATCAAGGACTTGGCCCTATTTGAGGTTACGGATACAACAATTCATTTTACAAATACTTCAGCCCAATGTTGGACTACCTACATACTTTCATTGTCTAGCTTACAACAGATTATTTTACTAAAAAAAAAAAAAAAATAAAATAAAATAATAATAATAATAATAATAATAATAATAATAATAATAATATTTATATATATATATATATATATATATATATATATATATATATATATATATATATATGAAATATAATAATAATAATAATAATAATATATATATATGCCGAGTTAGAACACACATTCAGTCCTCTGAAAAAAGTAACGTTATTGTCATTTATTTTTCTTGTAGGATCTAAACGTAAAAGACTCTCGTTATAGATATAGAAATACCATTTCTTGCATACATTATGATGCATGAAAATGCATATTGTAATCAAAATTACTGCGTTCATTTCTCTGTTGATCTCAGTCTGTTTGACATGCATGCACGTTTTGAAAGTTATACTTAGTTCGGTTACAGGGTTATGCCAAATTAAGTGAAGTATTTCTGCAAATTGACAAGCAATGGACAAAAACATTTGTGTCGCAATTATCACACTAATAAAGCAAAAGAAAAAAAAAGAAAAGAAAAAAAAAGACTACACAATATGGCACAACTTACTGACTTGCCATGTTTTAACTTATATAAAAAAGGTAACATTTTACAATTAGGTTCATTAGTTAATGTACTAACTAACATGAACTAAGCATGAGCAATACATTTGTTACTGCATTTACTAATCTTCGTTAACGTTAGTTAATGAAAATAAAGTTGTTCATTGTTCATGTTAGTTCACAGTGCATTAACTAATATTAACAAGATTTTAATAATGTATTAGCAAATGTTAAAATAAACATTAACAAAGATGTATAAATGCTGTTTAAATGCAGTTCATTATTAGTTCATGTTAACTAACGTTGTTAACTAATGAACCTTAAAGCGTTTAAAAAAAATAATAATAATAATGTTGGTTGTAATAATCACCTGATGAGGGGTGAGTTCCACTCCTGTGGTCTCATCAACTAACTGGAATGTCATGGCAAAGTTTTGATGGCTGTCTGCCATAAAAGACGCTTTAGCTTTAGTTGGATATTCCACTCTGAAACAAAGAATTTGGCATATATATTGGCACAGTTTTACAATAAAATGAAAATCAATGAAATAGAGCTTGATAAATGCTAATCTTGCCTTGTGATTTTGGGGCCAATACTCTGGTCCTTGTCTACCACAGACAAATCCATGTTGTTGATTCCAACCTGGGTAGAGACCTTTACCTTGAGCTGAGAAAGAATCAAAAAAGTTCCAATCTCAGGCTTTAAAAACTAAAAAAAAAATTTGTAATACATTAAAATGGACATTCATAAATGCAAATATGCTGGGAGAAAGGAAAAATACAGCAATTACAGTAATTGTGTCTTTTTTGCTTTGTTCAGTGAAAGAGGCCTATGACTTCTGAAAATCTCCACAGCAAATGTGACACTCTTGACCTTATAATTGTGGACTGAACAGTCAGTGCAATTATTCTTTACATAGTTACAATCTGAATGAGCGCTTGCTTGACCAATTAAACATGTGAATGTTGAGTGAATAAGGAAATGAATCACAGTTCCCTGAAACTGTTCACAAGAGTTAAAGGCCAAGGTCAACTCTTTGACCTGAATGTGTGAATTATGAGAAGTCATGACACACAAACTAAAAAAAACATACAAACCCAACTTTTTTTTTCCATGCCTTTAAGTACCTAAGTTAAGTACCTCAATATGGTTGGCAACAAATCGGTTGTCACCGGCAATGACAACAGAGAACTGATAGTAGCCACTCGCTGGTTGGTTGCCCATGAAATTCAGCTCAAAAACCCCACTGTGAAACAGAAAAGACTTTTAAAAACATGAAATAATTAAAAAAAATTAATTGTGTCAAGCTTATTATTGCATTACTTATCCACAATTCTGAAATTGTATAGTTAATAAGCTAATGATGTCAAAAGTAGTGGTATTTGTTACCATACAAATATTAAAATACAAAACGAACTATAAGAATACCAGTCTTTGTATTGTGTATTGTGTTCAATAGCATTTAAGTTTTACAGTACTTTCAAAATTGTATGGCCAATCACTGGTATTGGTCTCAATACCAGACTTTTCACTGGTATCAACTGTTTAGCTTGTGTTTGGTATTTTAATAACTCTAGAACAAGCAATATCCATCATTTTAAAAGAGATCTACAATGCACATACTCTTTGAGGGTGAATGGTGCATGACTTAGGATGGCAGATTTTGAGGTCACAGCACTGGCGGACTCCACTAGCACACTGGCTGAACTGAGCGGCTGGCACAAGATATTTGTCACTTGAAGCTGCATTGACAAACACAGAAAGTACAGAATCAGATCATCTCAGGGTGCAAAAAAATAGTAAAATAATAATAAAAAAAATACTGGTATAGGGATTGGGAAAAACAAACATTATTATCATCAAGACTTATCACAAGATCAGACAACTGAAAGAGGTCTGAATTTTTTAAATACCCTTTAAAGAGCAAGAGTGTGTTCACACTTGTAGTTCAGTTCTCTTGGTTCTTTTGGTCCAGACCAAAAAAAAAGAAGATACATTTAGATACAAAAACAAACCAACCAAAAAAAACGCCTTGTGTGACAACACATCCAGTTTTTAGTTTGTTTAAATGTCTTTGCCATTTTTGTTGATCAAATATGAACGTAACACAGGACACCACCTTGCCCAAACTTCTCTCCTCACTGGGTAATTAAGGGAAAGTGGTAGAGCAGCCATTTGGGAAATTCTGCAGCCAGAAAACCCCATGAAGCACTGGGGGAGTGTCTTAAAAAAACTCACAACATCACTGTGTGTCCCACGGTCACGTATGCATTTCTTACTCTTAGAGTCATCTTTGAACAATTAATGTTATGCATTTATTATTTCTGAATTGGCTTCTAACTGTCTATTAGTGTAATTGGCATAATACATTTTTACCTGATAAATAAAATGTTCTTTTTGATTCATTCTGTATTATTCGTAAATCATTTTTCTAGTAGATTAAAGTGGAGTCTGGTATTACCACAAACATGTTTTCAAGACAGATCATATGGAAGGCTCAATGAATGGAGTATCATTTGAGACCTTTCGATTTCTGACCATCACTGCCTTAAGTTGCAGTTTTCGTGAATATACAAAAATTATGCTTTTTGTTATGAGTGAGCAGAGTGCGGCCGACTTGAAGGTAAAATGTTCACCCTGCATCCTCTGTCTAAGATCAGAACTGACGAGTTTGAGGCTACGACTGGCCAGTGTAAGTTCTCTGTGCGATACCGGGTCCTTAATGAACAAATAATTGAAAAATGGGATACCCAGAATAATCAAATATCTAAATTAATAGAAACGCAATCTAAATGTAGTCAGATTAAGTGTGCAGCTAAAGCAAAATTTAAACTAAATTCAAACTTCACAGGAGCGCTGAATAGACATACACGCATTATATACACCTTCACCCAGGCCGTTGGATTCCGCTCATTGGGCCAATGGGTGGCCCCTACAAAGTCCTATGCATACTGGAAGCGGACCAAGACCCACCATTTCAGGGGGCACATCAAGGTTCGGGATGGCAGCGCATGAACTTATTCAAATGAACCGCACAAACAGAGTAATCACACCAGTGTTTGTTTTAATCGAACCAAACCAGGCAAATGTGAACACACCCCAAGTCTTTCTACTGGCAGTAGAGCATGTGCACAACACATTTCACACTCCTTTTTGAACCTAAGTGCTGTTGTTTCAATATTTTACGTCTTTGGTTTAAAATTTTAAATGGGTCATGAAATGCAGTTTCAGATTTTATATTGTTTCTCAAAGTTAGTTTGTGAAGTTTGTTAAGTTTGAGCACCATAAAAAAAGATAAATTTTCCTTCCTCATTTTCACACTGATGAATACTCAATTTCTTGCAGAAACAGAAACAAACTCCCATTGCTGTGATTGGCTAACCTCATTGACAAACACATTGACTAACACAACAGCATGTAGTGTTTTGATACTCGAGATGGCAAGCACTGTGATAGAGCCGTATATGTTTGAACCCGAGTCAGAACCAGAGGCAGAAGAAATTGAAACAAAGGGAAGCATGTTGAGGAAAAAATTTTACGAAATAGTCTGTTGTGAAATGTGAAGAACAAACAAAAACTTTATCTTTCAGTTGCTGAGGCAATGTATTTCCAATGCTCGGATCTTTAGAAAGGCTATGCAAAGTTTCTGGATTTGCAGTTTCTTTACATTCACTCACAGAAAAACAGTTTTTGAGAGTTTGACAGTCCAACTCGACATCTTTATCCAACAGTAGTATTGCTCTTGTGTTTGATGGACAGACATGAGCTTTTCAGAACACACCTCCTTGATTACATACAACAATGTTATATGTTAATGAGCACGTGGAGGAGAACTAACATCTTGACTGTACCGATTTCCAATCCAGTCATTTGAGAAGAGTAGAAATAATTCACATTTGAGAAGTTAGTTTTGAGTTCTAAAACTTGCAGTATGTTTTTATTATTAGAGTAACTTCTTATATGTGTAAATAAAAAACATTTTGATTCTCAATTTCATGACCCCTTTCCTAGATATTTTAATTAGCACACACTCAAAAATGAGGCCTACCTGGAGGAAGGGATGGCTGTGGGATACAGCAGCAGGGCCCTGGGCACTGACAATAACAGGCACATGGAAGCGATTGTTGGAAAGCGCTGCAGCTGCACTGGCCACACTGAATGCCTCTGAGAGAGAGTCCCAAGACTTCTTACTGAAGATTGAATTCACCAGCTGGATTACCTGATCCTGTGATTGAAAATTGTGCTTTTTACTACAATTTGTTGGTGAAATATAAACTCTTAAAAAAGGTAGTAAACTAATAACTTGTTCAAAATATGGAGGCATCACTAAATGGTTTACATTTAGTCATTTAGCAGACGCTTTTATCCAAAGCGACTTACAAGTGAGGAAAACAAACAAGCGATTCTTCATGAATCTTCATAATTATCAAAGGCCTCTCTAAAGTTATTTTTTCTAGGTATCTAATGGGTTTATAGGTAATTAAATAGCTTTCAATATACAAGTATATATGCTGTTAAAATTGCTAAAACAGTGATTACCGATTACATGAGACACGATTAATTTCAGTAAACTATACTGTTTCTTTCAGCATACCTACTGATGTTCATTCATGTTTATTTCGTACTGCAACTAGTTGTAAGGAAGAAGTGATGATCGGTACATATATTGTTGATCGTGCTGCCGCTTGAACCGAGGTGCTACAACAATCTGTCACCCCCTATTAACCCCTTAAGCCCCGAAGGCATTTTTAGTGGAGTTTTTTTGACACACAGTGACATACAAAAAAGTAAAGACTCATAACTCCAAAACTATAGCAAAGATAGTCAAAAGGTTGGTATCTTTTTTTTAAACTCGTAATTACTCGTGATCGACGCATGGGGTTATGTTGATCTTGGACTCATTTCAATCGAGAGCATCCACTGTAAGTAATGATGTGCTATGTTCTATAATCTATGCATCTTTCATGACGTTAAGCGAAAATCCCACGTGAAACCTGTGGGGTTTTATGTGTCACAATTGCATGAGCAATATCTCGTGATCAACTTATTGTATAATGTTTATGTTGGACTCATTTTAATTGGGAGTATCTACTGTAAATAATGGTGTTCAATTCCCTACAATCAGAGCATGTTGCATTAAGTTACGAGTCAAAACGTGAATAAATGCATCAGATTATTTACATATGTCTTGTGGAGCTTCACGTACAAAAACTCGCTCAAGTTTAGTCAAAGACCAATTACGCTTGTTGTATTCTACTACGCGAGACCTTCCAAATGACAGATCACATTGATTATCTGAGCTGTATGATGCTTTTGACACATTGGAGTACATAGTATAAAAAATTTAATAAATTATTTCTTTAAATTATTTTTAAGCAAATAACTCAGCAGTACTTAGGAGTTAATCAAAGGGGCTAGATTCATTGTAAAGTTCAGACTAAGCTTTCAAATGACACCTATTTTGTGATGATCATGGCAGGAGTTTTGAAAAATATGACTAATTTTTTTTGTAACTACGTGGCACCTGCGGGTGGTACACTCCATTTTAGAGAGACGACCATCACTCTGGTTGGACGAACAAAATGGTTTGATGCATTAAGCTGAGTTTCTAAGCTTTAAAATGATTCCTATTTTCTTTTATTCCTGTCAGTGGTTGTTTAGAAATTTGGCAGGACACTTCGGGCTTAGGGGGTTAAAGAGTGCCAAAACTACATTTTTTTTTAATTTCTTGATAAAATTGACAGGATTTGAAAGTTGAGACTGTTTCATATAAGTAACTAAGCTTATTGTGATTATTGGATAGCAGGAATGCCACATATGTTTAGTGTAGTTTTGTAAATAAATGAACAGAAAACCTCTTAGAATAAAAGATTGATCTTGAGGCATTAGAATGCATATCTGCATCAACTAAAATCAAGAAATCGATATTGTTAATCTAGCACCAATGTCCACAAGGACATGTTTACCTGTTTATTACCATTGTGTGCATGAAACATAAAACACGTAGACACAGTGGAAACACACCATCAGAGAAGTACTAATTAAACATCACTATTTTGGTCAAAGTTTTTATCCATCTAAATCTTGCCAAAAATCGAAAAATGCTGTTTTACATAGTTCTATATTTATTTCAAACTCCAAACCTCTTTCAACGGGGGCTCCATGTCCACATGATCAGATAGTGCGTACGCAGCGGAAACAAACAGTGCTGTGGCCTCCAGCCCCTCCTCAAACTGAAGATACAATCCTCCTAGATCATCTAAACGGGCAGCAAGATCCTACAAAAAAAAAGTACAGAAATCACATCAGAATCCCAAAACAATAAATAAAATTAAAAGTGCACATAAACCACGTGACAATGTTTGAAGAAAAAAATGTTTTGAATATTTCTAGGTCATATTTCATCCCACTAAGATTTATTATATTTTGCACTTATAATTGTAATAATGAAGTGTGTGTGTATATATATATATATATATATATATATATATATATATATATATATATTTTTTTTTTTTTTTTTTCATTCATTTGTTAATTTACTTCATTACACTAAATTAGCCTACGCAAAGTCAGTATTCTTTTATACTAACTGAACTATGGCTAATAAATCAGAAATTATCTGTTACACCCTCACACCTCAATCTCCTCCAGGAAATCTCCAAGTTCAGCTTGCTGAGAGAGACGAGACGCAGTCTGCAGTGCCAGAACGATTCTGTCAGAAAGAGATAAAATTGGAGATATGTCTCAAGAGGTAACTAATAAGGATTCCACAAAGAAGGCCTCAAGAAAAAACAATGTTTGGAAATGTACTAACGCCAAGACATTATCCTCTTTGGAGATGCGAGCTTTCAGGGCACTGACCACTTCCTCTGAGGCCAGAGGTAGCCCAAGGGAGCTGAGAGCACTCACAGACTGATGAATCTGAGATGCCGTAGAGTCCTCACTCACAGTAGCCAACAGCAAATCTCGTGTGTCATTTGATACAGAAATCTGTCAGAATCAAAATACAGCAACAATAGTTTTTACAGGACCGTACAATGAGAGCATTTTACTTGCATGCATGACACACAAAAACAAACCTCACTGATTCTCGTGCATCACGCAAACATGGATGGGCTTTATGTTTACCATATTTGATGAGCTTTATGTAGATCATTTTTGGGAGGAGACGTCACAGTTACGTTGCTGCAGTTGCATGTGCATTGTGGCGGCAGAAAAAGAGTGGTAAAAATGGAGGAAAACAAACAAAATTCCTGGAATCTCAGAATTGAAAGACAAAAAAAAGATGGTCTTCATTTTTACAGAATACCATTGTCGAAGAAGCTAAGATGCAGGCATTTATGGTTGCAAGCCATTAAACACACAGACTGGACTGATGAAACCTGCGGCCATCACCCAACTATTAAAGAATGAATTTGATGTATAGATCTATATAATATTCACATATGCACATGGGCGTAATGTAGCCCAACAGTTTTAGCATGAAATACTATTTAAACCTATGATGTTTTTCTCTCAATTCTGACTCTCACAATTGCAAGTTATTATTTACCAATTCAGATTTTATAACTCGCAACTGCAAGTTTATATCACAATTCTGAGAAAAGTCAGAATTGTGAAATATGAACTCACAATTTTGAGGAAAAAAGGCAGAATATTGAGTTTCTCTCTCACAATTTAGATTTTTCTTCTGAGAATTGAGAGATATTACCTTTTTAATAATTTTATTCAATGGATTCCATAGTCTGCTACTGCAGAACTGTCATTTTCTGCCACCAGGTAGGCTCCGAACACAAAACACATCATCTGTGTTTGCATACAGCCAAATGGTCAATAAATCTCTTCAGAAGACATTGATTAAACTGCTCGATTCACAAGAATTACGTTAACCATGTCTTTATGTACATGTTGTAGTGTTAAAATTGTTTGTTATGGGGTGTTTTTAAAGTAAATCACATAATGTGGTTAACAGCAAATTATATTTATAACTACAAATATTATGATTTTAAGAGCATTTCAAGCACTCATTAAAGAGTTTTTCCATTGTTTCCTTATGGGTTCCTGGGTCAAAACTAGGGATGGGTATCGTTAAGGTTTTAACGGTATTACTACTCTTACCGATACTGCTTAACGGTCCGGTACTTTAACGGTATTCTTATCGGTACTTTGTGTTGTGTGTGTTTTTTTTTTAAAGAACAAATTGAGAACAGAATTAACATTGCTTTATTTTTTTAATGTAAAATTAATAAAGCAATTATTTATAGTGAAAGAAACAGCCATGTTTGAACAAATAACTATTATACAAAAAACAAATGAATGTAAAACAAATTAAATAAACTATATTTTTCTGTAAAAGAACATACCTGACGTAGATAGGGCAACCACCAGAGACGAGCTAGCTAGGCAGTCGAAAACTTTGCATTTCTCTGTCTGCACGCAATGCACTTTGAAAGATGCTTTGACAGATTGCTTGTGTTTCCGCCCTTACATGTAAAAACCTTGTTGCGTTGTCTGCATCAACTTTAGTGAAGTATAACCACACTTTTGAACGTGTTGCTCTATCAGGCATCGTCACTCTTTGTATTAAGCAGAAGTTTTCGTGCTGTGAAGTGTGCACACTTCACAGTTGTTGTTGTTGTGTGTGTGTGTGTGTGTGTGTGTGTGTGTGTGTGAGACAAACAGCCTCCGCGGCGCGCATGAGAGATCTCACAGACAAACGTCTTAATATTATCACAAATTAGAAATGTTTGGCAAGATAAAATGTGCACGATAACATTATTAAGCAGGAATACACAGTACATTTATTTTTATTTTTTTCTCCAGCACTGAAAGCAGAACCGATAGCGTCAGATCTTACTGATACTACGGTCTTTCATAATTTAGCACCGGGGCCAGTTTAACACCGGGTTTCGGTACCCATCCCTAGTCAAAACTGGTGGTGGTTTGGTGGTGGATGACAAACCCAATCATCCACATACAGCACATGCGAACTGTGAGCCCAGCACGGAATCTTAAATGCAAAGAAACACAGTTTGTAATATTAACTCATCCTGTTTATTTGTGAAAAAAACCACTGTCAGGACAAATCAAATACAAACTGAATCCACAAAAGCAGCACTATATTACCGCCATTCTCGACAATGTACCTTTGTAAAAGTGGAGATTTGGTACCATACTTATTAGCATGATCAACAAATATAGACAGACTGTACATAGAACAATTTAGGACTCAAACTCTCTGCAAGTTCTTGTTTTAATGTTGATTATCGTGACGTTGTTTAGAATTAGAGTAATTCTAAACAACAACACGTAACAAGAACTGGTTCTTCGAACTTGAACAAGAACTTACAGAGAGAATTCAGCCATTCGTTTTGATTGCGCTGCGTTGGGACCGGAAGTAGCGATATACACTGCTTCACTTACTGGAAATAGGAAGTGTGATAAAGGTCAATGATAATCTTAAATGATGCAACTCTGGCCTGATTGGGCAAGTGACAGTTCTGTCCCGAAGGTCCTGCATCACATTGTGCTGCTTGCTTGTAAGGATGCGATGCGATTATGTGAGGCTATTTGCACATTTTGAAAGAGAGTATCACTTTTTGAAATTTGTGAAATTACGCCTCACAGAAAGAATTACTGATCTAATTACTTATCTGTGATTGATTTCCTCATTCAGCCCAATAAATGCATAAAACTTAACAAAACCTGTGCAATTCGAGCCCTGTATGTATGCATGTATGTACATACATATATACATATATTATAAAAATGTGTATGTGCTGGTCATATAATTAGAATATCATCAAAAAGTTGATTTATTTCACTAATACCATTCAAAAAATGAAACTTGTATATTATGTTCATTGATTAGACAGACTGATACATTTCAAATCTTTACTTCTTTTAAATTGATGATTATAACTGACAACTAAGGAAAAAAAAAAAAACGCAAATTCAGTATCTCATACAATTAGAATATTGTGAAAAGGTTCAATATTGAAGACACCTGGTGCCACACTCTAATCAGGTAATCAGCTGAAAACTCATCTCTTCCGTGAACACTTAATCCCCTCATAAAAAAAAAAAAAAAAAAAAAAAAAAAAAAAAAAACCTTTCCTTTCCTTTCCCCTTCCTACTCTAGCTTATGGTACTGAGCAATTTATGAAACTTGTATTGTGAGCACTTCCTGTGTTATTTGCCAACTCATGAATAATCGCTTATTTGTTTTCCTCACTTGTACGTCGCTTTGGATAAAAGCGTCTGCTAAATGACTAAATGTAATGTAAATGTAATTAACTCAAAATACCAGCAAATGCCTTTAAATGGTTTCTCAGTCTAGTTCTGTAGTCTGTAGGCTACACAATCATAGGGAATCACAATCACTGCTGACTTGACAGTTGTCCAAAAGACGACCATTGACACCTTGCACAAGGAGGGCAAGACACAAAAGGTCATTGCAAAAGAGGCTTCACAAAGCTCTGTGTCCAAGCACAAAAAACTATACAAGCAATAGGGATAACCGCACCCTGGAGAGGATTGTGAAACAAAACCCATTCAAAAATGTGGGGAGATTCACAAAGAGTGGACTTGCAGCTGGAGTCAGTGCTTCAAGAACCACTACGCACAGACGTATGCAAGACATGGGTTTCAGCTGTCGTATTCCTTGTGTCAAGCCACTCTTGAACAACAGACAGCGTCAGAAGAGTCTTGCCTGGTCTAAAGACAAAAAGAACTGGACTGCTGCTGAGTGGTCCAAAGTTATGTTCTCTGATGAAAGTAAATGTTGCATTTCCTCTGGAAATCAGGGTCCCAGAGTCTGGAAAAAGAGAGGAGAGGCACACAATCCACATTGCTTAAGGTCCAGTGTAAAGTTTCCACAGTCAGTGATGGTTTGGGGTGCCATGTCATCTGCTGGTGTTGGTCCATTGTGCTTTCTGAGGCCCAAGGTCAACGCAGCCGTATACCAGGAAGTTTTAGAGCACTTTATGCTTCCTGCTGCTGACCAACTTTATGGAGATGCAGATTTTATTTTCCAACAGGACTTGGCACCTGCACACAGTGCCAAAGTAACCAGTACCTGGTTTAAGGATCATGGTATCCCTGTTCTTAATTAGCCAGCAAACTCACCTGACCTTAACCCCATAGAAAATCTATGGGCTGTTTTGAAGAGGAAGATGCGATATGCCAGACCCAACAATGCAGAAGAGCTGAAGGCCACTATCAGAGCAACCTGGGCTCTCATAACACCTGAGCAGTGCTACAGACTGATCGACTCCATGCCACGCCGCATTGCTGCAGTAATTCAGGCAAAAGGAGCCCCAAATAAGTATTGAGTGCTGTACATGCTCATACTTTTCATATTCATACTTTTCAGTTGGGCAAGATTTCTAAAAATCCTTTCTTGGCGCACTCCAATTTCGCCCCAGCACCAGGCGCAAGTCAAACGCGTGCAGAAAGGATACAGTGAGCGGTGAACATTATATACAGCCGTTACGTCCAAGGACGTATTCAATGCGTTTAATACTTGTGTGCCTGGATGTTCTTTTTCATTTTCTCTTTCTGTCTTTCTCTCTCTTTTGCATCGAGACAGGTGTGCCAATCAGCAGTGTCCAATTAGTCTGATGACTTCAGAGGTGATTAGATACTGACGGGAACGAGTGGAGATAAGAGGCGGAGGATCCATGGAAGGAGGAGAGAGACTTTCCTATTGCCTGGGGCAACCCTTCCTCCCTATTGCCCAGACTCATTGAACGTTTGATTGTGTTTAATCTATGCCTGAGTAAGTGAACTCAGGGCTGTGGTGTGTTCCTTAAACAGAAAGAACTGGAGTCATGTAAACATTTCTTTTTATTATTGTTTTTTTTGTGTGTTAGGTTAGTTATGTTTGTTATTATGATTACGTTTTTCTAGAAGTAAGAATCTGTAGGGGGAGGATGTTTTTTAGGGGTCGGTTTTTGTAGGGATTTTGTTATGATGGTTTTCAAATTAAACAAAGATATTAATTTGAACTGGTGTTTGTGTTGACTCTGGGAAGGGAGGTTGGATTGCCCATGTTCTCTCTCCAAGTTTCTTTTTCTTTTTTTGTTACTAACTTCCCAGTCCTAGATCAATTTTCTCAACTGGTGAGTTTCAAGATCGTTTTGAGTGGGTCACATTGTGTGCAGTCAAAGAAACAACAACATAATATTCTGTTTTTCTGATGACACTTATTATGAAACACGTGTGTGAAAGTGGGTGACACTCCTGTCAGATGCTGAGAGAAATGGGTTGTCCTTATACAGTATCTGCGGTCAGATTTTATGTTGTCAGGCAATATGTCAGTAAAACACAGTAAAAAAAAAACTATTAATTTCCTGTCATGTCAGCCGTTGTACTGTGCTCGCACTTAACGTGCAAAAACGGCACGCTGTACATTACTTCACTAAAGCGCATTTTTTAATTTTTGCAAATGATAATGCAACAATATAGAAAGTTAAACATTTAGTGTTTGCTTTAGTAGTTTTAGAATAAGAAACTCAATTGTTGAAGAGTTCATTGATTACAGCCTTTAAAATGGATGACTCCCAGTGTTCTGACAACTGAACAAGGGAGTTGATTATGACAACCACTGATTAAGACAAATAAGGAGAGAGATGATGTATCTTACCTCACATCCAGAGAGAGCTTGACTGGCTTCTGCCGCATAAAACAGTGACTCGATACTGGGGGGATTTAGGTTTGATTTGATAAACCTGCATGTTTCCTGAGGTAGAGAGGAAAGACTAAATTAGAGACAGTGATAAAGACTTACTAACATTTCACCAATATGAAAGATGTTTTTCTTACATCTGCATCTGCAACAAAGACCCCCAACTTGCTAAGTCCAACAACAGAGTAATAAGCAGACTTGAGGTCAGTGAGGGGTTGGTTCAATACAGCCTGGAGTCTGGCCACGTCGCTGGTGGTCAGATGATGGGACGGCGTCAGGGTCTGGGTCTCAATAACCAGGGTCAGGATCAGCAAGCTGAACAAACCTTCAAACGGATACATGGACAAACTGAAAGCAGTTCATATGATGACACATGAGCATTTTAGGGAGACTACATGCAAGAGAAACGTTTGGCTGCTAGTAAAGCATAAGGTGCATTTTGTGGGAGTGAAAAGAGCTGGGTTGTTTGAAATCAAGTGGAAACTCTGCAAATTGGATGTCTGAAACTTTGATACTTTTATAGAGATTGCCCTCACAAAGAGCAATTTTGTAGCCAATTCAATATTTTAAATACGAGCTTAAGTTGAAAAGTATACATTTACTAGAGACGCCCATAAAAGTGCCCTTATTTATCCTTTTATAACACAACAACAAAAGTGAAACTTGAAAACTTTAAGAGTTAAACACCAGAAATTACGTGTTCTATAACGTTACCATATTCAGAAAGCTACAGTACTAACGTTACGTTGCTACTGTATCAGAATAAATGAAAGTGCTGATTGACTGGTTGGTGAAAGCGTCCTGCAAGATTTGTTCGAATAAAATTTGATAAACTGCACTTACTAAAACTGCCTAAACATATCAGTAACGTATGACTATTTACTCAATGTATTTTAATAAACATAAATCTTAAATAACAGCATAAAAACGTGCAAAAATGACACTTACAGTGATGAGCCATGTCGCCTAATGCAGCGTCACCAAAAGCTCAAAGAACTTCCGGGACACACGGATGAAACCTATTTCACCGGTGTGGGGTGAACTATGGGTTCATGTGATCCAATAAAAATATCAAAATATCAAAAAAAAAAAAATAACAACTCAATGATATGAGTACGTATGTTATACGTACAATACAAAACGTGTGTTATATATTCAAAATTCGCAAATATTTAAGAAGGTATGAAACGGACATTACATTGAGGCAAAACACCCCTACAAACTAGATATGGTGTGAGCCAAGTCATGCAAAAATGAATGAAACATAGATGTGTTACTTTATAGGTCTTTTGTAATAGTGTACGCTAAAATTAACATCTTTCAGAAGATCACGGTGATACCATTTCTTTGACAATTAAAACAGACTCGGCGCAGTGAAGGGCCAACGGTGTATTATGTTGTGCTTTGTGTCTTTTTGTGATTGGCCTCTCCAATACTAGCCCTCATTCCAGCCAACCAGATACAGGATAACCCCCACATGAAAAGTCATCAGGTTGTTCAAGTCAAAGCGGCGCTGCGCAGACCGATCGGTGTGTTCCAAATGGCACACTATTACTGCTTACTGCCCAGTACTCAGTGCATACTGCCTACTTTTTTTTTTCGAGAATAGTGTGTGAAATAGTATACAATATGCAACAAAATGTTACAGAGGAGAGTAGTATGCTACAGTGTTGTCACATGACAAAAATTAAACATCAATTGAGCACAGCTGTCCAGGTTGTTATGTTACCTTACAAATTAATGTTATAACCTTAGGCTTGTTCGAGAAAGTAGGTGGCGACAATGCTCCTAAGGAGTTGGTCGCCAATAAAAAAAGAAGAAGAAGAAGGTTTGTTCGAGATGCATCAGTGTATGACACCAAAGTACCGCGAGAGCGACTGGAGAGCAGACTTCTCTTTTGAATCGCTCCCGACCCCTGGTACTTTAATGTCATACGCCTATCGGTGTGCGCAGCGCTGATGCATCTTGAACAAAGGTGCAAACCTGAGTGAAAATTTCCTGTCTTTCGACTGTCCTCAATAACGGTCTTGATTTACCCAATAACAATTCTGTTTATTGGTGCAAAGTCAAGTTAATTCGGTATTATTAAATCATGTTTTTCACTTAAAATCAGTGGATTAGATTTTATTTTTCTTGATAAAAAAATCTAAACTTAAATTTGCACATAAAAATGTGCTTAACATGTCAATTAACTGGTTTGATTCAAGTCAAAAATATAATTATCATGTTTGAATCAAATTTACTAGGTTAGATCATTTTTATTTACTTGAGAACTCACCAGTTGTGATTCTGGTTTCTGGCAAGCCATTTTAACATTTAAAGTAACCATAATTTTTTTTTTTTTTTTACACAATGTTGCAGTGTTTCCCCCTGAGATAATTTTGACTCCCCTGGTGTAAATGTGTGCATTTTAAGACGTTTGAGGCCAAAACAATTTGACAACAATAACTTTAAAACCATATCAGTATAGCATATATTATTTGTCAAACATAGCCTGATCACAAAAACATGAGAATCAGAAATGTACGCTATAATGTGTATTCACAATACAACCTAGAAATATAGAAGAGACTGTTCTGTAAGAGACTGATGCAATCACATACACATTCCAGGGGCGTCGGACTGGGGGGAAAACCAGTACTGATTACCGGGGCCCCAAGGGGAGAGAGGGCCCTTGAAAAGTCTGGAATATATTTTATTTTACCTGGATATTTTCATTTCCTAATTAAATTTCATAATGAATGTCAGATGAAATGTAAAGTTAGTGTATTGGCTGAATAACTGTTTGACTGACTACATTTTGTATAAGTAAAGACTATACAAAGGTGTCGGGGGGCCCATCAGGACTGCCTATGCATAGGGCCCAGGAACTTGTTCTACGGCCCTGACACATTCATTATTAATCTTATGCTGAACGGCTTCAGTAGTATTAACATATACCTTGTGTCACTTTTGATTGATTTATTGCCTTTTATGACAGTTTTATGTCCACTTCATAACTCCCAGATGGAGTGACAGGTTGAGAGGTTGACATGTGTCAGATGTCAGGTCAGAGCAACCGGATGTTAGTTAATTTATGGGTTTATGGTATCAGGTGGTGTCACGTTGTGACGTGTCTACGTGACTTCCACTGCTGACTTCTGGATGTGTTAAAAAGACAAAACAGATCAAACAGATGTAAGAATGACTTTGATAGTAATTTGGTAATTCCTTCCTGGCATGGTGGCTCCTTCCAGTCTGAAGGGTTAAAAAAGGCGTTATGTCTGCGACCACGCTTCCGATGATCGTTGAATCTTAAAAGACATCAGAGTTAGTTTCACATTATGTCGACACCTCAGTAGGAAATACAGTGGTTGTTCAATTCAGTAAGTGTTAATTGAGTCAAAATATTTGTCAAGACAAACAGGATGACCATTACCCTCGCACCATGGCGACATCCTTTTAAATAACATGTTTGTGATCTTTTTAGAACAAATGTGTGTGTGCGTGTGTATGTGTGTGTTTTGCCACCATAGTATGTGTGACGAGCAGGGCAGGCGAGAGCCGTGAGGGAACGGCGCGAGGCCGGTGACGCGAGAGATAACGAGCTCCAGCTGCTCGGCGCACCGGTCTCGGATCTCTCACGGAGGAGCTCCGGAAGCATAAAAGAGGAGCGACAACAGTGAAGGACGAGAGAGGACCAGGCCTGGATTTTATGTTGTGTTTTATTTTGTTTGTGTGGGCGGTAGTCGCCGTGAGGAACTGCCGCCCTTCTGCTTTCGTTTTTGTTTGTTTATTTGTTCATTAAAGTTTGTGAACGTTCGCCGGTTCCTGCCTCCTTCCTTCCATTGAGCCCCGTTACAGTATGATCAGTAGTACCTGAACTATAGGTTAATGTTAGTACAAAGACAAAAAATCAGAAATATTCAACAAGCCAAAGAGTCCTCATTACCCACACAACTCAGAATAGGTGATGTTTGGGAGATGCTCTTTCTAGAACATCTGTATCTTTGTTTCCAAACACGTCGATAGATTCATTATTAAAAAGACAAAAGAATGGACAACAATTATTACTCACAGTGAAGGTCTTTGCGAGTCAACCTGGTGGGGGAAGAGTGCATCCTAAATGTGTGTGTTAATGGTTTTACGACAGTTGCTTAGGCTAGATGTTTTAAGAATGATACTTCATCAAAACCTTTCTGGTGATTCTCTGGACTCACACAAAAAAAAAAAAACATCTTATACTAATTTAGTATACATAAACTTGTTCAACTCAATTCACATTTATTTGTATAGTGCTTTTCACAATATGCATCGTTTCAAAGCAGCTTTACAGAAAAATGCATTTAGCGTTGGTGCATATTGAACCAGAGTTTGCGTCATCTGAAGACCTCGCATTGTGTTGGGGTCATCTCTTCACAAGTGTTGAGACATCTGAAGTCTTCATAAGATCTGAATTCGTCTTTACTTTTGTTCAATTTTAAGAAATTATTTAGTTTTAATCCAAATCACTGTGTGTGTGTGTGTGTTTTACAAAAGAACAAATACACATTTGACTTCAAAATTCTGAGCAAAATATGACACGTGCGATTTTAAAAACGTTTAACATTTTACATTTGTATGCAAAAGCAAGGCGTGTTGTCCATTTTCTTTAAATAAAACTTTTACTTTATTTTATTCTTTAATTTCTTTTAAAACAGTCTGATGGCAAGCATTTTTTATTAGTAATGTAGCCGAGTAGTTTCCTCACACGAGTAAAACTCTTTGGATGTGTATGTGGCATACACATCATTTTCACTTTTTTTTTTTAAATGAATGAATGAATGATTGAACCTTTTTTCTTTTGACAAAACTACTTTTCAAATGATTTACCTGAGGTGTTTGACAAACACAAAGGAAACATGTTGATCACTAAGTTTAAGGCATGTAGTACAAATATGCAATTCTCTAGAAAGCTAGGTGTGATCTTCATGAGGTTGGAACACAAAACACTTTGTATTGGGTGATCCAGACCAAGCTTCATACTAAAAGAAAATATTATGGAAGTCATTTTCAAACTGTGAGTATGCTTCCACAAGTAATTATACAATATTTTCAATATGAATATCATGGTTTCATGTTGCTTTAAAGATTTTTTTTTTTTAGTTTTTTATTTATTTATTTGTTTATTTGCACTTTTTTAACACTTCAATATTCACCAAAAGATTAAAGAAATGAGCTTAGGATGCACTTCAGCTATTACCATCTTCTTTGACCCCAAATAAACAGGTAATGGAATGTTCTATCAAAGCGACACAATATACAGTAAGAATCACTAAGAAAAAAAAGTGTAGTTTATAATAAAAACACACACAAAAAAAGCAGTTTTGAGCAGTTTATAATGATGTTTTTTTTTATTACTACACTAGTTTTAGTTCAGATAGCAGATGACACTGTGCATGTGTTGTTTGTTGGACTGTTTTTTATTTTTTATTTTATTTTTTTATCTAGGTGAAGACTGTTCTTTGAGATCTCTAAACATTCAGTGTAGGAATAAATGAAAATTAAGAATATAAGCGATAGTCCTTCTGCTTGAGTGTTTGACTAAATTGATGTTTCTTTTAGAGCAACTTTCCAGCTATCTATGATATGGGATCACATGATGCATCAACACGAAAAGTAAGTCATCTTGTTTTACACTTAAAACTATTATGTTTAATCACAACTAACGACCTGAAAGCTGCACATTTATTAAAGTTTGAGGTTGTTAAGCAGCATTCAACACTGGTAAAATCCGAAGATAAAATTCAAAAATTATGTGTACACAAAACACCATGTAGCCCAAATCACTGAGAAAAGATGGAACACCATACAAGAAAAGCACCGTTTATAATAAATACAGAATACAGAAAAAGCCATTCATGAGCAATTTCTAAGTTTGTTACAAGTTTGTAAATGTGGTTTTGCAAATTACATTTTTTATTACGCCACTAATTTTAGTCATCTTGTTCAGAGAGCAGATGACACTATTCAAATTTTGTTGGTTGGGATGTGTTTTGTTGTAGGTGAAGACAAAATAGAGTAAGATCACGCTTTTCCTCAAATGGGAAAGCATGTGTGGTGAAACTTTTTAAATGTATGACTGAACTTTCTCTTTTGACAAACCAGTGTTTCAAACTATTTTCCTAAGGTGTTTAACATCTGCAGAATAATTTCTTTCAACATCCTGCTTAATATTATAGTACGTTTTCAACTGTTATTACCATCTTCTCTGACTCAAATAAAGCTACTATACGTGCTAAAAATCTTTGTACATTTTTGCTCTTTTGTCAGATTTGTTAGAAGAACTGTCACACTGTTGTAATGCAAACATTAAGAACCATAAAGTTACATGCCCTTGTAAAGGCCATAGATAAAATCAAACAATCTTTATACATGTTTGCACAAAAGTAAATTCAAGACATCAATCTACTATGAAAGTGTGTAAGGCATATAGGAAAAACAATTAGCTATAAAGAATACAGAAATCATCTCTCCTGCTCTATTCTGAAAGTTTATGTTGATTTGTAAATGACATTTTTTCCACTAATCAGTGATGCTGTTTGCATTTTAACTTTGCTTTTGTACAGTTTGTAAAGACTCCTCTCTGAGCGCGGTCAAACATGCTCATTGGAGTTAATGAAAACACTATCAAATACAGCATAAAGAGAATTAAATGACAATCCTTCTACATGACACCGATTAAGACTAAACAAATTTATACTTCTTTTAGGTCATTTTTTAGATTGCCCCAACATGAAGAGTGAGTCTTGCTGTTTTTGTTACCTATACAAACTTTTCTAACTATTACACTTAAAGCTGTGCATTTCATGGTACAGACATAGATCCACAGTTAAGTAAACTAATCACATTGATAAGTAGTAATTTTATGTGAAATGTGGGATGATTCATACCTTTTTTACTCTGTCCACACCAATATTTTGACACCAGTGTTTTAGGTGTCAGTCATTTAGATCTAATCCAGAAACAGACATTGTGGTCTATGTCTTAATATTTTGTTATTCCTCTCATGAAAATGTGGTAAGCAGTTTTTAGTCCTCATCGGCAGAACACCAACATGTTTTAATATGATGTAAATGTCAATAGTTATAACTAGCAAATGCAAGTGAACTGTTTTATTACTGAGATAATGCACAGTTATATGTGAAACAAACTAAGACAAACAAGTCTCAGTCAGTTGGATTCTAGTTTATATTGAACATGATTAACAGTGCTAGTGTTTTTGGCCTCATCAAAGTTCACACATGTAACAAGGTCGTTCCCAGCGGTAACCCGAATCCAGAACCAGATCAAATATTAGCATGTAACAGTTTGGAGACATTTATGTTTTTTATGCTTTGATTTTGTTTGTACTTTTCCTGAAAGACACGGAAATTGTTTACCAATTTTTTATATCAACATCTTTGTATTCCTGTGTGATTGTAAAGTTTGTGTGTGTGTGTGTGTGTGTGTGTGTGTGTGTGTGTGCTTTCCTTACACTTTGCAAAACAAACTTTGAAAAAACATCTGTTTCCTTGAATCTGCTGTAATGTTAGTGAACTCTAGGTCTTCTTGGAACGTTTGTCCATATACGTTCCCATGAATTTGTATGATTTAATAAAATCATCGCCTTCACTTGAGACATTTATATTACTTTATTATACTATCCTACTATACTATTTTTAAATAGTGCTGAAATACATTTTGGGGACAGCATGTGGATAATGAATGCAGCACAAGGAACTCTGAAATATTTTATCTTGTAAAACATCTATGTTTTGTTTAAAATCATTTAAGATCATTATTTTATTAATAAGATGGGTTTTTTTTATATTGTTTTCATCTCATAAAGAATCATGGGTTGCAAGTTGTGTGTTCAGACATGGTCACAAAAGAATAGCAAGTTAAATGATTCAACCTTTTATTTCATGCACACACAATATATTGATGAATACAAATTCATACATTGAATTAGAAAAAAACTGATAAAGTGGCATTACATGCATACAGTAAAATAATAATCATGACGTTACAGGTTGTCTAGCCAGAAAAGAAAATCTCGGCAGGCTATCATGTTTTGCTCTAGGGTATAGCTGACCAGAGCTTCAACTATTTCACCAATGTCACAGAATTTCTCACTTTTTGAAATCAGTGACACACATAGATCTGTTACATATGTACACATACAGAGAACCTCAGTAACTTCGAACTCGTTGCTACATTCAGACATCACATCCAGAACCTTTCTAATAGTTATAAATATTGGCTCTTTACTGTTAATACACAAGCTTGTAATATGACTGACTGAATCAGACCATGAATTTTTCAGGCCTCTTACGATGTCCATTTCATTTTTGAGATTTGTTACACGTTTGGTATCCCCTGCACAATCTTTATTTGAATTACATGCAGCATCGATGATCTTATGCATCAAATCGACCATCTGTCCTCTAAAATGATCTTTAAATATACAGTCTAAAGTAGCTTTTACATGACACTCACTGTCCGTGGAGCCTCACATCCTTGGATGTTTCACACCTACAGGCCCTACCTCCTGAATTTAGTATTTAAATAAGGGTTAGGATAAAGTAATTAACACAAAAAGACTTTTTACAGCTCTAGCAATACAATGGCTGCAAGAGGTCCTGTTGAGTTGAGAGAGGTCTGGTAATTGCCTGGGCCAATATGTGTTTGACAAGGTGTCACACACCGTCAAACTCTACGCTATGGAACCTTACGAAGATTACACAGCCGAATGTGGCTATCTGCTTTTGACGGCCATAGACTGGGCATTTTTCTAAAATCGAATTTGGAGAGATTTTAATTGTATGGGCGAAAAAATATGGTACTTTTTCAAGTGGGATGGCGCGACACCAAATGTGCGGTACAGTGTATCAAAGCCTGGTGATGATGTATCTATATCAACCTGTTGGAATAAGACACTTCATGACCAAAATTACCTTTTGTTGGTGAATAAACGACATGAGGCATCTGAAATGAACTTTTTGTCTCAAAGCAGCGATGAGTCTGACTCTGAGTGTGAACATGACTGGCCTACTCCAGAGGATAACCCCTTCGAATGTCAAGTCAAGTCAAGTCATCTTTATTTATATAGCGCTTTTTACAATGCAAATTGTGGCAAAGCAGCTTTACATTAATAAGAAAATGGTGTCATTGTGCAGCTTATTCTATATATTATTGATTCATTCCGTTGCAAAGATCAATAGTTATTAGTCTAGGTAATTTACAGTTGTGTTCAAAATTATTCAACCCCCCAATGCTGTAAATGGTTTTAGAGAATTTAGAGTACATTTGTAATTGAATTCAGAATGAAATCCTACAAGGACTTCTTAAAGAAGCATATGCAACTAAAATGACATCAATTGGTTTTGTAATACAGTAGTAAATGTTTCTTTTGTGAATTCTTCATTGACACAATTATTCAACCCCTTAAAGACTACCACTCTGAAGAACAGAGGTCCATTGAAGTGTTTTCAATCAGGTATTGAAAGCACCTGTGGATGTCAGGGAGCAGCAATAAAGCCTAATAAGCACCAATTAGGCAGCTTTAAAATGACTGTGATACTCAGCTCCTTCTAGACATTTACTGGTGTGGTTACAAACATGGTGAAGTCAAGAAAATGGTCCAGGAAGACAAGAGAAGAGGTGATTACTCTTCACAGGAAGGGCAATGGCTATAAGAAGATTGCAAAGATGTTAAACATACCAAGAGACACCATAGGAAGCATCATTCGCAAATTCAAGGCAAAGGGCACTGTTGAAACGCTACCTGGTCGTGGCAGAAAGAAGATGCTGACTTCGACTGCTGTGCACTACCTGAAGCGTAGAGTGGAGAAAAGTCCCCGTGTGACTGCTGAGGAACTGAGAAAAGATTTGTCAGATGTAGGTACTGAAGTTTCTGCTCAGACAATACGGCGCACCCTGCGTAATGAAGGCCTCCATGCCAGAACTCCCAGGCGCACCCCCTTGCTGTCTCCAAAGAATAAGAAGAGTCGACTGCAGTATGCCAAAAGTCATGTGGACAAACCACAGAAGTTTTGGGATAGTGTTCTGTGGACTGATGAAACAAAATTAGAACTGTTTGGGCCCATGGATCAACGCTATGTTTGGAGGAGGAAGAACAAGGCCTATGAAGAAAAGAACACCTTGCCTACTGTGAAGCATGGCGGGGGGTCAATCATGCTTTGGGGCTGTTTTGCTTCTGCAGGTACTGGGAAGCTTCAGCGTGTGCAAGGTACCATGAATTCTCTTCAGTACCAGGAGATATTGGAGGACAATGTGATGCAGTCCGTCACAAACCTGAGGCTTGGGAGACGTTGGACCTTTCAACAGGACAATGATCCCAAGCATACCTCCAAGTCCACTAGAGCATGGTTGCAGATTAAAGGCTGGAACATTTTGAAATGGCCATCGCAGTCACCAGACTTAAATCCGATTGAGAACCTCTGGTGGGACTTAAAGAAAGCAGTTGCAGTGCGCAAGCCTAAGAATGTGACTGAACTGGAGGCTTTTGCCCATGATGAATGGGCGAAGATACCCGTAGCTCGCTGCAAGACACTTGTGTCAAGCTATGCTTCACGTTTAAAAGCTGTTATAACTGTAAAAGGATGTTGTACTAAGTATTAAGATTGAATGTCACTTGGGGGTTGAATAAAACTGATAATGATGTGAGCAGAGAAAAGACATTTGTGGTTATTTCATTATAAATGTTATGTTATATTTGTCTGACCTACACGTGCCTCTTTGATTTAATTGTAAGCAGGATGACTGAATGATCAAAATCAATGTCAAACCGGCCAAAACAATCAATTTCAGTGGGGGTTGAATAATTTTGAACACAACTGTAGGTATAGCAGCACTGGAGAAAACAGTGACGTAATCGTCCGGCTCAGATCAGTTTGCATACAACGGCACCAATGCAGGCATATCAAAAACACTGCTGAATATCAAGCAAGTGTCCCCAACTTAAGCAAGCCAAAGGCAAAGGCAACAGCGGCAAGGAACCAAAACTCCAACAAATGGAGAAAAAAACCTTGGGAGAAACCAGGCTTAGTTGGGGGGCCAGTTCTCCTCTGGCCAACAGTGAACACTTGTCCGATACTCAGGCAGAGTTACAGGTCATTAAACTGATTTGGAATCGCAACAGTCAAAATATTTAATCTATTTCCATCTAGTTTAAGATCTTTTTGATCACGCCGGTATGGGACGGTTTGTTGGGATATGTGCCGCTGGCTGATGAGTCGGTAAGGTCTTCACAAAGGATGAGCTCGTTCACACGGTCTCCGCCGACACCACAGGGCCACACTGCTGCCGCACACAGGCACAGGTTCCCCGTCCGACCCGGACACAGCCCGGATCCAGCCAATCATGTTAATTGGTAAACCTCGGGATAAGCAGAGAGACAAAAAATTAGCGTAGACGCCATTCTTCTTCCGATGTAACGAGTACATCTGGTGTTATAGGAAGTGTTCCCGGTTCCGGCTGACCTGATCTATGCAGCCTAACAATCCTTTAACGGATATGAGGACAAGAGTTTATAGTGCGTCATGTGTATGCCAGGTTAAATAGATGCGTTTTTAGTCTAGATTTAAACTGACAGAGTGTGTCTGCTTCCCGAACAATGCTAGGAAGATTGTTCCAGAGTTTAGGTGCCAAATAGGAAAAGGATCTACCGCCCGCGGTTGATTTTGATATTCTAGGTATTAACAACTGGCCAGAATTCTGAGATCGTAATAGACGCGAAGGACTATAATGCATTAAGAGCTCACTCAGGTACTGGGGAGCTAAGCCATTTAGTGCTTTGTAAGTAATTAGCAAGATTTTAAAATCTATACGATGTTTAATAGGGAGCCAGTGCAGTTTTGACAGAACCGGACTAATATGTTCATACTTCCTGGTTCTAGTAAGGACTCTAGCAGCTGCGTTTTGGACCAGCTGTAATTTGTTTATCACGCGAGCAGGGCAACCACCCAGTAGAGCATTACAGTAATCTAGTCTCGAGGTCATAAACGCATGAACTAGCTGTTCCGCATTTGTCATTGAGAGCATATGTCGCAATTTAGATATATTTTTAAGATGGAAGAATGCGGTTTTACATATGCTAGAAATGTGGCATTCAAATGAAAGATTGGAATCAAAGAGCACACCCAGGTTCCTAACTGACGAAGACGACTTAACAGAGCAGCCATCAAGTGTTAGACAGTATTCTAGGTTATTATGTGCAGAAGTTTTTGGTCCAATAATTAGAATCTCTGTTTTTTCTGAATTTAGTAGTAGGAAATTACTAGTCATCCAATTTTTTATATCAGCTACGCATTCTGTTAATTTTGAGAATCGGTCGGTTTCGTCAGGGCGCGAGGAAATATAGAGCTGAGTATCATCAGCGTAACAGTGAAAGCTAATGCCATGCTTCCTAATGACATCTCCCAAGGGCAGCATGTATAGAGTGAAAAGCAACGGTCCTAGAACTGAGCCTTGTGGTACTCCATGTTTAACTTGTGATCGAAATGACATCTCTTCGTTTACAACTACAAACTGATAATGGTCAGATAAGTATGATTTGAACCATGCCAATGCATTTCCACTAATTCCAGCATAATTTTCTAGTCTATTCAAAAGAATATTGTGGTCGATAGTGTCAAAAGCAGCACTGAGGTCTAGTAACACTAATAGAGAGATACAACCACGATCTGATGATAAGAGCAAATCATTTGTAACTCTAATGAGAGCAGTCTCAGTACTATGGTACGGTCTAAATCCTGACTGGAAATCCTCACAGATACCATTTCTTTCCAAGTAGGAACTAAGTTGAGATGATACTGCCTTTTCTAGTATTTTTGACAGAAAAGGTAGATTGGAAATCGGTCTGTAATTGACTAATTCACCAGGATCAAGTTGTGGTTTTTTAATAAGAGGTTTGATAATAGCCTGCTTAATCGAGTCTATATTTTCAAATCGAGTCTATATTTTCAGTGGGGTGACATACCTGTGTTACACACCATTTTCTCAACAATAGACATGCTGTTTAAGTTGAGCTGAATTTATTTTAAGCATTGCTAAATGATCGCTCAGTATTTAATCATGGTGACGCGTATCAATATGTATTGAATAGACCTGTGTGTTATAGCAAGCCCGAACATCTATGTACTCTACTTGTACAATGATATTGTAAAGTATTGAGTTCTCGCTTCTGTTTCTGTTACATGTCCCCATCTCTGTGTTACTTGCCATATGTTTAATTGTTTTTGTTTAATAAAACTGTGATTGGATACTGTTTAAAACTGGTTGTATATTTTTAAAAAAACACTAAAATTATTATCAATCTGTAGTGTTACATTCAATATGTACATCGTGTTTAAATTTTATTCAAGACAATTTAATATGACAAAGTCAATAAAGGTCTAACTGAACAATGCATCTTAGCATTATCTTTGGTATAGAAGTTAACTTAAAGTCAGTAAATTAAATTATTTAATTTAATTTAATTATTCAATTAAATTCCATCCTATCTGCTTCCTAAATGCAAGTTATGGGTCTTTGCAAACAATTCTCCAGTGCATGTTTTTTTGTTTGTTTGTTTTTTGTTGTTGTTGTTGTTTGACCTCGTAATTTTATAATAGAAATATCATGATTGGATTGAGTGAAAATGATAAACTTCTCTCTGGTGACATTTGCCGATCTTTTACATATTGTTACTTCTTTTGCATCATGAGTTTAATTTTATATAGGTATTTATGAGTTCCTGATGACAACTCTATTACACCCTCACGACAGGAGGGCAAGGGGTGGTCCCCAAACGGATGTCCTGATAAACTCAACAGAGAGCTCCATTATCGCAAGCAACCTGGGTATCCAAACCGATCTGCATGAGGGAGCTGGCGCTGCAACCTATAGACATTTGTACCAACACGGACTGCTGTGCTACTGCAAACACCTCATTGAGCAAAAAGCTGAAGGACCATAATCTGGTTGTTACATGGACCGCCAAAGCCAACTTCAACATTTTTTTTGTCTGATCCTGACACTTCTTCAACTCGCACTTTGGGGGATCAGACCCAACAACGCTAACGTTAATCCACTAGGCCAGTCACGGGAGATTCCAGGAGCTATAAGAATCAGGGCAGCTGATGGATTTCTGATATGAACAGCTTTCAGTCTCCGTGCATGCTCAGAGGATTCTTTACCCAGGTATTTAATTAAGAGATCAAGCTCTTCTGCAGGAGAAAGACCAAGACCACAAATAGCACCTTGGAAAGATGATTTCCATGCCCAGTAGTTAATGGGTTTGTCATCAAAGTAAGTAAGCCCTGCTGACACAAGCTGTGTACGGGCTAGATACTTTGCGAGGTCATAGGTAATGGACAAGGAATCCTCTTTATCAGGAGGTCTACTCTGCATTTGGTAGAGATAAGGAGACTGCATTCTGGTGACATTCTGAGACATGTCTGCACCAAAATCCATGATTTGTGAACTGATTGGTAAGTCCTTAAAATTTGACTCACTTTTAATTGGACTTATGATGCGAGAAGCTTGAACTGCTGGTTGCATTTCTTTCCCTCCACTAGATGGCAGTGTACCACTACTGACCTTAGATTGTGTTTTCACATAATCTGCTGTTCGACTTCGGCTGTCCTCGATGGGAACAGGAACTGATACTCTACTGGCTGCGCTGCGCTACGCTCCGTTTCCAACAATGCTTCCTCCAGTACATGAGCTTCTGCTAAAGCAGCATCTTTTTCTTTTTCCTCTTGCAAAGCCTCTAGTGTTGCTTGAAGACGCGCCTGTTCAACTTTCAATTCTATTTCTCTTTTAGCGTACGCTGCTCTGGCTTGCGCGGCTTCTGCTTTTGCTCTTGCTTTGAAGACCGCTATGCTGGCACTTGAGTGACGACTGGATGCCTTTGAGGAACAACTGGATACTTTCGAGGAATGTGCGCTGACAGAGTGCACCTCTTCGGCTGTGCCTTTAAGATCTGCGGAGTCTGTCCGACCTTCTGCCATGCTTATATATAGGACTTGATATGCAGAAAAATCTGTTTGATGTGACAAGAGTCTTTGGAATGTCTAAATCTTGATTCCACACAATTCTTGGGCGTCCTTCTCAGTCTGTTGTATTAATGTCTTTTCACTGTACTGTCCTTGTTAGAAATCTCTAGCATCTAACTATCCAGTAAGTTAAACAGTGACTCAAAAAACTTCGCTGGAGACATCAAGTCTTTTATGAAGTTTATGATTCAACTGTGAAAAGACATTGCGTTTAACAGATGCAAAGAAAGAAGATGTTTGTGGATTTCACAGCTACCACAATTTTACTGAACTCCTGCAGTACAACTGGTACTTCCCGCTTCCTAAACTAAGAGGCTAACTGGGACTGATTTTCAAAATTAAAGTCCTCAGTGTAGACATACATAAAATAAGTCCCATCAAAACCTAAATAAACAGTCCTGCACAGAGAGATTGTAAATCCACTCCTTTCACTATACTCCTTTTAGATCCTGTTTACGATTCAAAACAATTGTGATCTAACTCAATATAAACAACAAAAGTAATACCCATGATAATTCATCTAATTACTTTAAATCTCTATAAAAATCATCCCCTATCCTTTTTTTATATTTCTGTAACTCACATGTTCTTGGAGTCATTATCTATAATTTTACTTCAACTTGTATTCGTTCATCCCCTATAAAACTTACTTTTTTATCTTTTCTTCAAAAACAATTATTTAAGACTTCAATTTTATGACCTTATTTTCACCCAAGTCAAAAACATATCTTCAATTTAAACATGTGTTTTAAACATTTGAAGTGACTCATTAGACTTCAACAGTCTCTGTACTGAGCTGGATACACACTGACAAATACATAGTAAACACATCAACATCAGTAATCCTACTACTACAATTGGTAAAACAGTTTTACATAACCAATATTCCCACAAATTTGTCAACCTTTCAATCCATTAGCCATTAACCCTTTCAGACGCTTTTACGGCCTTTCTCATTTTAACATATCCTAACTGTAATCTGGAATATGGAAATAACAACATTCAATAACATTCAAACTCCCCGCTCTCCTCCTGGGATGTAGATGGGACTTTTCTTCAGCGACTGACGTGGATCCAAGTGGCCCTTTCAGCTACCTTCACGGCTGATTGGAATGAATGGTGGTCTACTAAAGAGAATCTTGAATGGCTCAAATTCACCCTAAATCTTTTTTTCTCATTCTCATGTGCATTAGAACAACTGAAAACACCCTACCTCATGTGAATCCAGTTTCCTCACAGCACTTATCTAATTTATTTATTTTCTTATCTCAAAATTTTGACGTTCTACCATCCCACCTGTTTCATCGCCTCATTGACAAAATGTGTTCGATTGTCAGAACTGATTTTACATGGAATTCCCCATCTTTGGACTATTTCAGTCAGCAGAGCCTTTGCTGCTGCTGCTGAGTCCTGTTTTTACACTGGGAAACTTCCACCCATTTAGACCACATGTCAACCATCACCAAGCAGTACCTCCTCCCCCCACAAGGGTAAAAGGACCTGCTGGCGCCGGCTGAGATTCTTGAGGCATTTTTATACCTTTTGCCTCATTGTGGGTAGTGCAAATTACTCGTTTTTCATAAAAATCTTCATTACAAAAATTTGACAAATATCGTGAACCCCTTTGTAAACCACAATTCTTCCATCTTCCATCTTTTCAATCAACCATTCCCCCTTTCGATGCTGGCTTTTCCCATGCATCGTCTTAACATAATGAGGAAAGAAGTGTCGAGGTAAACAAGGCTCATCACAGCTCATCCAAACACCATTTTCCAGTTTTCAGCCAGAATGCTTCCACGCGTTTTTCTCCACCCCTAGGGCAAAAGTCTGCATACTCTGTAAAGAAGATGAAACGTCAGGGTTATTCTCAGATAACAAAGTACACTCAGTTTCTTTTGTCTGCCGCGTTGCTGCAGCCTTCGCGGCCTCGTCTGCTCTCAGGTTTTCCTGTTGACACAAAAATGTTATCCTTTTCGTTCGCTGCGCATTTACAAATGGCTATTTACAATCTACAATCAACAATCAACAAAATATCATCCAAAAGGCCTGGTATTGGGCGCCCACCTGTTTTCAAAAAATTTCTTTGCTTAATAATTTGATGGCAATGAGCCAGAAGTCACAACTTCAAATTCGGTCGTCACAGCAGAACCGACCTTGTTTTGGCCTGTTTGTGGATCTCTGAAAGCCAAACCATCCACAAAGAGGACCTTCTCACAGTTTTCGAACGGCGTATCTACAAGGTCAGGTCGCGTTGTGCAGACAATTTCAAATTCGGTCAAACAACAATGATGTTCCTCCCCATCCTCCTCCTTCGGAAGGAGGGTGGCAGAATTCAAGACTATACAACGCTTAACAATAATATCCTTGCAATATCAAGCGAGATATTGTGGCTTCGTAGCCATCGAGCTGTCGATAAATTCAATATTTTCTGTTCTTGCAACATCATGGACACTGCGTGTGGAATCATCAATGTCAGGTCAGAGTACCCTCCAAATTCCTTATGCGCCATTACGGCCCTTTCAGCAGACACCATTGCCCTCAAACAACGTGGCAGACCTGCTGCTATTGAGTCTAATTTACTTGAAAAATATGCTACAGGTCGCAGTTGGTCACCATGATGTTGCAACAACACAGAAGTCATAAACCAATTTTTTTTTTATTCTCATCTACCATCTGAACAAAAGGCTTTGTTGGTACCACTTTTATAACTCGGACCCTTTTGTCAAACATAGACTTATTATTACGGATTATGACCTTACCCAAAAATTTAACTTGTTTTTTCACAAACTGCAGTTTCAACAAGCTGACCTTGTAACCCTCCCGAGCCAAGTGCTTCAGGAGAGTCACAGTGTCAGTTACACACATAGACTCATCACAAACACACACACACAAATCATCACATACTGAACCAGGGCTGTTCCAGCTGTCAGGGTCAGAGGTTCCAGGCTCCTTCTCAATACCTTATTATATATTGTCGGAGACTCACAATATCCCTGACAAAGTCTTGTAAATGTATATATAACTTTTCCCATTAAATTTGAATATAAGCCAGAATTCACTATCTCTACCCATTGGCACACTGAAAAATGCGTTAGCCAAATCTATCTCTCAATAAAATGTTTCATCTTGTGTACTTTTGACAAGATTGTGTATGAATTTGGAACAGTAGGAGCCCTGTTTGCCTGACAGCTGCATTCACTACCATGTTTCTTATCTTTTTCACAGGAAAAACAGCAGAATCATTGCATGGCCTAGTGACACCCAACTCAAAAACTTGTGTGATGTTCAGTATTGCCTCTGTTTTGAGAGGATACTGCTCTTGACACGGTCTGTAATCTGATTTTGCAGTGATTACAACCGGCTCACACTCCCTAATCAATCCCACATCATATTTGTGCTTTAGCCCATAACTCAGGGACCACCTCTGCCAAGGCAGTGTCTGAAGCACAAATATCTGCCATGCAATAAGTCTCCTTTTTGTGACATTGTCAATTGCATTTATAACTCTTTCCACCTCAATTTCATGCTTGCACTCTGACATAAATGCCCCTAAACTCTCGCTGTCTCATCTTTTTCTCTCCCTCCAAACTGTTGCTTCAACACATTTTCTCACAAACTTCCCTACTTCAGCCTTGGAAACAGATAAATGAGGCACAGTTTCTCCCCCTAACAGATAAAATAAAACCTGTTCCCTTTCAGTCGGTCACGTTCGACGTACGTCAGAACTGAACCGACGAATTGGGATATCGCACGAGAGCCCTATCATCTTCGAGTGTAAACTAAACGAGTCAATGAAGATTGGCGTGCGAGCTTTCGCGTGCCGCACTCCGCCCCCGCGAGCGGGTATAAATACGGAAGCGGCAGAGCTCGCACTTTGTCTTTCGCTTCGGAGCCGCGCAGTTCTCAAGCTGCAGCATCGGAGAGTGTATGAGAGAGAGAGCTGGTGAAGAATTGTGTTGGTGTGAAGGCGCGTCAGCGATCCCGCGATCTCAACGGCCAAAACAAACTGCTGTTGTCACAGCAACCTGAGCAGAGAGAAAAAAGTAAGGGTTGCGATTTGGGCCGGATTTGAGCGCGCTCTGCTGGTCGGATACCTGCAGCAGCGCCGCGGTGACTCCCTGTGCGCTTCAGCACATTCTAAAAGAGCTTCAATTTCCTCCACGAGCGTTGAGTGCGTCTTTTTCAAGATGTCATTCCGCTCGTGTGCTGCTGGATGCGGTCGTTCCCTGTCACCAGCTGACGGGCACAATCGCTGCATCACGTGTTTGGGCGTTCAGCACGCTGAGGCAGCTTTTGTGGATAGTTCATGTTCTCATTGTGGGAACATGACTATCGCGGTGCTGAGATCGCGGCTTGCTTACCTTGGTTCTCAAGGCCAAGCCCCCGTCCCTATCCCCCGATCTAGCGCCCCCCAGAGGGTCGCTACTTCCGTGGATAGACCGGGAGATCTGAGGATCACGGTCAGGGCTTCCCCGCCGAGCCAGTCTCCGTGGGCCCCTGATCCCTCATGTGCGCCGCAACCCGTGGTGATGCCGGAGGAGCGCGTTGGTCCCTCTCATGAGCGACCAGCTCATTTCTCTTTTGCTTCACATTCTCTTTTGGCGCGCCGGCTGATGATCAGATGTCGATCGCGGCATCGGAAGGCGGGTTTGAGTCATCTGGAGATGAAGGCTCGGATGCGCTGCCTCCTTCTGGGAGAGTGGCGTTTTCCGAGCCCGATCCAGAGTTGACGGCCATGCTTGCCCGGGCCGCCGGGAGTATCGGGCTCGAGTGGAACCCTCCACCGTGTCCCGAACCCTCCCGGCTTGACGATTGGTTTCTCGGGGTTTCTCAGCGCTCTGCCCCGGTTCCTTTCTTTCCGGAAGTGCATGAGGAGGTGACTAGATCGTGGAGGACACCTTTTTCTGTCCGAAACCGGTCGGGTCCCTCCTCCGCCTTCACCGTCCTGGATGGCGGTGCAGCTAAGGGGTACGTGGGGATCCCCCCAGTTGAGCGCGCCGTCGCGATGCAACTGTGTCCGGCGGCCGCCAATTGGCAGGGTAACCCGCGCCTCCCGTCCCGGGCCTGTAAGTTCTCGTCTAATCTAACGGACAAGGCTTACAGAGCCTGTGGGCAGGCTGCATCTGCCCTGCATGCCATGGCGTTGCTGCAGGTCTACCAGGCTAAGGCACTTCGTGACATGCCCCAGGGTGGTCTTGACCAACAGCTCGTGGAAGAGCTGCGAGCCGCCACCGACCTCGCCCTCCGGGCGACGAAGGTGACTGCGCGCTCGGTTGGTCAAGCGATGGCCACGCTGGTGGTTCAGCAGCGCCATCTCTGGCTCAACCTGGCAGACATGAGGGAGGCCGATAAATATCGGTTCCTGGACTCCCCTGTGTCTCAGGTTGGGCTATTCGGCGACGCGGTCGAGAGCTTCGCCCAACAGTTCTCGGCCGCACAGAAGCAGACGGAGGCCCTGAAGCACGTCCTGCCCTGGCGTGCAGCTGCTGCCTTCACCCAGCCGCCGGCGGCGGCCTCTTCGTCTGCTCGTCGCCGAGGGCGCCCGCCTGCGTCGTCCTCCGCCCCTGCGAAGTCTGCAAAGCAGCAGCCATCACCCAGCAGACCGCAGAGCCGGTCGCAGACGTGGCGCCCAGCCCGCTCAACCCGCAGCCAAGCCAGGTGGCAAACGTTCCAGAAAGCGGTCCTGAGACGGGCGACCCGGAGGAGGTTGGAGCTGCTTATCGGGAGACGGTGAAGGCACCGCTCCCTCCCCCGGAGGAGGGCCGGGTGGAGAATCCTTTGTTTCCTTTTCTTTCTGTTCTGCCGCTGGCTCCCCGGAGTCCAGCGGTACCCACATTCTCAATAAAAGAGCAGTTTCCACTTCCTCTGGGTCACAAGAGCAGCGTCTGGCGCTATGCCTGGCCACCCTCAGCCCCCTCTCATTTCGCCAGCAGAGGGCAGTGTGCTGGCCGAGGCCGCCCCCGTGCCGTCTCCCACGCACACTGTCACTCTGCGGAGCCAAACCTCACTTCGGGCCGCTCTGCCGTCCGAGTCAGGTTCCCTGGCTCCGCCTCGCTGCCCCCCCGTGGGTACGGAGCTTCCCAGCCCGTCCCGCTGGCTCATCCGCATGATCAGACTCGGCTATGCGATTCAGTTCGCCCGGCGTCCCCCGGTGTTCAGGGGCATCCATTTCACTCGCGTGGATGCGAACGATGCTCCTGTGCTTCGGGCGGAGATTGCAGTCCTGCTGGCGAAGGACGCAATAGAGCCGGTCCCTCCAGCCGATATGAGGTCAGGGTTTTACAGCCCCTACTTCATTGTACCCAAGAAAGGCGGTGGGTTACGACCAATCTTGGACCTGCGAGTCTTGAATCGGTCCCTTCACAGGCTGCCATTCAAGATGTTGACGCAGAAACGCATTTTCGAATGCATCCGTCCCCGAGATTGGTTTGCAGCGATCGACCTGAAGGACGCGTACTTTCATGTCTCGATTCTTCCTCGACACAGACCCTTTCTACGGTTTGCGTTCGAGGGTCGGGCATATCAGTACAAGGTCCTACCCTTCGGGCTGGCCCTGTCGCCCCGTGTCTTTACCAAGATTGCGGAGGCGGCCATTGTTCCGCTCAAGGAACAGGGCGTTCGCATTCTCAACTATCTCGACGACTGGCTGATCCTAGCTCACTCGCGAGAGCAGTTGTGCGAACACAGGGACCTGGTGTTAACTCACCTCAGCCGGTTGGGTCTTCGGGTCAACTGGGACAAGAGCAAACTCGCCCCCGGGCAGAGGATCTCTTATCTCGGTATGGAACTGGACTCGGTCAACCAGACTGCGCGCCTCACCGAGGAGCGCGTCCAGTCGGTGTTGAACTGCCGGAGTACGCTCAAGAGCAGGACAGCGGCCCCACTGAAATTATTTCAGAGGCTCCTGGGGCATATGGCATCCGCAGCCGCAGTTACGCCGATCGGATTGCTTCATATGAGGCCGCTTCAACACTGGCTTCATGGCCGAGTCCCGAGATGGGCGTGGCAACGCGGTACGTTCCGTGTGGCCATTACACCGAACTGCCGTCGTACCCTCACTCAGTGGTCCGACCCCTCGTTCCTGCGGGCTGGAGTTCCCCTGGAACAGGTGTCCAGGCATGCGGTGGTCTCCACGGATGCCTCCGCCACCGGGTGGGGGGCCACGTACAACGGGCATGCAGTTTCAGGTCTGTGGACGGGGCCTCAACTGCAGTGGCATATCAATTGCCTCGAGTTGTTAGCAGTACGTCTTGCGCTGGGCCGCCTCAAGGGGCTGCTACTAGGCAAGCACGTACTGGTCCGTACGGACAACACTGCGACCGTTGCGTACATCAACCACCAGGGCGGTCTACGCTCCCGTCGCATGTCACAACTCGCCCGCCATCTCCTCTTATGGAGTCAGAAGCATCTGAGGTCGCTTCGTGCCATTCACATCCCAGGCGTGCTCAACCGTGCAGCCGACGAGCTCTCACGGCAGCCTCCGCTTCCGGGAGAATGGAGACTCCATCCCCAGGCAGTCCAGCTGATATGGCGTCACTTCGGGACCGCACAGATAGATCTGTTTGCCGCCCCGGACTCGACCCATTGCCAGTTGTTTTACTCCCTGTCCGAGGGCACCCTCGGCACGGACGCACTGGCACACAGCTGGCCCCGGGGCCTCCGCAAGTATGCGTTTCCCCCAGTGAGCCTTCTTGCACAGACGTTGTGCAAAGTCAGGGAGGACGAGGAGCAGGTCCTGCTAGTCGCGCCGTATTGGCCCAACCGGACCTGGTTTTCAGAGCTCATGCTCCTCGCGACAGCACCTCCTTGGCCCATTCCTCTGAGGAAGGACCTTCTGACTCAGAGACGGGGCACCCTCTGGCACCCGCGTCCGGACCTCTGGAATCTCCATGTCTGGTCCCTGGACGGGACGTGGAGGTTCTAGGTGGCTTACCCCAATCAGTGGTAGACACCATCACTTCCGCTAGAGCTCCTTCTACGAGGCACCTCTATGCGTTGAAGTGGAACCTGTTCGTCGAATGGTGTTCTTCTCACCAGGAGAACCCCCGATCTTGCTCGATCAGGTCAGTGCTTTCCTTCCTGCAAGAGGGCCTGGAGCGAAGGCTGTCTCCCTCCACCCTAAAAGTGTATGTTGCCGCTATCGCCGCACATCACGATGCAGTTGAAGGTAAGTCTCTGGGGAAGCATGACCTGATCGTCAGGTTCCTGAGGGGGGCGAGGAGACTGAATCCGCCTCGCCCACTCTCTATACCCTCTTGGGACTTGTCCCTGGTGCTTACAGCTCTCCAGGGACCTCCCTTCGAGCCTTTGCAGTCAGCCGAGTTAAAAATTCTGTCACTTAAAACAGTTCTCCTGACTGCACTGGCCTCCATCAAGAGGGTAGGGGACCTGCACGCTTTTTCGGTCGACGAATCGTGCCTAGAATTCGGGCCGGCCAACTCTCACGTTATCTTGAGACCCCGGCCCGGATATGTGCCCAAGGTTCCTACCACTCCCTTTAGAGATCAGGTAGTGAACCTGCAAGCGCTGCCCTCGGAGGAGGCAGACCCAGCCCTGGCTTTGCTCTGTCCCGTCCGCGCTCTGCGTCTGTACGTGGACAGAACTCAAAGCTTCAGGACCTCAGACCAGCTCTTCGTCTGTTACGGAGGCCAGCAGAAGGGAAAGGCTGTCTCCAAGCAGAGGATGGCCCACTGGATAGTGGACGCCATCGCCTTGGCTTATCAGTCCCAAGGCGTGCCTTGCCCGCTCGGGTTGAGGGTTCACTCCACTAGGGGAGTAGCTTCTTCCTGGGCGCTGGCTCACGGCGCCTCGCTGACAGATATATGTAGAGCTGCGGGCTGGGCGACACCCAACACGTTCGCTAGATTCTATAGCCTTCGTGTAGAATCGGTATCTTCCCGTGTACTCGCCCCTACTGGCCGGTAGCGCGAAGAACCCTTTCTAGTGTCCGCTTGCATACGCCACTCCCGCCCGCTGGGCCGGATACGTGCGTCTATTTGCTCCAGTAGAGTTCCCCAGTTGGCGAACCCTGTTGAGTCCTCCGCCACCCCTTGCGGCTTCGGACATTGCGGAGTGTCCGTTGCTAGGCTTTAGCACGCATACTGCCTCTGCTATGCTGGGTTCCATATGTTGTGACCCCTACGGCGGTCCCATATGTGTAATGTCCACGGTGCCTTCCTATGTAAGCCCGTGTCTTTCCCTCAGCAGAGCCCGCTCTGCTGTCCCTGCTAGATGTGTCTCCCCCCTACCTAGGCCGGAGCCATCCCAGGGACTTCATATGTGCACTGCCCACGGCCAGTCCATATGTACATTCCCACGTAATTTTCCTCCCTTCGGGTAGGTTGTGGTCTCCGCAGCGTCCCCAGTGGGCACGCTTTCCCAGTGTTATCCAAGTCTTACTGAGTGGGTCATGCGGAACAGCAGTAGACTTCCCTGGCGTAAGTCCGGTCCCTTCTCCGTCCCTAGTGCGCGCCGGGATGCTGCGACTTACGTTGGGCGCTGGAGGGGGTCAGTAACTGTGGCGTTTTATTAGGGATCCCAATTCGTCGGTTCAGTTCTGACGTACGTCGAACGTGACCGACTGAAAGGGAACGTCTCGGTTACGTATGTAACCCTCGTTCCCTGAAGGAGGGAACGGAGACGTACGTCCCGTCGCCACAGTTCCTGTACCCCGCTGAGCGCGGACCACTGCTCGTCTCCTCAGCGAAAAACAAAGTGCGAGCGCTGCTGCTTCCGTATTTATACCCGCTCGCGGGGGCGGAGTGCGGCACGCGAAAGCTTGCACGCCAATCTTCATTGGCTCGTTTAGTTTACACTCGAAGATGATAGGGCTCTCGTGCGATATCCCAATTCATCGGTTCAGTTCTGACGTACGTCTCCGTTCCCTCCTTCAGGGAACGAGGGTTACATACGTAACCGAGACGTTTTTCTGTCAGACGGATCGAAGCCGCACACACATTCTCTGTCCAATACAGTTTGTCAAACTTCAGTGTCTCTCTCTCCTTTCCCCTTTGAACCAGTCACTCTCATATTTTCACTAATCTCTTTCAAGTGCGACATGTGACGTGCAATGTACATTGTCAGGCATCATAACTTCTGTATTGAGTGGCTTAATTCGGATCTTAGCAATTTCACATATCCTCTTAGCCCCCGCACCATCTGTTATGTGCCACTCATATGCCCACTGTGCTTCTGATTGCAAACAACAAATTGTTCGTCCTCTATTACCTTGACACCAGAGGAGTCTGCAACAAGCATTAAATTTAGTTTGCACATCAAATCTCGACCCATAAGGGGTACAGGGCATTTCATTGAACAGATGAATTCATGTTTTAATTTTCGACCCCCTTCTGTCTCACAGGATAAGGGTACAGTAAACTTTTCAGAAATGTGGTGCCCCGTTGCAGAAATATACTCATTTATACTGTTTGTCATTGACGGTTAACATGGCAAGTCACATGGTCGCACAGAGAATCTGTTTGCTCCAGAATCCACTAAAAATAGAATCTTTGTTCCCTCCACTAACATGGGGCATGCTTAAAAACCCCTCACTGTCATACATCACTAAACATTTATCAGACACATCACATTTTTCGTCAAAGACACACCGAGAAATGCAAGCATTTTCTTCATTGCAGAGAGCAGTATGTAAATCAGCGTATGTGTTTGTGTATGTGGTTAAAAAATGTTCATTTCCCTTTTCAGTAGCTGTCGGCTGCTCGCCCAGTGCCCCTCCTCTCTGCTCTCCGCTCTCCTCACTTCAGTCTTTCTTTCGCTGGTTTTCTGGGCGCTGGTCTTTCTTGCACCGTCTGCACTTGGTGCATTCTCTCATCGCGTGATCATAAGTTCCACAAACCCAGCAGTGCCACCTCTTCGCAGTTTCCCCCAATCCTTTCGAGTAGCCTCCGCTGCATCCCCTTCCTTTTCTTGCCTTCACCTGCTCAGGCCAGGGTGCAGACTGATCCTCGGGTCTTGACTCAGCATTCACTTCGGTCAGCTGCCGTTCTTCTGCGTGCAAAGCACGTTCTAAGATATCAATTAACCGTCCGTTCCACCATTCAGTGCAGCTGGATTTTACCTCTTGCACAATTTCTGGTCTCAGTCCATTCTAGAACCAGCTCCGCAAATAACACTCCCAGATTCCTTGTTGATTTCCCCTTTCTTCCGGTTCTGGCACACCGCTGCATTTGTTGAACACCTTATACAGTCGGTGATAAAAGTCTCGAACAGACTCTTCTCTGGTCTGTCGACAGTTGCCAATCTTTACTGTGTCTATGCGTGCTGGAAATGTCACTCTTATGACTTCGGCCAGTTCTGCAACAGCTGCGCGGTACTCCCTGTTCTTTCGGTGTTCCCAGTCACTGTGTCCTCTCCGACAATCCTCTTCTTTCAACTTCCCACTCACTTTGTGCCAGCTCGAAGCCCCCAATTTCACTGCAAGCAGCCTTTTCAGTTCGTACATAGTGGGGCTGAACACTTGACAAAACGTGATCAGTTCAGCTGAAAACTTGTCACCTGCTTTGTCCGGTTCTGGCTAGTGAGCCATTGCTCCTTTCATGTCAGCCACAGTCCAAGGTTTAAAAATCATGGGCGGCCCATCAGGCCCAGAAACTTCCACCATTGGAGCTGTTATACTCACATTCTCTTCTTTCACTTGTTGTCTTGTCCTTCTTTTGTTTGTTGGGGGAGCTCTGCGCGCTGTCTCTTCCTCTTCATTCTGGGTTTCAGGGACCACATCAAGATCTTCGTCTGGCCCCTGTGCGAAGGGTTGGGAGGTGTTAGGCTGTATTTCTTGCTCCTCTCTCCACTTTGCCTCTGCCCACGGCACTATTGGTCTTCTCGGTGGAGAGCAATCGAGGTCGGGGTCCACTTTCAGGGCTCGCAACTCAGCCACAGGACAGTGATGGTATGGCGGTTGTGCATGTGAAGAGACACAGACAAAAGGATTAGTAAATTCATGTGGTGCAGTTACTTTTCTTTCATCCCGTTTACTTTCTTTTTCTTTTCCATCCCTACATGCTAATTCCCTCTGTTTTGTCCTTCTTTCCCCCTTATCTGCCTCCTCCAACCAACAATTCACTGTTTGCTCACAGTTCTCACACAAATGCTTCTCACAACACCCTTTCTGCCTTTTGCTTCCCTCTTCCACTGATTCCTTCTCAACACTCAATCTTGCAACATTGTCCCCTTTTCTAGAAAATCATAATACTTCTCTAGGTTTCCTATATTTTGCATGCATTTCTGGCCATACTATTTTCTCATTTGACAGAACACCGGTGTATCAAATTTCACGAGTTTGCTTTGGGACTTCCCCATTTTGGTTTATCTTTCTCTGTGGCGTTCCTCGACGTGTCTAATAATCTATTGGACGTCTCCAATAGATCCGATTTCTTCACCAAAATCGGAACAGGTATAATGTCTGCACAATTTAAATGCACAATTTAAATTCTCTTGTTTCCTCAAATTTAACTATTTACCAAGTTTGCCCGATGTCAAAGTTCTCTTGTTTCCTCAAATTTAACTATTTACCAAGTTTGCCCGATGTCAAAGTTCTCTTATTTCCTCAACTTTGACCATACATTTCTAAACATAACCTCGAGTTTACCCCTATCTCGATCCCTCTGTCCTGACAGTGTGTTCTCAAGTTTCTAAACTGTCTTGCCTCAGCTCGGGCGATCTCGAGTGTATCTCTCTTGATTATGCTGCCACAGAGTCAGATCCGCCACTTTGGTTCATCCCCCTCTTTTACATATCCTCAATTTTCAATTCCAAAATCTCAAAAACAACCCCTTTTTCTATGAAAATTTGATTTGTCTCTTACCAGCAAAATCTCTGATGCCACCCGGATTCTTTTCTAGTTCCAGTGGTGTCCCCTCTGGGCCCCGGCGGTCGGCCCCTCGTCCCTCAAACTTTGTTCGGGGTAGGGCTGTGACTCAAGAGTCCAGGATGATCAGTCACCATCCGCTCTCGGGTCCAAAAAGGCAAGGAATCCTCACTTCTGACACCAATTGTTGTGGCAGAAATTTTACTCATACTGCTTAAGAGACAAACTCAGTGAAAATTGTATTTATAAAAAATGTATTTCTTGCAAGAAAGGTCAAACAGTCATACACCAACACAGGTTTCTGCAGAGCGCGACCTAGAAGGGCGGGTTTCCTCAGCTTTTATACCCCCCGCGCCCTTCAAGGTTACAACTCTTAACATCAGTACTTTTCCACACATGGTAAAAAGAAAAGACACTGTACCATGACAAAAGGCCTATACCTAAGACAGGATGACCTTTTAGGCCTCAGGTCATAAATCTATGATTAAGCTTATAGAAGAACTCCTAATATTAAAATTTCCTTCACAAGAGTAAGGTGGGAGGAAAAGTGACTCTATTCTGGGATGGGCTGCAAACCACTCGGTGACTGCACAGGAGTGGTGAAATGCCACATTGTCCCATACAATTATAAATAAAATAAATAAATAATTTAAAATATATAAATAAATTACTGTAGGAATGTACAAATTGCTGTCTTATTCAGTTTTGTATTATGTTATTGTTTTTAACATAAGTTTAACAGTTTTGAAAACAGTACGTAAGCATGTGCAAATTGGCCTGTACGCACAAAGAGTTTTGGCAGTTGTTGTGTCTGAGTGAGAAAAGAATTCATAAAATTTGAGAGATGTAGTCATTGAATGCATTTTGTGCCAAAGCAATGATAATTGATCCGCAGTTTAGCCCACATAGACTTCTGTTGTGCTCACTGTGTGAAGAGTTTTGCAAAAGTGACCTAAGTATTGAGAAATGTGTCCAACCGTCTGTAAAAAACTGTAACAACTCACATCTATGCCAAAATGAAACACTGCAATCAAAACTTAACACTCCTTTCTAAAAATGAAATTCTTGCAACAAAACCATACACACAAGCACCATTTTAATTACTCATTCATATCAGCAGCAACACACTGATGGGCTTTATATAAAACACTGTCTTTGTATTTCTATTTTTATTGTCATTTTTTCAGACTCATTCTTCTGTAAAACTCAAAAGTAACAAACTTTCTTACAGAAATAAAGAAAAATATAGCTGCAAGAAGTGATGACGGGTTGCTTTAAGGCAACTGTGCATGGCGGGCAATAGGCATTTAAAACGGGTAAATGTAAAAGGACTATGTCAAAGTCATTTGAATTCCGCACATTTACTGCAGCAGTTGGTCCCCATATGATCACAAACCACAACAGCCACATCTATGAGATCATTTAAATTTAGATTCATTTCACTTCATAGGATGTCATAGGTCACAGTGTTTTTCGCCCTAGCTGAGCTACCGTTTGTGCACCAATCTTATGCACCAACATGATTCTTTTTTTATTTAATTCCAATATGGGTGGTATCCGATGAAAAAATAAAATTATAAAATTAACAAATCGAGTCAAATAAGCATCAGGTTAGAGTAAGATGTGTGTCTATTTTTTATTTCTCACTCATGAAACATTATTATAAACAGCCACTTTTATAAAAATGTGTGAAATATTCTCTTTTTAATAAATTTAATTATATCAATAAATAATTAATCTAAAGACATATTTGTCATACATGATGCTTGCCAACACGGCATGTGACCTTGTGTAATGCCCATGTATAGAAAACATACACTCCCTCCTATGTAAAAAACATACTCATTACATAAATAACCGCAGCACACTGATTTTTTTTTTCTAAAATCAACAAAAAAGGATAGTGGGGTGCACCTCGCGTTTTTAGAACTGAAAAACGTTCAGTGTGATCGGGGCCTAAATCAACACATGAAATCACAGATGTTGGGTGATAAGAATTGAAACTCAAACATCATTTAGAAAATTAGACCTGTCTGGATAGTGATATAGTGTCAGAGTTCAATTTCAAATGAGTGTAAAGTTATTAGTAGCAGTTCAAGATTTTTATAAGTACATCAGTATTTATCTTAGGTTAATTAAATATAATAAAACACAATTATCGAACTAATTATATAATACTATGTTGTCAGTGGCTAACAAATAAACTAGTTTGATTAACTGCCACGGTTGGGGAGTAACGAAATATAACTCTGTTACATATTTAAAATACAAAATTTGAGTAACTGTATTTCATTACAGTTACATTTTAAATGGGTGGTAATCAAATTACAGTTAAATCTGAAAAGTGTTTTAGATTACTGAAGTGATTACTTTGAATTTTAATATCATGTAAACATTAATGTAATCTGTGACGGGCAATTAATGTAAACAGCAACTAGTCATTCTCTGACTCTGACAGTCTGAAAAACTGTTTCAGTTCTATTCAGAAGTTTCATATGAATAAGGCATTTCAGATTACAGATGTTTACATATACTCCACAAGAAAAAATGGCTGGATTTATAAAAATCGGCCAATTCAAACAATATACATACCCTTGAATCTTTATTATTCTGTCATCACTGGATAATCCATGACTGTTTTCATGTTTTGTGATAGCTGATTGTGAGTCACTTTATAATTGTAAAAAAGGTAATTGTGACTTTCTCACAATTCGACTTTTTTCCTCACACTTGTGAGTTTGCATCTCACAATTCTGACTTTTTCACAGAATTTAAACTCATAATTGCACGTTATAAAATCAGAATTGTGAGATAACTTGCAATACTGAATTTGTCTTGCAATTGCGAATTAATATCAACTTCTTTTCTTGCAATTCTGACTTCTCAATATGGCGAGTTATATCTCATAATTCTGACTTTTCTCAATATTGTGAGTTTAAATCTCATTATTCTGACTTGTTACATTCTTATTAGTATTTTAAAGTATTTAGATTAAGTTACTAAACTTGGGTAATCTAACAAAATACATTACAATTTACTTTTTGAAGCATCTATTTTGCAATCTGTAGTGAAATACATTTTAAAACTAACCTACCCAGCCCTGTTAACTGCTTCAGATGTGTTTGATTGGGGTTGGAGCTAAACTCTGAAGGACAGTAGGTCTCCAAAGGTTTAAAGAACTGATCAAGGTTGTAAAACACACAAACACACACACACACACACAGAGAGAGAGAGTAAGAAAGAGTGGGACTGAGGGAATGGGGAATGGGGGATGGTAAGTACAGTGAAAAAGAGATTCAGAAGATTTAACAACATTTTAAACAAATATGAAAATCTAAACGTGACGAAAAGTAGTCTTTGATAATAACTAAATATACATGCCAATAGAGTATGGGGAAAACATTGATTATAATCAAATTATTGTACTTTTAAGCTGATCAGAATTGTATCTAACCTTGTTTAAAAATAACCCTATAGTGCCATCTTTTGGTTATTATTAAATTTCTTGTTTATTTCTTGTCCTTAGACAGATCGTTATTGTGCTTATTTTTAAGTTAAACATACTACATTGATTAAAAAAAAAATGTTTGAATTTCTTATTCAATCTTAGTGTTATTGTATATAGAAATAAACAATGTATAATTCACAGGAGAATATTGTTTAGTGTCATGAATTATCATTGAGTGTCATCTCAAAATACAATATTTTAAAGAAAACAAATATATTGATCTGAAAATTGGACATTCATTTTAAATTCATCAAGTTTCCAAATATACAATCTTAATTTAATTTAAGTCAAACAACTATTTTACAAGATATGAGAGACTTTCTTATTAGTATTATTATAAGACTTATAAGTATTGTTAAAACTGTCTTCTCAACCCTGTTTAAAAATAGGTATATGCTGCCCTCTAGTGCTCATTATAAATATATGACATTTGATTATCATTGCAATTATTTTAAGAGTACTTATATGCCTCATTTTAATTTACACATACATTTTGAAATTTAAAAATAAATTAAAATGTGTATATTTATGATATTTGTACTATTAAACATAGAAATTAGGTGTGTATATTTCAATTATTCATGAATAACTGACAACTTCCAAATTCCCTTTTTGTTCTTAATTTAAACCTTCGCCATGGCAACACCATTTGAGATGTACTATAATTGTTCATAATTTAGCATCTTCAGTATGTTGTCATCATGTTCAGAAAGTTTGGTGGCGATTGCATGAATCCCCTAAGAGGAGTAGCTAAAAATTCAGAGCTTGATTATTCAAAATATCCACATTCAAACCAAAATATCTGAGTTCTTGTTGGTCGGAGCTAATGACTGTAAATTAAATAGTTGTCCGGCTAAATGAGAACAATATGTGTAACGAGTTTGGTGACTGTAGGTTAAACAACCCCCCCAACTTTTGTCAAAAGATGGCGCTATAGAGCCCCTCCACCATGCCCATTTTCAAGGCTTTGCCCATGTCTACTGGATGACAATCCTGACGTGTGTGTCAAGTTTCATGAAATTTGAAGCATGATAAGAGTCTCAAAAGCATCCAAAACAAATATTTTGATCTGAAACTTTGATCTGTTGCTATGACAACAGTGTTTAAAATATCAAAGACCTTTTAACAGGTCTATATTCGCCATGTCTTCACATTATTCTGGTAAAGTTTGAAGCAAATTGGGAAAAATAAGAGGGTGATCTCAAAGCATTTTGAAAGTGACACAGATCCTGATGCCAGTTGGTGGCGCTATATCTTTGACTCACAATAGTCACATCCATGTGCTCGGCCTCCTACAACGAACACACAGCTGAAGTTTCATAAAAATTAATGTATGTATACAGACGTTATAACACACTTCCTGTTTCTGTTTTCTCGCCATTAATTCATTGCCTCGCCACGTGCAAACCGTTTGAGATATCAAAAATCCGCTGGACGTTTTGCATCATCAATGTCTTGAATTCATGCTGACCGAGTTTGATGGTGATCGGATTAAAACCAAACATAAAAACAATCATTGTAAACATTTCATCAACAGCAGAAAATAAAACTTCCAATAAAATAAAAAGAGATCTCAGTCTCTCACATTTCATGAAGCAGTGAAAAATGTTCTCTCTGTTAGTACAAAACGGACATTTATCTTGCATATTTGAGTTCAGAACTGAGACGAAAGCATTAACTGCAATAATAACATGTAACACACGCCAATGAAGATCACCAACTTTTTTACTCAATGGTGGCTTGTAAAAAAACCCCAAGAAGGCTGAATACCATCCTCAACATTTAAATGGTCTCTCCAAGGCGTATCTACACGTTGCAATTTTTCCTTATTAATAATTTTTACACACATTTTGTACAAACTCACACCCCCCATTGACTCAAAGACAATATCTCTTAAACTCGTTGAGGTAGTTAGTTAGTAGGAGAGTACTCCATAGTTGAAAAAGTCTGTGGTATCATCATGCTCGGAAAATGATCCTTGACATTTGGAACAGTTCGTAGTGATAAAAATGTCCAATCCTCTTGGCTCAATGTCTCTCAAAGCTTCTTAAGCAGACAATGAACTGTTCTTGTTGACCTTATGCCCAGTTTCCAAGCACCTGCATTAACATTGTCCAAATTACTACCTGCCACTTCAAACATACTCTTCATTTTCACCATCCTTGCATTTACCAGAATCTGTTGTAACCAGGGTGTGACCTCATCACACATATTTAAACGTGCACCATTAATTAGAGGTTCTTCTAAAAACCAATGTAAAAACTTATAGGACAAATCTCTTCTAGTCTGCACCATACACCAAGCTTTTCTAAAACTCTCATAAAAAGGAGATATGAACTTCAAATCAAATTTATTACAATCTGTCCAAAAAAGGCTTCTTCCCAGTCCCCACCCACCTACCTTACTTAAAAGACAACCAGTTAAACCCGTCCAGGATGCATTTGATTTATAAAAAAAGTTCTGAACAAATTGAAATCTAAAGGTTGCTTTTCTACTTTTAAGATCTACAATGCCTTGTCCACCTTCTTCCTTTGGAAGATATAACACAGCTCTGGGTATCCAGTGTAATTTGTCCCAAAAATCATTTGTCCCCAATCAAATCATTTTAGATTGTATTTTTTCAACAGGTGGCTTTAAAAAAGATAATTTGTGCCACAAAGATGAGGCTACCAAATTATTAATGATCAATGCCCTTCCCCTAAAATACATTTTGGGCAACAACCATTTCCATCTATCCAACCTCCCATCAACAGTTTCAATAATATTCTCCCAGTTTTTCTTACTAGTTGACTCATCCCCTAGGTAAACACCAAGATATTTTAAACCACCTTGTGACCAACTCATTCCACCTGGCAAGACCAAATTTTCTCCCTTCTATTGCCCAACCAGGTGAGCTGCACTTTTGGCCCAATTAACTCTTGCAGATGAAAATTCCCCATAACTCTTCATAATGTCAACCAGCTTATTTATATCATTCTGCCCCTTGATTAATATCATTATATCATCTGCATACACTGATAATTTTACTGATGGAAAGAAATTTTCACATTTAAAACTAACTCTGCTCTGATTTTACTTAGCAAAGGTTCTAAAGCTATTGAATACAGCATTCCTGACAATGCACAGCCTTGTCTTATGCCTCTATTAATTTTAAAAGGACTAGACAAGCCACCATTTCAGTATACTTTCAATGTCATTATAGAGCACTTTAATCATAGTAATAAAATCAGGTGGAAAACCAAATGCCTCAAGATGCTCCACCTGGTCAAAAGCTTTCTCCTGATCCAGAGAAAGCAGACCCACCTTTTTACCAAATAATCTAGCAACACATCCCAAATCAACAATATGTTGTCCACTATCGATCTGTTGGGCACGCAATAGGACTGATCTGTATGAATGATCTGTCCCAACACTTCCCTCAGTCTGTTAGCCAGAGTTTTTGATAAAATTTTGTAGTCTGTGCATAACAAAGCCACTGGCCTCCAATTTTTAACCTCTTTGAGGTCACCTTTCTTTGGGAGCAGTGTTAAGACTGCTCTCCTGCAACTCCTTGGCAGCCGCCCTTCAATCAGGATTTTACTTAACACTTCCAGTAAGTCTTCTACCAGAAAGTGCCAATAGGCCTTATAAAAATCCACAGGCAACCCATCCAAGCCTGGTGCTTTTCCATTTTTCATACTTTGCAATGCCTTAAAAAGCTCCTCTGTTGTAAGAGGGCACACCAGATCGGCTCACGACTCCTCGGTCACTTGTGAAAGACCTGAAAGGAATTGATTTAGTGACGGGTCCTCTACACATTCGCAGGCATATAGCTCTTTTTTCCGTATATCAGAGTCCTTAGTCAGATCTATCCGATCCACAGACCACAAACACTGAATGCTTTTCCTTTGGCCATTTTTCCTCTCCAGACTAAAGAAGAATTTGGATGGGGCATCCACTTCAGTAATATCCTGAAATCTAGACCTAACCAAAGCCCCTTGAGCTCTACTGTCCAACAGATCAGCTAGAGCAACTTTTTATCCTTAAGGGTCTGTATTTGACCTTGCTCACCATAAACTCCACTCAAAAACTGGAGCTCTACAATATCTTTCTCTATTTTTTTATATTTTGAACAGTGTCCCTAGTGGCATTAAAAGTATACTGTTTATATAATTCTTGTATCTTCAATTTTCCAATATCCCACCATTGCTGTACAGATGTAAAGTTACACTTTTGGGTTTTCCATCCCATACAAAAAAAATGTAAACATTTTCCAAATGAAGCGTCCTCAAGCAGCCAGCACCAGTATGCACTCTTATGCTTGACGGACTAAATAAACATACCAACTTCCACCATTGAATGATCAGAAAAACCAACAGGATAAATACAACAAGATTTAAAATACTGTCACTGATGCTTATAACAATAAAATGATCTAATCTTGCCAATGACAGAATCTTCTTTAACATGAGGCCAAGTATACATTTTTCTTTGAAATGAAAATATCACAAAGTTGGTAGGTTTTAATGACGTTTCACAGTTTGCGTCTAGAAGCTGCATGAGGTTCAATATGATTTCTGTCAATATCATGACACGTGCAATTAAAATCTCCAGCAAGTAATACAATATTAACAAAATAACACTGTTTGAGATTCTCACCCAAAGTTTCCAAAAACAGCATTCTTTCAATTGGTTTAGCCGGAGCATAAACATTAATTAGTTCCATGGTGATATTTTCAAACCTCGCCACAAGCTTAAGCGGTCTACCCTCTACTATTTCAACTATAACACAAGACATTGGTTCAAAATTTTTTGAAAACAAAACAGCCAAGCCAGCACTAAGAGCAGTCTTATGACTGAAAAAACCTTTCCTTTCTAATATTTCAGCCATTCCACTTCATTTTCCTTTGTACTATGAGTCTTGTGTAAAAAAAAAAACAATATCTATTTTTTTAGTTTAATTAGGTCATAAAGCTGCATTCTTTTTTTAACATCCCTCATCCTATTAACATTCAGGGATGCAATTTTAAAGCTGCTCATTATGAAGGAAGAAAGCAGCAGTAAAATGACTGTAATGAATCCGTTCCATTGTCCTCCATCCACCTGCCACCAGAGGTCGCCCGCTCATATCATGGACTCCATACACCACACTACATTTCCCATAAGTCCCTTACCCTCATGTTAACCCTCACACACTTGTCATTTGTGAAGTCTTGTTCCACTGTAACAGTTCTGAGCATTATTCCTGTTTTTGCCTGTCTGATTTCTGATCCTGCCTGTTTTCTCATTTTGCTGTTTATCTGCCTGCCCTTTGACCTGTTTAGCCTGGATATTAACTACGAGTCTGCCTTTTCCCTGTTACTACTGTTTGCTGTTGAGTTGACCATTGCCTGTCTGACTACGTTTTGGAAATAAAGCTGCACTTGGATCTTATTCGCTGACTCGCTCATCATTACAGAAGACTTCGCCACAAACTCGATCAAGCGGCTTTCATCAGCGTCCCGGTCACCATGGATTACTTTGGTCAACTTCTGCAACTATGACAGGGAGGATTAACCATTGAGGACTATGTACACGAATTCTGTGAGTTATCTAATCATGTCGCTTATGATGAAGCCTTCTTTAAGTGTCTGTTTCGTTGAGAATTAAAAGAACCCTTAAAGACCTGCCTCCCCAACACAGACTTTAATTGTAGTTTAATGGACTTTATGGACTACGCATTGGTTTTGTCTGAGTCACCGTTTACTGTGGGAGAAGCAGAGCCTGAGCTCAGTCACAACATGGCGGCTACCACTAAGCCTGTGCACAAAATGGCCGCCGGTCCTGAGTCACGTCATGCCGCAGCTGTTCGTCCAGAGCCAAAGCACGCTGCAGCTGTTCGTCCAGAGTCACAGCACGCCACAGCTGTTCGTCCAGAGTCAAGTCAAGTCGTCCTAGATCGTCATGAGTCAAGTCAAGTCGTCCTAGATCGTCATGAGTCAAGTCATCGCCGATCACTGTGAGTCAAGTCAAGTCATCGTAGATGACTGAGTCAAGTCAAGTCATCGCAGATCACTGTGAGTCAAATCAAGTCACCGCAGATCACTGTGAGTCAAGCCAAGTCATCGCAGATCACTGTGAATCAGGTCAAATCATCCTAGTTCATTGTGAATCAAGTCAAGTCCTCCTAGATCAGCGCAAACCAAGTCAGATCATCCAAGTTCATTGTGAATCGAACCAAGTTACTGTGAAAAATCCCCAGCCTCGTCGAAAACGCAAGCCGCACCGTAAGAAGGCCGCTTCAGTGCTCCACGCGCTCGCTCCAGCGCTTCACAAACCAGTTCCAGACCCTCTGTCACCTGAGCCAATGGTTCACACCACATCTGCCCAACAGTCTACAACTCAAACCACACCAGCCCAACTACCCACAGTTCAAGCCTCGTCTGCCCAACAGTCCACGGTTCAAGCCATGCCAGCCAAACAGCCACCGGTTCAAGTCACACCAGCTCAAGCCACACCTGCCCAGCAGCCCATGGCTCAAACCACGCCTATCCCGCAGCCAAAGGTTCAAGCCAAGCTTGCCCCGCAGCCAAAGGTTCAAGCCACGCCTGCCCCGCAGCCAAAGGTTCACGTCACATCTGCCCAGCTTCAGTCGACTCACGTCACGCCTGCCCACCCTCAGACGCCTCACGTCACGCCTGACCAGCCTCAGATGGTTCACGTCACGCCTGTCCAGCCTCAGACGGTTCACGTCACGGCTGTCCAGCCTCAGACTGCTCACGTCACGCCTGTCCAGCCTCAGACTGCTTGCGTCACACCTGTCCAGCTTCAGACTGCTCGTGTCACACCTGTCCAGCCTCAGACTGCTCACGTCACGCCTGCCCAGCCTAAGACTGCTCCTGTCACGCTTACTACGCCTGAGCTGTTAGAGTATGCAGCCTTGTCCGTGGTGACTATGGCCATATTATGTGTGTGGGCAACACACTCATCGACTCCCGCCTTGGACCAACCACAAGACAGCATTCCTGAGTCGGTCCCCAAGCACACCAGTACAGCTCCTGACCTCCCTCAAGAGGGCGCTACCAAGTCGGTCCCTCAGTCTCCTGTTTTTCCGGTGTTCACAACTGTAGAACCTTCAGAGGTGGCGGCAACTGCTGCAGAACCTCCAGAGGTGTCAGTTGTACCCAATAAACTATCTGTCAGCCCTGAACTATCTGTCAGCCCTGAACTCTCTGTCAGCCCTGAACTGTCTGTCAGCCCTGAACTATCTCCCAGCCCTGAACTATCTGTCAACCGTGAACTGTCTGTCAGCCCTGAACTATCTGTTAGCCCCGCACTGTCTGTCAGCCTCGAACTGTCTGTCAGCCCCAAACTGTCTGTCAGCCCCAAGCAGCCTGTTCTGCCCCGGCCGTCTGCACAGCCTGTTCTGCCCAGGCCGCCTGCACAGTCTGATTCGCCCCGGCCGCTTGTTCAGCATTTTCCGCCCTGGCTGTCTGCAAAGCCCGATCCGCCTTGGCCGTCTGCACAGTCCGATTCACCCTGGCCGTCTGCACAGTCCAATTCGCCCTGGCTATCCACTCAGTCCACATTGCCCTGTCAACCTCCACTCGATGGACCCAGTCCTCCATTTCTCCCTTGTGCCCACCCCTCCCTCCCGAGTTGTTCCTTTGGAGCATCTGGAAGCTGCTCCTTGGGGGGGGGCTCTGTAATGAATCCGTTCCGTTGTCCTCCATCAACCTGCCACCAGAGGTCGCCCGCTCATATCATGGACTCCATACACCACACTACATTTCTCATAAGTCCCTTACCCTCATGTTAACCATTGCCCAGCTGTAGCCAATCTATGTCCCTATTTAAGTTAACCCTCACACACATGTCATTTGCGAAGTCTTGTTCCACTGTAACAGTTCTGAGCGTTATTCCTGTTTTTGCCTGTCTGATTTCTGATCCTGCCTGTTTTCTCGTTTTGCTGTTTATCCACCTGCCCTTTGACCTGTTTAGCCTGGATATTAACTACGAGTCTGCCTTTTCCCTGTTACTACTGTTTGCTGTTGAGTTGACCATTGCCTGTCTGACTACGTTTTGGAAATAAAGCTGCACTTGGATTTCAACCCGCTGACTCCACGTTACAATGATACAGCATAATACGCAATTCTTGTGATTCATTCTGCACTGTCTGGGAGCATGCCTTTGTACATTTTTTTAACCTGTACACCTCTGGATTTGACAAACACTCTTCCCCCTTTTGTTTCATTAGAATTTTTGCTGAATCAATGAACAGTGAGAGATCAAGAAAAAAATCTATTACCTCAACATTTCTCAAAGCTTTCATGCGCTGTAAGAAACTTTTCATTCATTCTAAACTGTAGCCACTGTAATCTTGTCTCACATTATCTTGCACAGTGGCTCCAGCCACTTCATGTTCACTTTCTGAGTCAGACACCTCCGAGCTTTGTGTATTGTTCTCACTTTGCACCTTTTTTTTGCCGTTTCTATTTTTTCACAAATGTTAGATTATCTTTTCACCCTCCCCTTATCCACTTATATTACTTCCAGTGCCTTGCAACCATATACCAAGAAGTGTAATATAAAACCTGCTAAGAAAAAACACATATAAATCTGACAGACCTTAGGATGAGAAAGAGAAAATCTCACAGCCACTCTCCAAGTCACACTCCACTCACTCAGCAGACACTCACGCATGCGCACGAGAGAGAGAGAGAGAGAGAGAGAGAGAGAGAGGCACACACAGAGAAAGAGACACACACACACACACACACACACACAGAGACTGTTTTATCAGTAAGTTGCCTCAGATTCACCGTTTTAGGAAAACAAAAAATCTACACTGTGACAGAAATTAGTCTTTGATAATGTCTTAATATATGCATCCAAATAGAATACCCACTAAATATACTTATATTTTTTAACATAGTCTAATAAAAAATATTGTTTAAACTGTTAGTCTTCTCAACCCTGTCTAAAAATAGGTATATGCTGCCCACTAGTGCTCATGCTGTTTGAATATTATTTTGAATTATTTTAACCAAAGAGCAGTTATCGGCCTTGTTTTAATTTACACATACTTCTTGAAATTAAATAAGAAATTAAAATGTGTTTATTTATAATATTTGTATTATTATAATATTACCTTATATAATACCTAACCCTAACATCATTTTAAACAAAAACAAAAATTAAAATCTAAACGTGACAAGAAAGTAGTCTTTGATAACTAAATATACATGCCAATAGAGAATGGGAAAAACATTGATTATAAAAGCTCTTCAGAATTTGATCTAACCTTGTTTAAAAATAACCCTATAGTGCCATCTTTTGGTTATTACTAAATATTAGATTTCTCATCCTCAAACAGATCATTAATATGCTTATTTTTAAGTTAAACATACCACATTGATTAAAAAAATGTTTAAATTTCTTATTCAATGTTAGTATTATTGTATATAGAAATAAACAGTGTATGATTCAGAGGAGAATATTGTTTAGTGTCATGATTTAATCTCAAAATACAACATTTTAAAGAAAATAAATGTATTGATCTGAAAATTGTATATTCATTTTAAATGAATATAATTAATTTATAATTATATTCATTTAATTTGTTAATTTATTAATTAATTTTAATTTAATTTAAGTCAAACAATAACATTAGAATATATGAGAATTTCCTTTTTTAAGCTTTTGTTAGAACTGTTCGTCTTCTCAACCCTGTTTAAAAATAGGCATATGCTGCCCTCTAGTGCTCATTTAATATATGACATTTGGTTATTAATAGAATTCTTTTGAACCACTGTAGGGGATTTTACAGTTAAAGACCCAAAAGACCAGATATGATAAATGAAGACCCGGAGTCAGAGTTTAAAAAAAAAATTGAAGAAAATTTTACTGAAGAATAGTTTGCAGTTTCATCAGCAGAAGCCAGCTTCAAGTCTCACAAGGAGTTCGTAGGCCGCTCTCTCTCTCTCTCCTCTCTCTCCGTGTACATTCACATTTCCAGAACAAGTATACTCTAACAGAATCCACTAAGTATCTTGTCATTACTAAGATAACTATTGGTTAAGAAAACTAGATAAAACTGCTAATTTTCCACACATGGACAGATAGTCAGAAGCATAACTCCTTCCATTATGATGCTGACAATCGGACCCTGAACTTAGGCACAGAATGTCCTTCAGGTCTCCAGTCCAGATGACAACAGTCCACGAGTACCCATAATAGACCTGTACAGAACACTGAGCGCAAATACAAAGATACACATGATTCACAGCTTCTTCAAGGCTGAAGTTGATCTGAGCTCTGCACTGAACAGGAACTTTACCAAAACATACTGATAAGTTGTACTTTTCTCTCAGTCAGAGGTTCAGACAATATACATCATTATTTTCTAGTGTTTGAAAATGAAAATGAAATTAAAGGCTTTAACATAAGTTGAAGTTAGTCATTCTAAATAATTCAATATTTAGAAAGATAATTTTGTGATAAATCGCTCAATATATATATATTGAAGCGGCAGTGGATTCCAGAATCCACCCCTTCACCTCAGAGCAGCTATCTGCTTGATTTTAACTTACACATACATCTTGAATCAAAGAAATAAATTAAAATGTGTTTATTTATAATATTTGTATTATTATATATTGAAATAAAGAGAGAATATTTTCAGTTATTTGAAAATATAAGAGAAATTCCTTTATTTATTTATTTATTTTTGTCCTTTCTTTAAACCTTCGCCATGGCAACACTATTCGAGATATACTATAATTGTTTGCAATTTGGCATTTTCAATATGTTGTCATCATGTTCAGAAAGTTTGGTGGCGACTGCATGAATCCCCTAAGAGGAGTAGCTAAAAATTCAGAGCTTGATTATTCAAAATATCCATATTCAAACCAAAATATCTGATGTCCTGTTGTTCAGAGCTAATGACTGTAAATTAGAAAGTTGTCCAGCTAAATGAGAATAATATGTGTACCGAGTTTGGTGATTGTAGGTTAAACTAACCCCCAACTTTTGTCAAAAGATGGCACTATAGAGCCCCTCCACCACGCCCATTTTTAAGGCTTTGCCCATGTCTACTGGATGACAATATTGATGTGTGTGTCGAATTTCATGCAATTTGAAGCATGTTAAGAGCCTCAAAAACACCTAAGAATATTATTAAAGTTTGACGTCTTGCCATGGCAACATTATTTAAGATATCAAAAAGACATTCACATGTCTACATCTGAAATGTATTGACATTATAATGAAGAAGTTTGAAGCAAATTGGGTAAAAATAAGTGGGTGATCTCATTTTGAAAGTGACACATTTCCTGCTGCCAAATGGTGGTGCTATATCTTTGACTCACAATAGTCACATCCATGTGCTCAACCTCCTACAACGAACACACAGCTGAAGTTTCATAAAAATCATTGAATGTATGCAGAAGTTATAACACACTTCCTGTTTCTCTTTTCTCGCCATAAATTCGTTGCCTCGCCATGGGCAAACCGTTTGAGAAAATCCGCTGGCAATCAAAAATTTGAGAAAATCGTTTGAGAATCGTTTGAGAAAATCAAGAACAATAGGGCCCAAGCCACACACACTGATCACACACACACCTGATGCATATCATTTCACTATTTAAGCTCTACACAGACACCACTTCAAGTCTTGATCAGCCCTTACGGTATTATTACGAGCGTTTAACTTCTGGACTGTTATTTCGTTGTGACCTTGGACTGTTTACCCGTGTTTGAATCTCTGCTGCCTACCTGACCCCTGCCTGTTATCTGGATATTGAACCTTGCCGCCTGTCTCGACCCCAGCCTGTCTCTGTTTACGTATATGGTTTACCTAAGCTGTTGTTATTGCTATTTGTTGACCCTTGCCTGTCTGACACAGAGTATTTTAATAAAAGAATTGCAAATGGATCCACACGCCGCTGACTCATCATTACAGTTGTTAATACCTAGAATATCAAAATCAACCGCAGGCGGTAGATCCTTTTCCTCTTTGGCACCTAAACTCTGGAACGATCTTCCTAGCATTGTTCGGGAAGCAGACACATTCTGTCAGTTTAAATCTAGACTAAAAACGCATCTATTTAACCTGGCATACACATGACGCATTATCAATTTTTGTCTTCATATCCGTTAAAGGATTGTTAGGCTGCAAAGATCAGGTCAGCCGGAACCGGCAACACTTCCTATAACACCAGATGTACTCGTTACATCAGAAAAAGAATGGCGTCTACACTAATTGTTGTCTCTCTGCTTATCCTGAGGTTTACCAATTAATGTGACTGGCTGGATCCGGGCCATGTTCCGGGTCGAATGGGGACCCTGCACCTGTGTGCGGCAGCAGCGTGGCCCTGGGGTGTTGGCGGAGACTGTGTGAACTAGCTCATCCTTTGTGAAGGCCTTACCATCCCATACCGGCGTGATTAAAAAGATCTTAAACTAGATGGAACTGGATCAAATATTTTGACTGTTGCGATTCCAAATCGGTTTAATGACCTGTAACTCTGCCTGAGTATCGGACAAGTGTTCAATGTTGGCCAGAGGAGAACTGGCCCCCCGACTAAGCCTGGTTTCTCCCAAGGTTTTTTTCTCCATTTGTTGGAGTTTTGGTTCCTTGCCGCTGTTGCCTTTGGCTTGCTTAAGTTGGGGACACTTGCTTGATATTCAGCAGTGTTTTTAGTATGCCTGCATTGGCGCCGTTGTATGCGAACTGAGCTGAGCCGGACGATTACGTCACTGTTTTCTCCAGTGCTGATAAACATAAATTAACTAGACTAATAACTATTGATCTTTGCAATGGAATGAATCAATAATACATAGAATAAGCTGGACAATGACACCATTTTCTTTGGGAGCTGCTGTGCAGCCAATTATTAATGTAAAGCTGCTTTGCCACAATTTGCATTGTAAAAAGCGCTATATGAATAAAGGTGACAGGCGGGAATCGTGGGATTCACCATTTTGGAAGCAGCAGCAGTGGCACAGCGATTTGTTCAAGTACAGGTAAGTTTTTACTTAACTTGTTGATATTATCATGAACGCAAATGTTAAGTTGTTTAAAGGTAAAATCTACCAGAAGATTAGTAATTTGCGCGCTTCTCTGTTGTCAGCACCAGTGGTGATTGACAGGTTTGAATTTGTAGTCAGTCAAGTTAGTATTAAAAGCGGAATACACTGTCCAGTACTTGCTCTTGCTCTTGCGAGTAAACATCTACATTTATGATTAAAATATTTTAGCTTCCATATTGTTATGTACATGGCTGAAACTCTGTGTTCCATTAGACGATCTCTGAGGGATGCAGGCACAAATACTTTATCATTCGGACATTCTACTGGGACCTGATTCTGAGCATTGAGTTGATCAATTTCGGTGGATATGTCCCATTGAATGGGAGACACAACAAGACGAGACGGGATTACTGTTTCAGGGTTCTGAGGGAGAGTATCGGGTTCGGATTGTCGGGATAGTGCATTGGCTTTGGTGTTTCTGGAACCTGGACGATAAGTAACAGTGAACTGGAATCTGGAGAAGAACAAGGACCATCGTGCTTACAGAGGATTGAGTCTTTTGGTGGTTTTTAAGTACTCAAGGTTCTTATAATCAGTCAGGACAAAAAATGGATGTTTGGATCCCTCCAACCAGTGGCGCAACTCCTCGAAAGCCGTCTTCATTGCCAGTAACTCATGGTCTCCCACATCATAATTTTTTTCAGCAGAGTTTAATTTTCGGGAATGGTATGCGCAGGGATAAAGCTTGGGAGGTTCGCCCTGATGCTGTGACAGAATGGCCCCTAGGCCAGAGCTGGAAGCATCCACCTCCACCACGAAAGGCAGCTCGGGGTTAGGGTGATGGAGGATAGGAGCCGTGGTGAAGCGCTCCTTGAGCTGTTGGAAAGCCTGAAGAGCTGCGGAAGACCAGGACAGACGGTAGTTATTCTTCTTTACCATGGATTTGAGAGGGCCAGCTATGGTACTAAAGTTGCGAATGAAGCGCCGATAGAAATTGGCAAACCCTAGGAATCGTTGTAACTCCTTGAGGGTAGTGGGTTGTTGCCAGTTAAGAACGGCTGTTACCTTTTTGTCATCCATGGCAATGCCATCGGGGCTGATGATGTATCCGAGGAAGGCAGTTGACGTCCGATGAAATTCACACTTCTCAAGTTTGGCAAAGAGTTGATGCTGAATTAACAGTTTTAACACCGTTTGGACCTGTCGCACATGCTCTTCGAAGGTGTCCGAGTAGATTAGGATACCGTCGATATATACAATGACAGAATGGTTGAGCATGTCCCGAAAGACGTCGTTAACAAAGGCCTGGAAAACGGAGGGACTGTGGGCCAGCCCGAATGGCATTACAAGATATTCGTAGTGCCCCATCGTGGTTGAGAAGGCCGTCTTCCATTCATCGCCCTCTTGAATACGAACCAGATTGTATGCACATCGGAGGTCCAGCTTAGTGAAGAACTTGGCTGTACGCAATTGTTCTAGGGCAGCAGGAACCAAAGGCAAGGGGTAACGGTATTTCACAGTGATTTCGTTGAGACCTCGATAGTCGATGCAGGGTCTGAGACTGCCATCTTTCTTGTGCACGAAGAAGAATCCCGCCGAAGCAGGAGAAGTTGAAGGTCGAATAAATCCTTTTGATAGTTCTTCTTCAATGTACGCTTTCATGGCATTCGATTCAGGTTGAGACAAAGGGAAAATGCGCCCCTTGGGAGGAACAGAACCCGGGAGGAGTTCGATGGCACAGTCATATGGTCGGTGCGGTGGTAATTTAGAGGTATGTGATTTACTGAAAGCCTCTTTTAAGTCTCTGTATTCCGATGCAGCATCAGTTTTGGTTACATTTGGTTACATAGACAGGGAAAAACCCGATGACAGGCATGTTTCTTGACATTTGATATTCCATTGAGTGATCTGCCCGTCCTTCCAGGAAATGTGAGGGTCATGTCTGCGGAGCCAGGGGAGTCCAAGGATGACAGTTATGGGATAAATGGGGAGAATATAGAACTGGATGATTTCGTTTTGCAGGAGCCCCGTCTGCATACGCATCTCTTGAGTTATGGCTGATAAAGTTCCAGTGCCTAGTGGCCTCCCGTCTATTTCCTCCACTGTTAGAGGAGAACATTCAAGGAGAGCGATACAATGTTGTAGTGCAAAACCCAGTGACATGAAGTTTCCCGTGGCTCCAGAGTCTAACTGAGCAGTAGCAGAGATGTATTGTCCATTGACATGTAAATTAATGCGGACTGTAATACACATTTCAGAATTGTGCGTGTCGATAGAGAAACTCACCACTCTCTGCTTCTCAGGGCTGGGACAAGAGGGGCATACGACCCGCAGATGGCCGGGTTGACCACAGTAAAGAAACAATCGCTGGGTGAATCTACGATTTCGTTCCTCTGGAGATAAATGATAGTTATTGACTTCCATGGGTTCACTTTCTTCTACAACTGTAACCGGGGTTGCTCGGACTGAGTTCTGGTGTGTGGGTTTTCGAGCATGCATTAAATTGTCAATATGGATAGTTAATTCAATAAATTGATCCAGATTTTTCCCTTCGTCTCGACATGCTAATTCGGACTGGAGCTCAGGCGATAGGCCTCTGCGGAATACAGTTTTCAGGGTGTCATTCACCATTGTCTGAGCCGCTAGAGTGCGAAAGTTCAAAGCGTATTCTACTGCCATTTTATGCCCCTGAGTTAATTCCAAAAGACGGTCGACGGCCCCTTTTTCATCGTGAGGGTGATCAAACACCTCGCAAAATTTCTGCATGAATGAATCATAAGTGGGGAAAGTGGTTCCATCGTCTCGCCAGATGGCAGTAATCCACTCGAGAGCTTTTCCGGTGAACAATGAACAAACAAAGGTGATTTTGCTAGCCTCGGTGGGATATAATGCTGGTTGTTGTGTAATAAAGAACGAACATTGTAAGCAGAATCCCTTACACTTCGTAGGATCGCCATCGAATCGTTCAGGAAAGGATAAACGGGGACACACCGAGGATGGCTTTTCTGCAGAGTGCATAATGGCGGATGGGGTGGTTGATGGCGTCACCCCTGGGACTGACGAGGAATGCAGACTTTGCAGTGCCTTCACCAATTCCTCGGTGAGTGAGGTGAGCCGGTTAAACTGATGCTGGAGAGCCGCGAGTTGACTGGTTTGGGCCGAGACGGTAGCGCACAGATGAGAAAAGGCCGTTGGATCTGTGTCTGGCGAGGTCTTCTGTAACGACTCGTCTCTCGATGTGGGATCCATTAGCAGCTTTATTAAAGAATTCAGCAAAGTCAAACAGGCAGTGGTCAGAGATCGGCAGATAAGAACAGTAGAGGAAAGGCAGAGTCGAAGTCAATAAACAGATAAGTATCCTTAATAAACTTGAGTATCCAAAAAACCTGAAGTATACCTTTGAAGTGTTCCAGAAACTTTTTTTGGAACTTGACAGAGCAAAACTGTTGAAGACGGTCCTAAGCCTCAAGCATAAACTAATGGAATGAGCTGTCTGTACTGTGAGTTCAGGCTCTGATTGTTTGCTTCATCCACTGAAGACATTGTTTCATTTTAAAATAGTAAATGTTCAAGAAGTTATATGTGCTGTGAGTTATATGTAATATGAAGTTGAATGTCACTTAAAATTGAATGCAAGTACATTCTTTTGCTCCTAATTAGCATTAAATGTTTTATTTTCAAATAGTAAATGTTCAAGAAGTTACATGTAATATGAGTTATATGTAATATGATGTTGTATGTCACTTACAATTGAATGATGTTGTATGTCACTTACAATTGAATGTAAGAGCGTTTTTTGCACTTAAATGAAGTTGAAATTAATAATAATAAGTTTTATTTATATAGCGCCTTTCCATCGCTCAAGGACGCTTCACAATGCAAATACAAAAAATAGGAAGACATAAACAGACAGCCGGTAAAAAACAGACAATAATAGAAAAATACACAATGGTAATACACTAAACAGTTGAAAGGGACATTAAGTAGATGGCATAAAGCACAACGGCATAAAATTAAGGACAGAGAAGAACAGAACACAACTTATAAGTCATAACATACAGAAAACAAGTGAGTTTTGAGTTGTGATTTGAATTGAAATTGAAATGTTTGTTTATATCCATATAGCATGCCAGTATATTGAGGTAAATGAGATCAGTTTCTCCTTTCATTTCAGTGTCTCCTTTCATTTTCTAGTGTTGCAAGTATTGTACTGTATTTTATTGTAAGGGGTTATTTTGTACCTGTATTAATTAGTTTTAAATGTTTTTGAAAATAAAATTTTATTTGGTCAATAAAAAAGCAATTGATGCAATCTCCTGCGTCTGACCATTTTTAAGTGAATTCAACCTTCCCTGAATAAGTAATGTGTAATTATTTCTATTGGCTAAACATTATTAATAATAATTTAGTAGATGAACTGTTGCCTACTAACAATAGAGTTAATTTTATTTAATTTTTATAAGTAAGTAGTTATGTAATTTAATGAGAAATATTAGGTAGACATTTGTCATAGCTGTAAAATGTATGTACTCTTTACTCAATATATAGGATAGAATCTACCCAAACAAAGTGAGTGCAAATTGTTACCTCAATTTCAAACATAGGTTGTTTTTACAGTGTAATTTGTATTATAATCAATGGTTTTCCCATACTCTTTTGGCATGTATATTTAGTTATCAAAGACTACTTTTTGTCACGTTTAGATTTTAATTTTTGTTTAAAATGTTGTTAAATCTTCTGAATCTCTGTCTCACTTACTTACCATCCCTGTTAAGTATTGCAAGAAAATTCAGTATTGCAAGTTATCTCGCAATTCTGATTTAATAACTTGCAATTATGAGTTTAAATCTCCCAATTCTGAGAAAAAGTCAGAATTGTCAGATGCAAAATCGCAAATGTGAGGAAAAAAGTCGAATTTTGAGGTTAAGTCACAATTACCTTTTTTATAATTATAAAGTGACTCACAACACTTTACTATCACAAAACATGAACAGTCATGGATCATCCAGTATTGACAGGATAGTAAAGATTTAAAGGTATATACATTGTTTACATTGGGCAATTTTTATAAATCCAGCCATTTTGTCTTGTGGAGTACATTTTAACATCTGTTATGTGAAATGGCTAATTCGTATGAAACTTGCGAACAGAAATGAAACAGTTGACAGACTGTCAGAGAATGACTAGTTGCTGTTTACATTGGTTGCCCGTCAAAGTTTACATTAATGTTTAAATGGCATTAAAATTCAAAGTAATCACTTTGGTAATCTAAAACACTATTCGGATGTAACTATAATTTGATTACCACCCATTTAAAATGCAACTGGAATGAAATACAGTTATTCACATTTTGTATTTTAAATACAAAACTAAGTTACATTTCGTTACTCCCCAAGCCTGGCAGTTAATCAAACCAGTTTATTTGTTAGCCACTGACAACATAGTATTATAAAACAAAGTTTGATAATTGTGTTTTTTTATATTTCAATTAACTTAAGACAAATACTGATGTACTTATAAAAATTTTGAACTGCTAATGATAACTTGACACTCATTTAAAACTGAGCTATGACACGATATCACTATCCGGACAGGATTAGTTTTCTAAACGATGTTTGAGTTTCAATTCTTACCATCCAACATCTGTGTTTTCATGTGCTGATTTAGACAGAAATAAAATCAGTCTGCTTTTCACATAGGAGGGAGTGTGTGTTTTCTAGACATGGACGTTACACAAGGTCATGTGCCATGTTGGCAAGCATCACGTATGACAAATATGTCTTTAGATTAATTATTTATTGATATAATTAAATTTTATTAAAAATATTAAATTTCACATGATTTTATAAAAGTGGCTGTTTATAATAATCTTTCACAAGTGAGAAATAAAATCTAGACACACATCTTACTATTACCTGACGCTTATTTGGCCCCATTTGTTAATTTTATAATTTTATTTTTTCGTCGGATACCACCCATATTGTAATTAAATGAAAGCATCCTTTTGGTGCATAATATTGGTGTGCAAACGGTAGCTCAGCTAAGCCCTAATAATAATCCTTAGAAGAACAATAGGGCCCTGCGCCTCAGTGGCTTGGGCCCTAATAATAATAATAATCCTAAGGAAAACAATAGGGCCTTCGCCCTTTGGGCTTGGGCCCTAATAATAATAATCCTAAGGGAAACAATAGTGCTGTCACGGAGGGCACCATCACCTGAGTTTTAACACTCACACACCACTGATTGTCTGCACTACATTTCCCATAAGCCCCGTACCTTGGAGCTGATTACAACTCCAGCTGTAGACTATCTGTGGGAATATTTAAGAGGCTCTCTCTCAGTTGTTATTGGCATAGTCTTGTTTCCATCTCGGTGCAATACTAAGCGCTATTCTCTGTATTTGCCATTCTGTTATTGACCTGTCTGTTTACCCCATTTACGACTCTTGCTGCCTGTCCTTCTGTACTGTTTGCCTAGATATCTCACTGACGAACCTGTTCTGCCTGTCCCGACCTATGCCTGTCTCATCTCCACGAGCCTCCCTGTTCTCTGCTATAACTGATCGCTGTTGTTTGACCCTTGCCTGTTTGATAATTCTACTTATCATTAAAAGCCTGCATATGGATCCCAACTCGTGTGACGAATCATTACAAGGGCCTTCGCCCCTTGGGCTTGGGCCCTAAAAATAATAATCCCAAGGGAAACAATAGGGCCTTCGCCCTTTGGGCTTGGGCCCTAATAATCCTTAGAAGAACAAGAGGGCCCTGCGCCTCGGTGGCTTGGGCCCTAATAATCCTAAGGAAAACAATAGGGGCTTCGCCCTTTGGGCTTGGGCCCTAATAAATAATAATAATAATCCTAAGGAAAACAATAGGGGCTTCGCCCTTTGGGCTTGGGCCCTAATAATAATCCTTAGAAGAACAATAGGGCCCTGCGCCTCAGTGGCTTGGGCCCTAATAATAATAATCCTAAGGAAAACAATAGGGCCTTTGCCCTTTGGGCTTGGGCCCTTATAATCCTTAGAAGAACAATAGGGCCCTGCGCCTCAGTGGCTTGGGCCCTAATAATAAGCCTAAGGAAAACAATAGGGCCTTTGCCCTTGGGGCTTGGGCCCTTATAATCCTTAGAAGAACAAGAGGGCCCTGCGCCACTGGATAAATTGGTATGGGGCGGGGGGCATATACTTTGTGTGTGTGTGTGTGTATGTGTGAGTGTGGAGTGGGGGCTGGAGGCTTATGAATCCCGCCTTCTGTTCGGATCTGGACACAAGACCTCGTCAGCATCACAGGCGATGTCCTTGTGGGCTAAGCATCGGGGAAAATATCGCCTTGTGTGCCGAACCCACCCTTGGATTGATCCCACCTCACTGTCTACGCATGCCTCTTCCATTGCTTGCAGAAGAGTCATGCAGGCATTTGGTTGCGATCGTAAACTTTCCACTGCCACGCAGAAAAGAATTCCTTGACTGCATTTAGAAAGGGGCTGTAAGGGGACAAGTATAAAAGCGTGAAATGGTTTTAGTTGTTGAACCACTCTCGGACCAGAGCAGCCCTGATGTCATCTTATACACGTCTCCGCACTGGTTCTCGTCTTTGTCCTCGTCCTCTTCCACGCCCGACTCCTCTCTCTCTTTGTCCTCCTCTTACTCTGACTCTCATTGCCTCCATGCTTGCAAAGTTCTCAAAATGTCTTACCTGAGGCCTATTTGTAGTGCTAAGAGACCGATTGGTGTTCAGTTTTCTGTGCAAGTGTTTTCAGGAGTGTATGGAAGTGCCTACAATTTCCAGATGAGTGTTTTATTTTGAACAAAGTGTTTTCCCAATGATAACAGGTGATTTAATTTTTGAACAAAGTGTCTAATCTAAGAAAAGATTAGTGTGTAGTGTTTCACAATAAGTGTGTTATAGATTTGCAAACAAAGTGCAATGTTGACAATGTATTCAAGCTATGGTTACACTGTGTTTAAGGTGTGCTACAAGAAGTTTAGATATTGAGGCTTTGGTCTAAGCATTCAGTTTTAGTGTGTAAGATGTGGAGACATTGAGGTGGGGTGACATCAATTCAAGGATGGATTCAGCACACAAGGCAATATTTTCCACGATGCCTAGCCAGCGAGGACATTGCCTATGAAGTTGACAAGGTCGTGTGGCCAGATCCAACCTGAAGGTGGGATCCTGCTGATATGAAAGAGTAATTCAGATGGTTCTTGTGTGTATGGCTTTGTTGCAAGAATTTCATTTTTAGAAAGGAGTGTTAAGTTTTGATCGCAGTGTTTCATTTTGGCATAGATGTGAGGTGTTAATCTCCAAGTGCTATGTGTGAATGCCTTGTGTGAGAGTTTTGACATAATGAGCCAAATTATGCAAAAAGTGTGTAAGCAATAGGCAAAAACTGTAAGCTGCGCTCATAGACATAATACATAGACGCCCCATTGGCCTCTTTGGACTGTTGCAGCGATACGTCAACAGGTCTATGGAATTCATTTTGTGCCAATAAAAATGAACGTAACTTTTTAAGAAAATAACGAAAAAATAAATTGAAACTGAATAAAATGTCTTTGAAACTGAAAAAAAAAAATTAAATTGCAAGCAAAATGTTTGACTTCGCTTTTAATACACTGCATGTATTGCTAATTGTTTTCTCCCTTTTTATTCACTGATCTGTATTTACAAATGCGTTTCCAGAGTTTTCATTTATGCTTCTGAAGTTTTCGTTTACGATCCCAGAGTTTTCGTTTGTCATTCTGGCACAAACCTCCCGTGGGGGCGGGGCTAGCAGTGGTGTGGTCTTATTGGCTTCTGAGTTTCTGATTGACAGCTTCGCGACCTGGAAGTGAAGTCATGTCAGTGTTTTGTTGACATCTTGACATGTGCGGATCGTGTGAATCGTGTGATCGTCTTAGTTTTAGTGATATAAAGCTGGGAGTTTATATATTCGTATATTATTTTATCTGCTGCTACATATGTTGCGATGACTTCTTATGAATAGCACAGACAATTGATATAATCATCATTACCATCAATCCATCAATCATCGTCGTTATCAGGATAATGGATACTCGCGGTAAGTTATTATTTTTTAAGTTTTAAATAAATCAATAAGTACTTGCTTTTTCTTTTTCATGAGGAAAGGTATTTTAGAGCACATTTAGTGCCCACAATATTATACAACAGTGTTGTCTTGATTTAGCCCAATCATTACCAGGACCTGCTTATGCATATTACAGTCTTCGATTACATCATATTTAATGGAAAAAGGTTGTGTTTAATAATAATAAATATTTGTTCAAATACAAAACCTATTACTTACAAGTAATTATGGGAGTTTATATATAATAAACTTATATATGTTTATTTAAAACAAATTTGTGTGTGTATATATATATATATATATATATATATATATATATATATATATATATATATATATATATATATATATATATACACACACACACACACACACACACACATATACAGTTGGTACGGAAGATATTCAGACCCCCTTAAATTTTTCACTCTTTGTTATATTGCAGCCATTTGCTAAAATCATTTAAGTTCATTTTTTTCCTCATTAATGTACACACAGCACTCCATATTGACAGAAAAACACAGAATTCTTGATATGTTTTGGAGATTCATTAAAAAAGAAAGCTGAAATATCACATGGTCCTAAGTATTCAGACCCTCTGTTCAGTATTTAGTAGAAGCACCCTTTTGATCTAATACAGCCATGAGTCTTTTTGGGAAAGATGCAACAAGTTTTTCACATCTGGATTTGGGGATCCTCTGCCATTCCTCCTTGCAGATCCTCTCCAGTTCTGTCAGGTTGGATGGTAAACTCTTGGTGGACAGCCATTTTTAGGTCTCTCCAGAGATGCTCAATTGGGATGCTCATTCAAGAACAGTCACGGAGTTGTTGTGAAGCCACTCCTTCGTTATTTTAGCTGTGTGCTTAGGGTCACTGTCTTGTTGGAAGGTAAACCTTCGGCCCAGTCTGAGGTCGTGAGCACTCTGGAGAAGGTTTTTGTCCAGGATATCCCTGCACTTGGCCGGATTCATCTTTCCCTCGATTGCAACCAATCGTCCTGTCCCTGCAGCTGAAAAACACCCCCACAGCATGATGCTGCCACCACTATGCTTCACTGCTGGGACTGTATTGGACAGGTTATGAGCAGTGCCTGGTTTTCTCCACACTTACCGCTTAGAATTAAGGCCAAAAAGTTCTATCTTGGTCTCATCAGACCAGAGAATCTTATTTCTCACCATCTTGGAGTCCTTCAGGTGTTTTTTTTAGCAAACTCCATGCAGGCTTTCATGTGTCTTGCACTGAGGAGAGGCTTCCATCGGGCCACTCTGCCAAAAAGCCCAGACTGGTGGAGGGCTGCAGTGATGGTTGACTTTCTACAACTTTCTCCCATCTTCCGACTGCATCTCTGGAGCTCAGCCACAGTGATCTTTGGGTTCTTCTTTACCTCTCTCACCAAGGCTCTTCTCCCCCGATAGCTCAGTTTGGCCAGATGGCCAGCTCTAGGAAGGGTTCTGGTCATCCCAAATGTCTTCCATTTAAGGATTATGGACTATGTGTGGATTATGTGTGGCTTTCCTAATCAAGTCCAATCAGTACAATCAAACACAGCTGGATGCAAATGAAGGTGTGGAACCATCTCAAGGATGATCAGAAGAAATGGACAACACCTGAGTTAAATATATGAGTGTCACAGCAAAGGGTCTGAATACTTAGGACCATGTGATATTTCAGTTTTTCTTTTTTAATAAATCTGCAAAAATGTCAAGAATTCTGTGTTTTTCTGTCAATATGGGGTGCTGTGTGTACATTAGTGAGGAAAAAAAATGATTAATGAACTTAAATGATTTTAGCAAATGGCTGCAATATAACAAAGAGTGAAAAATTACGGGGGTCTGAATACTATATATATATATATATATATATATATATATAATTATACATATACAAATTCGTTTTAAATAAACATTATATGTTAAGTCTGCAATTTGTTGTGTGGGAGTTTGTATTGTTAGATTATAATACATCTCCTTTCTCATTTTCCAGGGAGTGGAGCAACTTTTCCATAAACAAAATTCTGATGCTGACCCAGAGGATGGAGTGGTAGTGCCAGAGATCCATGGTCCCCATCACACAATAATCTTTTTTTGTTCAGACACGTTACCTATGGATGACTGGGATCTTGATCTTCAGACACCTGATATTGTGCAAATATTTAAATTTCTTTGGAGTTAAAACAAATACAGCGGACAAACACACAAGAGGTTTTACTTTATTCTTATCAGTCTATGCTGATCTTGGATTAGCATTGAAACAGCATATGAATGTTAAGGGGATAGTTCAGCCTAAAATAAAAATTCTCATATATTGTATTCATCCTCATGCCATTCCAGATGCATATTACTTTCTTTCTATAGATAAACACAAATTAAGTCCTAAAGACACTTAAAAAAAATAAATGCACGGCGACCATTACTAATAATTCAAACTGTTTTAACTATTAACAATTTCTCCAGACCAACTGCCAGGTTATAGTCCACTTGTATCATATTGTCTCAAAGATATGGATTATTTTCTGAAAAATCTTTGTTTGTGTTTATGTGAAGAAAGAAAGTCATATACATCTGGGATGGCATGAAGATGAGTAAACGATGAGAGAATTTTAATGTTTTAGGTGGACTATCCCTGCAAAGACTAATATTGCACTCCATTACCACATAATGTACCCACCAAGTCACTGTTTTGTCACTTTGTACTGTAACAGGAACTGTTCAAAGGATCATTGTTTCATTTAAAATATAAATTAATTTTTCCAATGTATTCTATATATGTACTTATAGAATTAGTACTTATGTGCTATATATGTGCATTTTTAAGGTAATGTATATCATGAGAATACTGTTCATAACATGAATATGCAGTTAGTGTTTTGTGGATTCTGGTCTTTCCTGTCACAACATAACTGCATCCAAGACTTTCACTTTGATACTTGTGTATATGCTGTAGTGACAATAAAGAATGTACATTTATTTAAATTGATCCATATTTTAATTTACATGTTTTTTTTTTTTATAAAAGTCACAATTGAAACTGTTGATGATTGTTAAAAAAGGATTTCCAATTTTAATTGTTAGACGATAATGTTAACGAAAAAAAATAAATAAGTAAATTATCAGAATTATAAAAAATGGCAACAAGAACATTCTTTGTATGGAATATTTACTGAAATGCCTTTTGAGATCTATACCGTCTGACAGCAAGCCACGATTGTAATTTTTATATTGTTAATTCACACATTTAAGTGATAATTAATTGTGATGGTGTAAATGCATATGTCTAACAGTGATTAGTGTGATGGCCAGGGTTTCCAACCTTGATTACCTGGTTGGAGTGAGACTTTCTCAACAACTGAATATATCACTAACATATACATTACACTAGTATTCTCTTTAAATTGTAACAGCACAACCTAATCAGTCCCAACTATAAAGAATCATCAAGAATAAACAAATATTCTCCGAAAACATTGGACATTATACAATATTTTCAGTATTACGTATAACAGTTAGTAGACTTTAATTTTCTCTCGCATTTGATCTCTCACGCTTTTAAAAGCTTATGTCGACAAAGTAGCAGTAGATAAAAATCAAAAACTAAACTAATATCTTTATATCACTAAAATCTCCCTTGGTAAGGAGGTTTCACAAATGAAAGTGGCCACTTCCATAGTTGATCCCATTCCTACTGGTTTGTTTAAATCGTGTTTCATTTCTATAAGCCCTGTTGTCCTGAGTATAGTTAATGACTCTCTGCGCATGGGTATAGTGCCTGCTGCGCTCAAAATCTCTGCTGTAACACCTGTCCCAAAAAAGACTAACGTAGATTGGGACAACCTCAATAACTTTCGTCCCATTTAAAATATTCCTTTCCTTGCTAAATTGCTTAAACAAATTGTGGCTTCTCAATTATACTCTCACCTCACTTTCAACAATCTTTTCAAGCCCGTACAATCTGGCTTCCGCAAACTACAGAGTCCTTACACTGGCTCCCAGTTAAGTTTCGCATAGATTTTAAAGTACTTATGCTTACTCCAAGGCTTTGCATGGTTTAGCACCTCAATACCTATCTGAACTTTTAACTGTTTACACCCCAAGACGAAATTTCCGCTCTTCTGAATCTGGCTTTTCAATTGTTCCTTCAACACGTTTACGTTCCATGGGTGACCAGACTTTCTCTGCTGTTGCTCCAAAACAATAGGTTACTGTCGTAACCCCGGTTCTCTGAAACATCGAGTGGAGAGATCCACCTATGGGAAGGGCATCCGTACCTGACCTCTGCAGAAGCATCCAATTGCACCAAGTCTGGCTAGACAGACAGCGGCGCGCAGCCAATGCCAGGTAAGGCCCCACCCCTTACCTGGGTGCATATAGGGCTGTGCGCGCCGTTATTCCTCAGCAAGTATATTCGCTTCTCGTGCGACAAGCGGGACAAAGCTGGTGGATCTCTCCACTCGATGTTTCAGAGAACCGGGGTTACGATAGTAACCTATTGTTCTCTTTCATCATCTCGTGTTCGAGATCCACCTATGGGAGAGACATGGACAGCTCCCCGATTGCCCAATACACTCACAGTGAGGTTCTGCGAGCCAGAAAAAGGACGGTCACCCCTAGGGGCGGTGCCTGACTCGTCCCATAATAAACCACCAAGCAAACCTGATACACACACATCCCTGTAGTGCGCATACAGGACATGAAAATGCGTGAAGCACCCACATGTAAATGCACCCAGCAACCCATTGTGAAAAACATCCGGGCAGGAATGAAAATGCATGCTTGGTGACACGAACGTGTGCGGCCTGTTGGCTCGCCCTCCCCCCGAACCCTTACAGTGGTGACACTGAAAGGGAAGAAGAAGGGGAGGTAACCGGGGGCTATGAAGACCCCACCCCTAAGACAGAGTGTGCTACCGAGGGTTTGGTGACATCCAAACGGTAGTAACGAACAAACGTATGGGGAGAAGCCCAGCTAGCAGCAGAGCAGATGTCCTGCAATGAAACTCCCCTGAACAAAGCCCAAGAAGCAGCTAACCCCCACGTAGAATGAGCTCTGATGTTCTCAGGGGGCTGCACACCCCTCGACTCGTAAGCCAGAGCAATCGCCTCCACAAGCCAGTGTGAAAGGCGTTGCTTAGATATGGGACCCCCTTGGCGGGGGGGTGCCCATGAAACAAAGAGCTGGTCGCTCCTGCGGAAAACACTGGTCCTAGTTATATATGTTTGTAACGTGCGAACAGGACACAGAGCGTTTAACCTCTGATCCTCCGTAGAGGAAAAAGGTGGAGGATGAAAGGCGGACAGCTCCAACACCTCCACTGTAAATGCAGGGAAGCACTTAGGCATAAAAGCCGGGTTAGGCTTGAGAAAAACCTTATCTCCGCTAAGAGAGAATTTATTGCACGAGGGATGAACTGAGAGCGCGTGCAGCTCACCGACACGTCTAGCTGAGGCCAAGGCCAAGAGCAAAGCCGTCTTGAAAGACAGCAGCTTCAGGGAAATATTTCCCAGGGGCTCAAAAGGAATTTGAGACAGAGCCTTCAGCACCACGGAGAGGTCCCACTCAGGAACAGTTCTCCTGATGACTGGCAAGGAACGACGGGCACCCTTCATAAATCTGCAGATTAGAGGATGCTGCCCGACCGTTGAGCCCTTAAAACCCACATGACAGGCAGAGATAGCCGCCAGGTAGACCTTAATAGTGGAAAAAGACCTGTCTTTATCCATAAGGTCTTGAGGGAAACACAAAATGTCAGGAACTGAACACTGATACGATGTGAGACCACGCCCATCACACCACCCATCAAACACTTGCCACTTACAGTCATACAGGGACCGTGTGGAAACGGCCCTGGCATTCTGTATAGTAGCAACCACACGCTGGGAGAGCCCTAGCACGTTTAAGTTTGCCCTCTCACGGGCCAGGCCCAGAGAGCCATCCTGTCTGGATGTGGATGATAAATTTCCCCGTTCGCTTGAGACAATAAATCTGTGCGGAGGGGAAGGCACCATGGCTGGGCATATAACAGAGGGATTATCTCTGCCAGCCACGGCGCTTTGAGCCACCTAGGTGGGATCAGAATGAGAGACAGACCCCACTCTCTCACCCTGGCCAGCGTGGGAATTATCAGGCACAGGGGAGGAAAACCATACAGCAGCACTTCGGGCCATGGATGGGCCAGCGCGTCCACTCTGAGGGGCGCGTCCGCGTCCTTTAGCGAGAAGAACATAGGACAGTGGTTGTTTTCGCGCGAGGCGAATAGATCTACGGCTGCCTGTCCGAATCTCATCCAAATCAAACCCACTATCTGAGGGTGGAGACGCCAATCTCCGTACAGTGGGTTCCCCCTCGATAGAAGGTCCGCGCCTCTGTTCAAAATCCCAGGAACATGAGTTGAGCGTAACGACAGGAAGAACCACCCGCTCCATACTAAGAGCTTGCGAGCTAGAGCATGCAGTTTCGATGAGCGCACACCGCCCTGGCGATTGATATATGCTACTGCTGCGGTGTTGTCGCAGTGTACGAGCACATGATGTCCCTGCAGACGAGGCAGAAAATAATTCAGAGCTTTCCAAATGGTCATGAGCTCTAAATAATTTATGTGCGCTGAACGTAGTGTGTTTGGCCACAAACCGTTCACCGTTCTGCCCTCCTGGGTGGCACCCCAGCCTGTTAGGGACGCATCTGTCGTCACGACTTTCCGCAACATCACCGTCCCCAAAGGGGTTCCCTGTGCGTAAAAGTCTGCGCTCCTCCAATGGCGCAGAGCCGCCGTGCAGGCGCGCGTCACTGTTACAGAGCGGCAAAGATCGCGTAACGGGCTGAAATGCAGTGAAAACACCCATTTCATGAACGCCCTCATTCTCAGAAGTCCCAGAGGCAAAACCTAGATAGATGAAGCCATAAGACCCTGCAGTCTGAGACATGTGCGATATTGCACTCTCGCTCCCTGCCTGAACTGTGACACACAATTCATTAGAGAGAGAATGCGCTCCTGAGAGAGACGCGCTCGCATGGAGACTGAGTTCAGCTCCAAGCCCAGGAAAATCACATTCTGACTGGGTAAAAGGTTGCTTTTGTTCGCATTCACCCTGAACCTGAGAGAAGTGATGTGTGTGAGCACACGACGGGTGTCCTGCAGCACTTTCTCTTTCGATTCGGCTATGATGAGCCAATCGTCTATATAAGTCAGAATCCGCAGACCTGACATTCTCAGGGGCGCTTAGCCCGCCTCCGCACACAGACAAAAGGTCCGGGGACTTAAGGCAAGCCCAAACGGGAGGGCCGTGAATTCGTAACATGTGCCTTAATAGGCGAAACGAAGAAACTTCCTGTATGGCGGATAAATGCTTTTGTGGAAAAAAGCGTCTTTCAGATCGACCGATGTGAACCAGTCGTTCTGTTTTATGACGGGAGTCAGAGTGCTGTGGGTTAACATTCTGAACTTGTATTTCCTCAAATGTTTGTTCAATACTCGTAGGTCCAAAATAGGGCGGAGAGAACCATCCTTTTTCGGAACCAGGAAATAACGAGAATAAAAACCCTGATTTATCAAAGTGGGGGGCACCACCTGAATCGCTCCTTTTACTAGAAGGGAAGAGATTTCCTCTTTCAGGACGTGAGCGGCGCTCTCCTCCGTGTGAGAGGAAAGGACACCGTTGAACCGCGGGGGTTTCATGACAAACTGCAGTCTGTAGCCCTGCAGTATTGTGCGCATTACCCACTCGGGGGCCGAAACAGCCTGCCAGGAGCGCTGGCATGCTCGTGAGCGCCCTGTTGGCTCATTCGTAATGCAATGGCGCCCTCTAGTGGACACACTAGGGGCGGCATGCCGGGGTTCAGAGTGATGTTCTCTCCCCGCAGAGAGAGGTGATCTCTCTGCAGAGAGATGAACTCTCCCTGAAACAAATTCATATGATTTGTTAGTTTTGTTTTGTTTTTTGTGTATTTTTTTGTGGGGCACACAGGGGCCGAAGCCTTTATTGGTTGGGTGAGGGGAACAGAGAATGTGCTTTGGGGCAACACTGCTTGTGCACTTTTCCTCACAACAGACCCCCAGAACGTGGGGGGAAAAAACACGGGCGGAGCAGCCGCGGGCACAGGGCTGTCGCCCTGTGAATGCGAGAACCTCTGTCTCTTGAACGGGGGCTCGGGGGCATGACGGAAGTCTAAAGAGCTTGCAAAGCTCTGACCCAAGGTTTTGCAGCAGGTGGATTGTTCTGCCGTGGGGGGGGCTTGTTACGGGGCCTGTCCTTGCCCTGATGGAACAGTCGTCCCGGGACAGGAGGGTTAGGCATCCACGCAGGGGGCACCTGGCAAGGGGCCGCCTTCCTCGGAAGACATAACTTGAAGGCCTCATCTTCTTTCTTCTTATCGTCATAACGTTGCTGCATTAGAGCCACCGCGGGACCAAAGAGAGCCCGGCCGGGCTCGACCGGAGCGCCCGCGATGCGCCATTTCTTGCTGTCGGGGAGGCCCGATAAATTAAGCCAGAGGGCGCGCTCTCCCACCACCGAGAGCGCCATGGAACGCCCGCAGGCTTGGACAGCCTGACGGGCATTGCGGAGGACGAGGTCGTTCACCGTGACGATCTCCTTCCAAAGGGCAGGGGAGGGAGTCCCTTTGTCCAATTGCTGTCCCAAGTCGTCTAAAATTTCCGCCTGATAAGCGGAAAGGAGAAATAAAAGAAGAAACATTCAGGGCCCTGACCGCCAATGCCGACGACTTTTAGGCAGATTGATGGCCGGGCAGGCCCGTGATGCACAGCCACCGGGAGATGCGGGCGGTTTGGAGTGAGACATACCGTGGCGGGCAGCCGTGGAGATGAAGGGAGACAGGTGAGAGCAGATATAGAGCGTGGGCGACTCAGGACGCAAGAACAACTTGTAGGGCTGGAGAAAAAACTGACACGTCCGTCGGAGGCTGATCTGACGATGTGTCCTCCTAAGGACACGAAGGTGAACAGATTTTCTAACCCGAGCTGTGCAGAGATCGAGAGAAGCGAATGTTGACTGAGGAATAACGGCGCGCACAGCCCTATATGCACCCAGGTAAGGGGGTGGGGCCTTACCTGGCATTGGTTGCGCGCCGCTGTCTGTCTAGCCAGACTTGGTGCAATTGGATGCTTCTGCAGAGGTCAGGTACGGATGCCCTTCCCATAGGTGGATCTTGAACACGAGATGATGAAAGAGAACTCTGGAATTCTCTTCCCACTGAGATTAGACATGCAGACTCTCTTGGTATTTTTAAATCTTCTCTTAAAACTTATTTTTTCAGGATAGCTTTCAAATGAATAATTTTTTTTTTGTGTTGTTGTTGTTGCTGCTTTTTATGTGTTTTTATAGTTTTTTATTTCAATATATTTTATTTGTATGTTTTTGTAAAGCGCTTTGAGATGCAACTTTAAAGGCGCTATATAAAATAAAGTTTATTATTATTATTATAAAATAAGATAGGAAGCCGCTACAGTCCATCATATCTGCACGTCAAGATGTCAACAAAACACAATATCGAGCGAAAACTCTGGGATCATAAATGAAAACTTCAGAAGCATAAATGAAACAAAACAAAACATGCAGTGTATTAAAACGAAGTCAAATATTTTTGCAATTTAATTTTTTTTCTGTTTCAAAGACATTTTATTCAATTTATTTTTTCGTTAGTTTCTTAAAAAGTTATGTTCGTTTTTTATTGGCACAAAAAGAATTCCATACGAGTCCGCAATATTGTGCGGGGCAAGACTCCTCATCAAAGTAATAAAATGGGGTATTGCGGCTTTTCTGGACAAAAGGCGCAATAAAGTTTACATTTCTCTACCGATTTCAACGGTTTATGATCCAATTACGTAGAATCTCAATTTGAACTTGAAAGTTATTCATTGTCATAAGGAATTATGAAAACTCAAGCTTCTCAAGCATAGATTTGGTTTGTTTTTCAAGGTTAAAAATTGTGGTGTGGAGACATCCCTAATGTAATATAATTTAATGTACATGAAATGTGCACATCGATTTTAATTGGAAATGGCTTTTTCTGTCTTCAACAATGGTATTTCAGCTTTTTCCCTCATACTTTAGCTTTTCCTCTTGAATCACATCACAGGATGTCACAGGACAATTTCAAATGAATGTGAATATGTGGTTTTATTTTATATATGGTTTTATTCTATAGCATTATTATTAGCCCATATTATCATTATAAATAGCCTAAAAATACAATTACAGTAAATAGTTATATTATTACTACTACATTATACTATGAATAAAATAGCAGATACTATATCATAAATGGTAAAATAATAGTCAATGAATTAAAAAAGCAAATAAAATAGTGAGCTGTGAATAGTAGCCTACAATCGTATAATAATATAAGTCGTACAATATTATAATAATAGGCAGATGGAAATGCAGAGAACAGTCCACTGACAGGCTTTCTTCAGTCTTCCTTGAGGTTTGTGCTGGTTCCACTGGCTAAACTGGGGTAAAAATATTAATGAGTAACAATTAGATGACGGCCAATCAAATCACCTATCTTCGGGTATGAATCAATTTTGAGTCTGTAATTCTGACAGGAGCTGTCCTGTCAAAGTCATCTGGTTTCATTGCATGGAAGACTCGCTTGCGATTTTGATTAGTTAGTGATATAAACTATAGTATAATCTTAGACTTCACAATAATCATGTAAACTTATTATTTCTTATAGTTTTACTTTTCATAGATAACTAGCGTTGTCGTCAGCTTTTAATAGTATGACTTTGGTGGTCAACTAGCTGTAAAAATAATGTTATAATGACAAAATACAATCAGAAACAACTGTTCAGACTTATGCGAAAGGTAATTACAATTCCCCGATATGTGGCTTGGATTGTGCTACTGTTTAAAAAAAAAAAAAAAAAACTCAAAATAGTCAGGCTTCTTTTCTTCAGTCCACTTATGAGAGTTACAGCAAGTTGCACCTACAAATATGGCATCGCCGTTGACGTGCGATCCAGCGGCCAATGGGGAGTATATACATTTATTATGTCTATGCTATAGGGTATATGTCAAACGTCACATCACCAAACCGGAAAACTGGTCTCATTTCATCCGCTTGTCGAGAATGTGTTAACAGCAGTATGAACTGACGGCATATCTATGGACTTTTAAGGTAATCAGCGATTCTACGTAATTCACATTGTTATAGGTGTTTTATTATATTAAATATCTTAACCTAGTGTGAAGAAAAATGAAAAAAGCTTTTAGATATCAACCTGCATATGCGAGGGACATCACTTATCACTCCTTTTAAGTTCTCTTGAATAAAACAGCAAATTTTTTCATGAGGCACATATCCGATCTGTTTTACAGAATACGCAAGTTAAATTGGACTTAAGCCCTATTCATGATCAGGATTCAGCAGCTTCTGTGAACATAAAGCCCACCTTTGATTTGATTGCTCGTTTTAAACATTGACATTATTGAGCAGAGTTTGACCACTGATAGCTCAGATGAGAAAGTCGGTAGTCTTGGCTTTGTGCAATATCTGTAAAGCACCAAAGTAGAGTTAATAGGCAATTATTTCACAACCTTTATTAATACAGGTCGGAAAAATACCGAGGTCCGGACCTCGGGGACTTCAATGGTGGGTTCGGCCCTGCATGCAACCGACCGCGTGAGCAGCGCGCTTCATATTTGAAGACCAGAACTGTACATAATATTTGTCCCCTGAATGCAGACATGGACCAAAAAATTTCCATAATATGTATATGTGTGGCCAAATACCACTTCTTTTCCCCATAAATCTTTAAAATTATATGTAGAATAACTATGTTCACAGTTTACCATTGATTACTGATGTAATAGTAGGAATTTAAGGCCTCAGGTTAAGCTACCCAACTTTTGCCTTATAAAGTTGTGGTTGCTGGCTGTCACATCGTTTGTCTAATTGGGTTTTATGTGTCCAGAAAAATCAGAAGGTAGATATCAGAATACCAACAGTGAGATGAATCCTTTGGAGGTTTTTACAATTTTTGGTCAGACTGAAAAAAAGAAAAAAGCTTTGCTTTAACAAGCACTGTTCCATCAATCTGATAAAAGAGACCTTCAAGAACATACCAGGAAAGAGGGGAAATTATTTTGTTAAAGATGACAGATAAAACAAGATGCGAAACAGCAAAAATGAAAAGGTACTAAAATTTAATCATCTTAAAAGCCAGAACATCTTTTGACAGAAAAACACAAGAGGAAATAGTTGGTTTAGTACAATAGATTTCAGTCTGGATAGGCATAGAAATCGACCATTCTTTCCCCCACTTTTTACACTATAAAAGGTCTGTTTACTTCTGAAACAGACTTTATGAAACAGAATGGCATTAGAATATGATATATGAGCTAGGAAAACCAAGTGACTGAATACAAAATGTCACATTGGGAATGGGGCATTACTTTCTGATGAGTGCATCCATAGTTATCAGCAAAACAATATTTATATACATGTTTGTCATCTATAGACATTTACACATTGTACCAAGAATAGAAGTACAACTTATGAGAGGGAACAATTGAACTAGACATCCTTTAGAACATCTACACTTAAAGATGGTCATGCTGATAAATGGATATTGAATGTTGTCATCCTCCATGTCCTTGAACATGCAGTATTGCGCAAATGAATACTGTTAACTGATTTCTCATCCTACTTTTTCAACAGATGAGGCAAGTGAAAAGTACAGAGTTCAAGAGTTTATGGAAAAAAAGTTTTAAAAACACATTTGTGATGAAATTTCAGTGATTTTCTCCTCAGTTAAGTTTCTGAGCAGATGTATCCATGGGTTTTTAGAGGAAGTTGAAGGATTTTAAATATTGCCACTAGATTTTTAACTTAAAGGGAAATGAAAGATAAATGAAGAATCCCATGGTATTATGTCCCAGGATTCATTGTGTGGCAACTTAAAGTGTCTTATGTTGGTTAATTTTCAATGTTATGTCAATATAACCTTTACTTTCTTCATCAGCCACACGGTCAGTGATGTAAAAAATACAGCATGTCGGGGAAATGTTGAGCGGCTCTCAGTTCTACTGAAATTGCTAATGGGAAATTAGGTTTTTCCTCCGACGTTTCTGTCAACATAAAGGAAAAATAAGTTGTCACTGGTGTTCTTGCTCGCTGTGTCCGGTGTTGCTTTGAGTCAGTCAGTCAGCTGTTCCACAGAATCACTCATTGAGGATGGGAATGCTGGCATGAACCAAACAAGCTAACAGTTCTTCATTTAAGCATTCTGCAGAGAAATAGAAAAAACAATAAATACACAAATCCTATTCAATGCATTTACTACTACATAGTACAACACAAGGCCAATAAGCTACTATAGACTGAGCAACTGCTGCCCTCTAACGTAAAAGTTTGGTAAACAATCAATTTACTGATGATTTCATCATTACTTAAGTTCACACCATTAGACCCAACAATGCTGAAACACGTTGCTGGAATGTTGCTTGATAAAACCTTAAATCGCAAACAGATGTGTTAATAAACCGAAAAGAAGAATTTTTAGATGAGTTCAGCATGCTACAAGCAGCAAAACAGGTACTGCACCGAAACTCTACTTGCATTCCTTTTGCACAGTGTTCAGTGGAGAATGCTTTATCATAATGGGCACCACAATAAATATGAAATGAAACTGGCCTTACAGCTTTAACATTTCTGAACACTGGGCAAATTATTTTGCCAGAGCAATAGATCAGTCTAAGAAAAATGAGACTAAGAACGAAAACTGTACAACCTCATTTCCAAAAAAGCTGTGACATTTTGTAAAATGCAATACAAATCATGAATCTGTGGTTTGTTAATTCTCTTTAATCTTTATTTAACTAACAAAAATACAGAGAAAATATTTCCAATGTTTTCACTGACCAACTTAAATGTATTTTGTAAATAAAAACAAATTTTGATTTTAATGCCTGCAACAGTTTTAGTACCCAGCTCCATCTGTCTCTTGGAAAAACAAACTAACAAAAAAAACAGGGATTTGATGATTTTAATGGGTTTGATGTTTTTGAACTACGAAAACAGAATGAATAACTTTTTTGCTTTGAATGATCTTTTGCTTTAAATGCGTTCTCGGCAGCGTCAAACCACAACTGTTGTTGTTCAAGACGTTAAAGACTGCTGCAATAAACAAGGACTGAATATTTCACTGTACCAATGTTTTTATGGTCCCTAAAAATGTTTGCATAGCGGACAAATAAGCTGCTCTGTGTCCAAACCTGCGCTTTGTCAAATAAAGGCAGTTAAACGCAGTCAGAGTTGCTGTTGCACTTCGCCATCATCATCTTATATTTCCGATTTAATAACATTATGTGAAAAAACGAAGTACTGGTGAATTTCAATTGTCTCATTATGCTGTACATTTTGCATATAGAGATGCAAAAGATATGAATTTGCAATATACTCAAAATTATGCAACAATACTTTTTTTTAGGGCCCAAGCCACTGAGGCGCAGGGCCCTCTTGTTCTTCTAAGGATTATTATTATTATTAGGGCCCAAGCCCGAAGGGCGAAGACCCTATTGTTTTCCTTAGGATTATTAGGGTCCAAGCCACTGAGGCACAGGGCCCTATTGTTCTTCTAAGGATTATTATTAGGGCCCAAGCACAAAGGTCGAAGGCCCTATTGTTTTCCTTAGGATTATTATTATATATATTTTTTTCAAGGTTTTGGGCACTTTTGGGGCCCTTAACATGCTCAAAAACTCTTGACATTGCACACACATTGGAACCTGCGGCCATTAGGACGTCACAGAGGCTGGGACCCGGGTATGGCATGGGGGCTCAACAGACCTCATCGGCACTGACAACTTTCGTGCTCTAACTTGTACGCCACCTCAACAGGAAGTGAGCTATTATGGGTTGTTTGAAAAACACATGCTCTGGAATTTGATATACTCCTCCTAGGCGCTAAATCCGATCACCATCAAACTCGGGAAGCATGAAGTCAAGACATTGATGATGCAAAACTTCCAGTGGATTTTTGATACCTCAAACGGTTTGCATGTAGCGAGGCAACGAATTTATGGCGAGAAAACAGAAACAGGAAGAGTGTTATAACGTCTGCATACAGTCATTAATTTTTATGAAACTTCAGCTGTGTGTTCGTTGTAGGAGGCCGAGTACATGGATGTGACTATTGTGAGTCAAAGATATAGCGCCACCAACTGGCAGCAGGAAGTGTGTCAATTTCAAAATGCTTTGAGATCACCCTCTTATTTTTCCCAATTTGCTTCAAAGTTTACCAGAATAATGTGAAGACATGGCGAATGTAGAACTGTTAAAAGATCTTTGATATTTTAAACACTGTTGTCATAGCAACAGATAAAATTTTCAGATCAAAATATTTGTTTCGGATGCTTTTGAGAATCTTATGCTTCAAATTGCATGAAACTCGACACACGTCAGGATGGTCATCCAGTAGACATGGGCAAAGCCTTTAAAATGGATGTGGTGGAGGGGCTCTATAGCGCCATCTTTTGACAAAAGTTGGGGGGTTAGTTTAACCTACAGTCACCAAACTCGTTACACATTGTTCTCATTTAGCCGGACAACTTTCTAATTTACAGTCATAAGCTCCGACCAACAGGACGTCAGATATTTTGGTTTGAATGTGGATATTTTGAATAATCAAGCTCTGAATTTTTAGCTACTCCTCTTAGGGGATTCATGCAATCGCCACCAAACTTTCTGAACATGATGACAACATACTGAAATGCCAAATTGCAAACGATTATAGTATATCTCAAATAGTGTTGCCATGGCGAAGGTTTAAAGAAAGGACAAAAAAAAAAAAGGAATTAGTCTTATATTTTCAAATAACTGAAATGTTCTCACTTTATTCCAATATATAACAATACAAATAATATAAATAAACATTTTAATTTATTTCTTTGATTCAAGTTGTATGTGTAAGTTAAAATCAAGCAGATAGCTGCTCTGTGGTTCAAAAGAATTCAATGAATAACCAAATGTCATATATTGAATGAGCACATATGCCTATTTTTAAACAGGGTTGGAAGACGAACAGTTCTAACAAAAGTTTAAAAAAGGAAATTCTCATATCTTGTAATGTCATTGTTTGACTTAAATTAAATTAAGATTGTATATTTGGTAATGAACCTGGATGAATTTAAAATGAATATACAATTTTCAGATCAATACATTCATTTTCTTTAAAATGTTGTATTTTGTGATCAATTCAAGACACTAAACAATATTCTCCTCTGAATTATACACTGTTTATTGCTATATACAATAATACTAACATTGAGTAAGAAATTTTTAATTTTTCTTTAATCAATATAGTATGTTTAACTTAAAAATAAGCAGATTAATGATCTGTTTGAGGATAAGAAATCTAATATTTAGTAATAACCAAAAGATGGCACTATAGGGTTATTTTTAAACAAGGTTAGATAAAATTCTGAACAGCTTTTATAATCAATGTTTTTCCCATTCTCTATTGGCATGTATATTTAGTTATCAAAGACTACTTTTTTGTCACGTTTAGATTTTAATTTTTGTTTTTGTTTAAAATGTTGTTAGGGTTAGGTATTATATTAGGTAATATTATAATAATACAAATATTATAAATAAACACATTTTAATTGATTATTTAATTTCAGGAAGTATGTGTAAATTAAAAATAGGCCAATAACTGCTCTTTGGTTAAAATAATTCAAAATAATATTCAAAAACATGAGCACTAGAGGGAAGCATATTTTAGACAGGGTTGAGAAGACTAACAGTTTAAACAATATTTTTTATTAGACACTGTTATAAATCTAAGTATATTTAGTGGGTATTCTATTTGGATGCATATATTATCAAAGACTAATTTCTGTCACAGTGTAGATTTTATTCTTTTCCTAAAATGGTGAATCTTAGGCAACTTACAGATAAAACAGTCTGTGCCTCTTTGTCTGTCTCTCTCTCTCTGTGTGTTTAACAGTCTGGCAGGTTTAACATTCTCCCTTTTATTTCAATATATAATACAAATAAACAAATTTGAATGCATTTTTTAATTTCATAACTTATCTGTAAGTTAAAATAACTAATAAACTTTTAACTTTTATTTAAAATAATAAACTTTTGGAGTGTTGCAGCAATCAAAATCAAAATTTGTTAAAATGTACAAAATACAGTTAATTTGATCAGTGAAATCATTGGAAATCTTTACTTTGTACATTCATCAGTTAAATAAAGGTTCAAGAGAATGAATACGATAATGATCATGATCACATTCTTAAATTTACAAAATGTCCCAACTTTTCTGAAAATGAGGTTGTACATTCATAAATGAATGATGTAATAGTGATATGACAGACCTGACTCAGAGCTGCTGCTGGCTCTACAGGAGGACACAATTAGATTTCTTTTTTGCTTTCTTCTTTTCCACCGGTGTTTTCCTGTTAATTTGTCTGACCAAGTCATAGAAGATCTGCAATGTGCAAAAAATATATCCGTGAAGCACTCAGCGTGAACATGAAACTAAGGCGATACGACAGTAAAATAAATATATTATTAATATAATATATTATATAATATATTTATTTATATTAGGGGTGGCGCGGTTCACAAAACCCACGGTTCGGTTCGTATCACGGTTTTCGGTTCTGTACGGTTCTTGTTGTTATTTTTTTCTTTTAATCTTTAACACTCCAGAAATTTCCTTCAGCATATGATATATAGCATATTAGCTTAATTATTCACAATTTAGGATACAGTATTAACATTTTTGTAATGTAATCATGCACTAACTGAATTTGACTTTACTTTAAGCACATTATTGAGACCATCTCTGAGTAAAAGCTGGGTGAGATTTTGATACAGCAAGAGAGAAGACATTGATGATGACATGCTTTTCGTTTGTTTGGCAAAAAAAGGAGCATGTGTATTGTTATCTCTACAGGAACTTGTGCCTTTTTAGCACACAAAGATTGAAATTAACTTGCATTTATCAAACTGCCAACTTCAGTGTAGCTCTTACAAAAAAAAAAAAATTAAAAGAAAGAGAGGAACTCTTAAAGCTCTGTCTTTTAAACAAATCAAAATACTTTAAAGATAAATATATAATATAATGTAATAACATAAACATCCCCAATGCTTTAGTTATGGCTATTGCCCGGTCTGACTTATCACTGAGAGGTTGCTTAAATGCTGCGGACAGTAGAAGTTGTTTCCTAACCGGCTCTCTCCTGTTTGTGCTTATCGACACATTGGCGTGATGTCTTCTCAAATGAACTGTCATATTAGAAGTGTTTCCATTAGCATATCGAATGTATTTTGCACAATGCTTGCACACAGTCACAGTTCTATCTACTGTCTTGAAACATGAATCTCCAAAATGTTCCCACACACCGGATTTGAACGACATGGGCGCATCCGCCAACTCCGGGCAGCCTTCATCAGGGGCCGTTCACATATCACGCCTGAAAAAACCGTGGAAAGCGCGGCCGCGTTGCTTCCATTTTGAGCGCTTACAGTGTGCCTACGTGGGAAATAATGAATATGCGTGTGCAAAAGACGCGATATGTGAACGGCCCCTTACTCCACTTTTACTGTCTATATGTATGTTCGCGCGAAACTGTCTGAATACAGGGCTACATTGCGCATGCGTTGAACCGTGCGACGCACACACGAACCGAACTGAACCGTTCGAACGGTTTTTCATGTACCGTGCCACCCCTAATATATTAATGTGTGTGTGTGTGTGTGTATATATATATATATATATATATATATATATATATATATATATATATATATATATATATATATATATATATACATACATACACACACCCACACACAGTGGGTACAGAAAGTATTCAGACCCCCTTAAATTTTTCACTCTGTTATATTGCAGCCATTTAAGTTCATTTTTTCCCCTCATTAATGTACACACAGCACCCCATATTGACAGAAAAACACAGAATTCTTGACATTTTTGCAGATTTATTAAAAAAGAAAAACTGAAATATCACATGGTCCTAAGTATTCAGACCCTTTGCTGTGGCACTCATATATTTAACTCAGGTGCTGTCAATTTCTTCTGATCATCCTTGAGATGGTTCTACACCTTCATTTGCATCCAGCTGTGTTTGATTATACTGATTGGACTTGATTAGGAAAGCCACACACCTGTGTATATAAGACCTTAGAGCTCACAGTGCATGTCAGAGCAAATGAGAATCATGAGGTCAAAGGAACTGCCTGAAGAGCTCAGAGACAGAATTGTGGCAAGACACAGATCTGGCCAAGGTTACAAAAAAATTTCTGCTGCACTTTTGTAAGAGCACAGTGGCCTCCATAATCCTTAAATGGAAGACGTTTGGGACGACCAGAACCCTTCCTAGAGCTGGCCGTCCGGCCAAACTGAGCTATCGGGGGAGAAGAGCCTTGGTGAGAGAGGTAAAGAAGAACCCAAAGATCACTGTGGCTGAGCTCCAGAGATGCAGTCGGGAGATGGGAGAATGTTGTAGAAAGTTAACCATTACTGCAGCCCTCCACCAGTCGGGTCTTTATGGCAGAGTGGCCCGAAGGAATTCTCTCTTCAGTGCAAGACACATGAAAACCTGCATGGAGTTCGCTAAAAAACACCTGAAGGACTCCAAGATGGTGAGAAATAAGATTCTCTGGTCTGATGAGACCAAGATAGAACTTTTTGGCCTTAATTCCAAGCAGTATGTGTGGAGAAAACCAGGCACTGCTCATCACCTGTCCAATACAGTCCCAACAGTGAAGCATGGTGATGACAGCATCATGCTGTGGGGGTGTTTTTCAGCTGCAGGGACAGGACAACTGGTTGCAATCGAGGGAAAGATGAATGCGGCCAAGTACAGGGATATCCTGGACGAAAACCTTCTCCAGAGTGCTCAGGACCTCAGACTGGGCCGAAGGTTTACCTTCAAACAAGACAATGACCCTAAGCACGCAGCTAAAATAACGAAGGAGTGGCTTCACAACAACTCCGTGACTGTTCGTGAATGGCCCAGCCAGAGCCTTGACTTAAACCCAATTGAGCACCTCTGGGGAGACCTAAAATTGCTGTCCACCAACGTTTACCATCCAACCTGACAGAACTGGAGAGGATCTGCAAGGAGGAATGGCAGAGGATCCCCAAATCCAGGTGTGAAAAACTTGTTGCATCTTTCCCAAAAAGACTCATGGCTGTATTAGATCAAAAGGCTGCTTCTACTAAATACTGAGCAAAGGATCTGAATACTTAGGACCATGTGATATTTCAGTTTTTCTTTTTTAATAAATCTGCAAAAATGTCAAGAATTCTGTGTTTTTCTGTCAATATGGGGTGCTGTGTGTACATTAATGAGGAAAAAAATAAACAAACGATTTTAGCAAATGGCTGCAATATAACAAAGAGTGAAAAATTTAAGGGGGTCTGAATACTTTCCGTACCCACTGTATATTTACACACATTTTTTTTTTACTTTCGTATACTCTGAATAGTCATAACTGCATGAACATGCAAGCAAAGTTTCAACAAGCTAATGTGTTGTGAAATGTGCATACAGAAATTTTATACAATCTTACTGACCCATATAGGTAGTGGGTCAAAAGCAATTGTATAGACCAAAAATAAAAAAAAAACACTTCTGTGTTGTATGGCAGGGCTCTTCAACTCTAGTTCTGAAGCGTCTGGCTGAGTTTAACAACTTTTTTATTTTAAAAGTATGTGAAAATATAAAGTTGTTTTACCTTAAGACTTTTCCAACTTAAATTGTTTAAAAAGATAAAGTATTCAAGATTTTTAAGGCGAAATGTCAGATTATTGTAGAAGTAAAAAAAGTTCTATGAGGTTATATCTGAACTAGTTCTGTGGCAAATTTTAGGTTGATATCTCAAAAGAACTTTCAGAAAGTTTTTTTTTTTTTTTTGAGCGCAGTACCAAACTTTTTCATTAGATGACATCCATGCTTCATTGGTGACCATTCAAGGACTCTTTGATTTCCATGTATGGTTTGAGTGATCTGAAACTGTCATAATATTTATGAAGTAGACATTCTATTCAATTCAGAAGTAGTTTGGGCTGTAATGTTATTATTTGTTTTGAAATCAATCTCTAAAACCCACATTAAAAAAAAAAAAACAAAAAAAAAAAAAACCACATGGAAAGAAACAGGGCGTCTTATAGTTTGGCACCACATCACAAATGAAGAATTATCACTATTTCTCTATTGCTTTGTAATTTCTTTTGAAAATCAGTCACCAAATTTGAAAATAAAGTCTTGTATTGCAATGTGCAGCTCGACTGCAGGGCAAAATAAAAGTGGATACTATGGATGTGAAGCCATTTGCATAGTGAGTGAGTGAGAGAGGAGAGAGCTAGCTAAATCATACACACTGTGAAATTAAGTTCCACATAAAGTTTTAAAATAACTCATTTACCATCTGTACTTAAAGTACTGTAGGAAAAAGTACAGTCATGATTTTAAAATGTTGATAGCGACTTGATACCAAGTATCGGTTCTCATGACATCCCAAATATGTAATATGCTCACATCGAGGACGTTGATCTTTGATTTGGCAGATGACTCTAGAAAGGCACAGTTGTTCCACTGCCGGGCCAGATTTTGCCCCTGTTCTTTCCCCACCACCCTCTCATCATCCAGATCACACTTATTACCCACCAGGATCATCGGCACCTATAGTCAGAGAGGAGAAAAAAAACATAAAAAATAGTTGCACAAAAGGCAATTAAGTGGCTCTATCATTTGGCCATGGACACAAAGCAGTCATGCAACATTTCTGAATACATTGAAGTTTTGTGATATTTTTTCAGTCTGTTTATTAGACCATCAAAGATGAATGCCAAAAGTTACATAATTTTTTATGAACCTACCAGATACTTGTGCAGTATCTGTAATACAAGGTATTCTCAATTTTATACTTGAAGCTGTCTCCACAGTAAAGTCAGACATGGTTTACAATCAAATCAATCAACTAAAATCTAAGTACACAACTGTTAAGAAAATTATGGTAATCTCCAGGAACTCAAAAATTAAAGCAGTCAGTTAAGTTAACATTACTTAGTAAATGGATTTCCACACTAATCCAAAATTACAAAAACAAACATGATAAATGTAAACAAAAACAAAACAAAATCAACAACAACAACGAAAGATGCTTGGTTATATCTTTTGTAGTCTTGTGTTGCCAGACCTTCAGACTAACGGCAGAAGGTCTGGAATCCATAGCAGCTTGCCAAAGACCACCCAGAGGCAGTCTGACTGACATGTAAAGCAATCAATCATGTTTTGGTTCCACGCCATGTTTAGGGTTGTGAAAATGTAATATTGATGTCCCCACAGTAACAGACTGGTGTGTAAAACTTGTTTAAGCGCAGAATCAACTTTTTGGAACAGCAATTACAACAAAAATTTAATTAGCACTAAAGCCTAACAATTGTATTTACAATATGACAGTAAAAGGTTTGTTATTCATTCTCTATATTAAGATGATACTCAACCCCCTTATAGTGCCCCTTTTTTTGATTTGGGCCACTGCCCCTCAAAATTTCTGCGCACAGCCCTGACACGCTGTGTTTCCGTGGCAGTCCAAAGCAGACAAATATGAGGCACGCATCTAGCATAACATTCTAACACGGCATCGTTTCACACTGTACAAGTTTGGCACCACAATGCGGGGTTTCTCCGGAGCAGGGTTACAAAACCCTCAGTAAAATTCTGTAAAATTCAACCAATCAGATGACGACTTTGAATATCCTGAAGTGTTTCAAGTTAAGTGTGCCGTATACATCAGACGTTCAGCAAGTGGTCTGTAGGCTGAGACTAGAGTTTTTGTAGCAAGAGTGCCAGCATCTTGCAGTACTACAAGCTATGACATTACAGGGCTGGCTGTCTTGCCTGAGGTCGACAGATACAATGGTAGAGAGACAGTGGAGGACAGATAGTGAAAAATATAGACAGTGAAAGATGGAAACTGAAAAGCCACAAGAAATCAAAAGACAAAAGGAAGACCACTATTGCAATGATCTGGATGTTTTTCATAGTTATTCTTAAAGGCACAATATGTATTTTTTCATCTCTAGGGGTCGCTAAACTCTTCAAAACAATAACAAAGGCATAGTTTGATGATGCAGTGAATGAGTGGAACATGGAACTTGTCATCATGCCGATTGATCTAATAATGTTTATGGGGAAATAATGTTTATGGATGAGTGTACGACATGTAAAGCATGACTGTGGTATGAAGCTGGGCGTGGCCAAGAATCGCATGCGCGATTACTAATGATAGACTTATCAGTAGCACACGCGAGTCCCGGGGATAAAAGACAGAGGGCATTTCATTCTACTGAACTACTTGGAAGTGCTGAAATCCTATACAGGTCAGTTGATTTGATGAATTGAAATTTGTGAGGTAACGCAGCGCTGTTTCACTTAGTCTAACATTTCACTATTAAACTAAACTGCATTTGAGGGTGTTAAAAGTTGTAATTTTATTCTGGATAATGCAAGTACATAGCTGAACGAAATGTATAACTGTGCAAGTGGTTTTTGTATATTTTAATATAAAAATGTTACATATCGTGCCTTTAACTAAACAATAGGGGTGGGGCATTCACATAAGAATCGCGATTTAAAATTGATTCACAAATTTTGAAAAATCGACTTTTTAAAATATTTATTGACGTGATGTCTGGTTAAAGGAGGAGAAAGTCACCCAGGAGAGCAGTTCAGCAGCGGGACAGATTAGAGAATTGCACTTGCAACAGAGGAAGCATTATGAAGCTTACTTGACAACAGTTATCAGTAACTTAATGAGTATAAAATAGCTTTAAATAATGTTTAGTTACAAGCTTTTCTTGTGATCTTGCAGTGTACACATACTTTTTACACACAAAAGCACATTCAAATACCCGCCTATAAAAGCAAAAGAAGGGAGAGAATGAGAAAATTGATTTTGAATTGAATTGAATTGTGACCAAGAATCGATATGAATCGAATCATGAGATTCAAAAAGATTCTAGGGGTGTGTGATATATCGTATGCGATAATATCTTAATTGATGTTTTAACCATATGCCAAATCATATTAGAGTATTTCACTCATTTTTAGAACCCAATCAAAACACTGCATGTTCTGTTCACAAATTCATTGCGTGCACGTATTCAGAGTGTGGTGTTTGACAGAAGTTAAAATGAATGAAGAAACTGCGAGAGAACATATCCAAACACCAACCTCACAATCCACTCTAGATATAATTCCAAAACCTGGGTCGTCATCACTGGCATGAAGATGGTTTCAGTTGAAATATCAGATGTTAGACAAAAGATGCCGATCTGAGCTTGCTTGTCAATGAAGTATGGCTCCAAATGCTAATCCATCTGAGAGCACTGCGAGTTTGAGTTGCTTATAATGTACATCCAGATGGAACAGGATTAAATATTTTGATTAAATATTTTGACTGTTGCTATCCCAAATCGGACTTGTGACCTGTAACTCTGCCTGAATATCAAGCAAGTGTTTACTGTTGGCCAGAGGAGAACTGGCCCCCCGACTAAGCCTGGTTTCTCCCAAGCTTTTTTTCTCCATTTTGTAGGAGTTTTGGTTACTTGCCGCTGTTGCCTATGGCTTGCTTAGTTGGGGACACTTGCTTGATATTCAGCAGTGTTTTTGGTATGCCCGCATTGGCGCCGTTGTATGCGAACTGAGCTGAGCTGGACGATTACATAACTGTTTTCTCCAGTGCTGATATTGATCTTTGCAACGGAATGAATCAATACAGATATATAGAATAAGATGGACATTTTTTTGGGAGCTTAGTTTTTTGGGAGCTTAATTTGCCAATTATTACTGACTGTCTGAAATTAACCCTTTGACGCGTACGATCACACCGGTGTGATCAGTCTTGGCTGGTCCCTGGAGCGTACGATCACACCGGTGTGATTAGAACTTTCAGCGCATCACGTGATCAACTGCCAAATTCAAATGTCCTTGCGCGCGTTCTCTGGCGCTGAGCCAGTGACAGACGCGCTCAGCACTGTCAATATATCACAAATATGCAGTGTTTTCAACCACATAATGTTTATTTTAGGTTTCAGACATTTAAATGCACATACGTACTAACAAATCAATACATTTAGAGTTTGTAAAATACACACTGACGTCTATGGGAGCGGCAATAACAATAATTTCCATAATAATTAGACGACACGCTCTATTCATATCAGATACACATTGTGTAAGTAACTTTAAAGTTTACTCTCTTCTTCTCTCAGTTCACCGGCTCACTTACATTCATGTATTTCGGGATAAGTGGATGAATTCACGTGTTTTAAAACCAACAGACGCGATTCTCTGTACTGCGGGGCAAACTAACATGGCGGCGCCCACCGCGCGTATAGCTCAACTAACGCGATCATTATAAAAGTGTTTAAAGAGCAAAACACATCCACTTGCACATATTTGACAATCGGAATATCAGATATTTCATGCTATAGTCATCAAATTTGTTAATATTTTGAATAAAAAAAGAAAAATGAAATAAAAGCAGATCATCAGTCATACAGCCCTATTGTGGCTACCGTCTGTCACGTGACAAGCAATGACGCGTCACCATGGAAACAATAAAGCAATAAAGTGACACGTTCTAAATAACGGTCGCCTTGAAAAACTCACGCTGGGGGCTCAGCCAGAATATTTTAAACTTACGTGCGAAAGGGTTAAATTGAACCATAACCATTATAAACGCCCATCTGTCATTCCACAACAAAGAAATCAAAGCTGATGCAAAATAAACATTTCTTAGCGTGACTCCATGTTTACCAACCAGAATTCCATAAATTGGATATTCTCCAAATGTTATCCCTAATCCAGATATCTCCCTCACCATAATTTTTTTTTTGTTTGTTTTGTTTTTGCATTTTGCATCCCATACAATAAAGATTTTAACCAAAATTTCCTTCACTGCTGGAGTCCTGACTTATTGCCAATTTTTTAATCAGACCAGAATAGCACGGCAAATAGCACTGGAGCCATCTATTTGGTTGGTGACATATTATGAGATTATCCATTACTAGTAACGATCACAGCAAATAAAGCAGAACAATTAGAGACCAGAAGTAAAACTATTATACAGTAATTCAATGGAGCCAACCAACCCTGTGATGTCACCAGGTTCTACTAACAGTTAGTTCATGCGTTCATGACCTCAAGGCTAGATTACTGTAATGCTCTACTGGGTGGTTGCTCTGCTCGCTTGATAAACTGGAAGTATGACCATATTAGCCCGGTTCATATTAGCACTGGCTCCCTATTAAACATCGTTTAGATTTTAAAATCTTGCTAATTACTTACAAAACACTAAATGGCTTAGCTCCCCAGTAAATGAGTGAGCTCTTAAAGCATTATAGTCCTTTGAGTCTATTACGATCTCAGAATTCTGGCCAGTTGTTAATACCTAGAATATCAAAATCAACCGCAGGCAGTCGATCCTTTTCCTATTTGGCACCTAACCTCTGGAACGATCTTCCTAGCATAGTTTGGGAAGCAGACACACTCTGTCAGTTTAAATCTAGACTAAAAACGTACCTCTTTAACCTGGCATACACATGACACATTAACAATTTATGTCTTCATATCCGTTAAAGGATTGTTAGGCTGCATAGATCAGGTCAGCCGGAACCGGGAACACTTCCTATAACACCGGATGTACTCGTTACATCAGAAGAAGAATGGCTTCTACGCTAATTTTTGTCTCTGCTTATCCCAAGGTTTACCATTTAACATGATTGGTTGGATCTGGGCCTGGATGGGGAACCTGCGCCTGTGCGCGGCAGCAGCGTGGCCCTGGGGTGTCGGCGGAGACTGTGAACTAGCTCATTCCGTGTGAGGGCCTTACCGACACATCAGCCAGTGGCACAGATCCCCAACAAACCGTCCCATACCGGCGCGATAAACTAGATGGAACTGGATTAAATATTTTGACTATTGTTTCCAAATCGGTTTAATGACCTGTAACTCTGCCTGAGTATCAGGCAAGTGTTCACTGTTGGCCAGAGGAGAACTGGCCCCCCGACTAAGCCTGGTTTCTCTCAAGGTTTTTTTCTCCATTTTGTTGGAGTTTTGGTTCCTTGCTGCTGTTGCCTTTGGCTTGCTTAAGTTGGGGACACTTGCTTGATATTCAGCAGTGTTTTTGATATGCCTGCATTGGTGCCGTTGTATGAAAACAAACCTGAGCTGGACGATTACATTACTGTTTTCTCCAGTGCTGATATACATAAATTAACTAAACTTAACTTAACTATTGACCTTTGCAACAGAATGAATCAATAATACATAGATTAAGATGGACAATGACACCATTTTCTTTGGGAGCTGCTGTGCTGCCAAAATTTATTGGTCAATTATTAATGTAAAGCTGCTTTGCCACAATTTTCATTGTAAAAAGCGCTATATAAGTAACGGTGACTTGACTTGACCAATGCACAGGAGGGTTTGAAAGCACATGGAAGTGTTTGAATTTGAAAGCGGGAGCATTTGAAAACAGGTACCTATCAGCGGACTGGTCCGCAATAGATCCCTGCTTTCAAACACTCCCGTGTGTATCTGTACAAGCGCTCAGTGAATAGCGTCATTGACTATTTACAATGTTTTTGAAACATTGATCATTAAAGCCAAAATCACAGACATATGCAATGAGCACGTCAACACAATGGCCAATCAGGTGTTTACGAATACGCTCAACAGCGACAAGAGTCACATTTTTAAAATTTCAGTACCGGCTTGGTACCAAAGTCGGTACTTTTGACATCTCTAGCACAAACAGATGCATAACACACTTAAGGAAAAGTACTAAAACATTAAAAAAAAAACTATCATATGATCCATTTAGTAAATTAGTAATTTGTAAAATTAGTAATCACAAAAAGTGGCATTCCTCTGGTATTTGTAACATTAGTTATGTACATGCATAAATGTGGGAATTAAGATAACTGCAGTGCAGAATCTTTATTTCCAAGGTTTTACAGTAAATGCAAATTAATTTGATTTGTTGCATTTGAATGAGTGTCATTCAAATGAATCTGCAATAATCCAAATTTAGCTTGTCAAGAGCCTAGTGACAACAGTTAACCAGGTATTGATTGCTTAGGCTCTCCCCATCAGTGCCCACTGAAAACACCACTGATTTTAAGCCTAGTCATTACAAATGCCGGACACATCTGTGGACTATTAGATCATACATGGCATAGTCAATGGCCAGAATACTTTTTGGGGCTGGTCTTGGGCATTAAAATCCCAAGCAGAAAATGGGCCCCACTCTGGCCCTGCATGTAGCTAATAATACTGGCTTGGGCTATACTATACTATATTGAGGCTATACTACTATACTGAGAGAAGTTTAACTGAATTAGTATTCTCTAGGGGTGTGACGAGATCTCGTACCACGTGACGAGATTTCTCGTCGAGGTGAAAAGTTGTCAATAGTGAATGGGAAATAGTCAACTTTGTACTGCAGTTAAAGTGACACTTAAAGTGTTATTTGAATTTTTTATTTATATGTTTATTTTATTTATACTGTTTAATTTATGTTCAATCTGTAGAAAGAAGTTCAGTGAGATTTCTCATGTGAAATTATACAGGGCAGAAAACAATTGGTTGATTTTGTGGCAAAACATTTAACAGTGTTTACATGTTTTACTGCAAATAATTCATTAAAATAGAAGTAAAATGACATGCATTACAAGCTGAAAAGTTAGAAAAGTTAAAAATACTATAAAAATCTTGTCTCGTGAACCCAATCTCGTGTCTCGTCTCGTGGGATAGGGGTCTCGTCACACCCCTAGTATTCTCTATATTTAAAAAGGCATATGGATATGCAAACAAGAGAATAAGAACATTTTCACAATTAAAAAGTTGTTACAACACCAAAACCCACCTCTTTACATTGAATTAAAGCAAACCAAGCATCTACAACAATACCCCAGCAAGATACAGTACATTTTGACCAAGAAGTGCATTTAACCATTCATATGCAGAGCCAATTCATGGTGAAAGCTTTTCAAAGAGCATTTGTAAAAATACAAAGTTCGGAAGCAGGAGCATATTTGTCAGACACTAATCAACATAATTAAGAATGAAAATCCACAAGACATTTTATTTTTAATTAGTTATCTGTATCACATAACATGTAATTAGATATAAATCTAACAAGACATAGCAAGAAATGGCAAATAAGTATTTGAATGAATGCTGTTCCTAAAGAACACTACCTTTTACCAGCTAATACAATATGTGCTTTTCTTTGTTCTTTATTAATTTTTAAAACTAATCTTTAAATCTGTGGATATGAAGTTTTTTTTAAATGCATTATAAATTTATTTATTTATTTTTTTTTTAAAACTACATATCCAGTTATTTTATTAATTATGAATGAATTTATGTTTGTGAATGACAATGATCTATTTTCCTTTTTAAACTAGTTTAAATATTTTACTGTACAAATATGCATGTACAATCAATATGCTTTGAAATCACAATAACTACCAAATTTGCTGGAATACTGAGGGATTTTGAGCACACACAAATATACACATGCATAAGATCATTTCTAGCATCACAAACTTGACACGACAGCCTGTTTTATCTTGTGGGTTTTAGTTTTTACCTCTCACACTCAACAGTTTGTGCTTGTTAGGCAAGGTAAAGTTGTATAGCTCAGAAAAATGTTTATAATGCATGCCACTATAATTTATGCTCATACTTTAAAGTAATAATAATAATAATAATAATAAAGTTATTATATTTTTCATTCTTGTTCTGTTTGCAACTAAATTAAGGATTGTTTGTGGAGTAAGGGTAACATGTAATTACTGAATATTACTCAGTATTTTCTTAAGTATACTGTAAGTTCATGTACAGTAAAATAAAAGGTGCAAACCAGAACTTGGTGTTCAATTTGAATGAGCTGCACAACTGCACTTCTCGCTGGTTTGAGCAGTTTCAGTGCAGATGTAAGCCATCTAGAAAGATGCAGGATTCTTTCAGTTTTTCCCTTTCCTTCTGTGGCCTCAAAACAGAGGAGAAGACACAGAATCTCTTCTCACTGGGCCATTCTTTATGCACCTGAAGCATGGCATTTTTGGATTGGCGAGATGGAAAAGCTTTTAAATGTAAACAAACCAGGAGGAGGTACTGGAGAGAGCAGATATTTCAGCACAAGCCTCTGTAGAGAAACAGAACAAGGAATGTCCAGAGTTATCTTAAAACTAAATGGCCAAAGTAGGCTGGGGCAAGGATATAGAACCAACTAAGAGTGGCAGTATAAGAGCAATACAAGACCAACTCAAGTGTGGAAAAAAATGACTCAAGAGCAGGTCAAAACTGTTTCCATTTTTAATAAAATGGAAAATATCAAAATATTTAGGTTTCGTTCTACTTTGTTTCACACAACAGTTCTTAAATGCATACTTTTAATCTGCCAATGCAAACAGTAAATCTTAAATGAACAGCTATGACAGTCACTCTGAAACTACAGAAATCCTGCAGAAGAAAATTATGTTTTAGCAGAGCTGTGAGCAGTCTGAACTAAATGTGATGAAACTGGAATTGGGTGCAACAACAATTAAACTAGTACCTTAAAGGTACATATGAAATCGTGAATTAACTACAATTCTTAAGTGAAACCAGAAACCAGAACCCAAAAGAGTTAACTTATACTGTCTCAGTAAGAACAGCTGGCCTCAAACTCGTACTACTGACATACCACCATAAATGACGCACCACCATACATTCACACCTTTTAGCCTAAATACACAAACCTTTGCTGGGACCAGGACTTATAGCTCATTCCAAGCCGCAGCAGCAGCGTGATGAGAGAGAAAGCGATGCAGGAAGTGTAAAGCCAATCAAAACATTCCTGAAATGTTAAGTGGTCAAGGCTGCAAGCCACTGGGCCAGAGCTTCACATTACAAACACCTCAAAAATGGCATCCCATGACTGACATAGAACAGAGGCAAGGCAGAGGATGTTAGTTAGGATTAAAGCTAAACTCTGAAGGGCTATGGCCCTCCAGTAACTTAGTGTTGCACCTCTGGGTTAATGAATATATGGAATATTCACAATTACAAATATGATTTTGCTGGCAATATAAAGTTATGCAACAGTGATAAATTTCTATATTTCAAATCATTCACCAAATAAAATGTTTCATCGCTATATCCTCTAGTAGTTTTATCTAAAGCGAAAAGTGCTTCATTCAAGCCCTTTCAGCTCCGTGTGATTTCTCTTCTCAAGTTGAGATTTAACCTCTGAACACTTTGGCTGCACCACGACTCGACAGGGTGTTTATTTGGAGAGCAAGTTGATGCACCTCCATTTTCCCTGCATCCGTTTTGAAAGCCTTGTCACATACCTGGACAGGGCTCCAGACTAACTTTTCCACTGGTGCTACCAATTTTCTCAGTTGGTCGCACCTTTTTTTTTTTTTTTTTGCTACAACAGTTTTAATCAATGCATGCTTGATGAATAGTCGTCTTAATCTTAAATATATTAAATCACAGTGGCTGATGGCCGATATAAATCTGGTATATATGTATAATTTATATTTAGTTATTTAAATTCATATTTAATAAATTAGAAATATGAAAAGTATAAATTATAAATTATTATGAAGCTGAACTGAAGTCTGAATTCACTTCACACGGATCGACTGTTACGCACAGAATACGCGCGTTCACGCGGGTTAAACACTTCAGAAAATCTCAATTTTGTATTTGAATAAATCTGCAAGGTCTGTGAAACTAAATGTTAATTAGATATTCAGAGATTTGTTTTAATGATATAGATGTGTATTTTCTGAATGTTTAAGGTAAATGAGAAAATATTAGCCTTTAGTTTGCATTTCTGTAACTAATAATATAAAAGCAAACACTATACTTTCTCACATACAGTTTACTTACTTTCTTTGTTGTGGTTGGTCAGACAAAATAAACCAAACATTTTCAGTCGATTCACATTTGAGTCCATTTTCCCTAGTCAGTTTTTGAGTCGCTGACAGACTAACTGCGTGTGACCACTGGCGCGGAGCACGAGCATTTTCAACGCACCAGTGGTTACGCAACGAAAGCAATGATGCAGCGTTTGAATTTTTGCGACAGAGACGTGCTTATATACATTACCTTGACAACACTACTTGACATTAGCGCGGGCCAAACATTCTCTCGCGGCCATTGCTGTTGAAGCAGTGCCTTTCTACCTGTGCTCTCATCATTAGTTGTGTCTGTATGCTGGCTCATCCTTTCCACCAGCATCCTTGAACTCCAAACTTTGTTTTTTTTTTATGATTATTATTCAGCTATTAACCTTTTCATTTTTATATGGCTTAATTCCTAAATTTCCTAATTGGCGCGTTTCATCATCGAGCAATGCGCGTGTACGTTCGCTCTCTACCGGTTGATAAATAGAACTGCATGTGTCTTGCAGAAGAACATTGTAGCCGGAGCTACTTCTGTCTGTCTGTCTATGACGAGTAACACAGGTACTGTGATACTCCACAGCCGAGTCGAGCCTGGTCTGAAATAGTCAGAATATAAGCACTTATTATAGGCGCACCATAGTGATTCAGGATAAGACAAAAACATGGTTTGGAAAATGGATTCATGATGTACTCGTTCATTATATAAACTTTGTTCATTTTGAAAACAAAACAATGACGGACAGCAGCAACTGCTGATTCCTCGTTCTGTTGCACTCGCACAAATGCGACCACATCAAATTTTAACTCGCACATCCTCAAAAAAAGGTCACATATGCGACCATTTGGGTCGCAGTCTGGAACCCTGTTGGGTATACCCATGTCATAACCAACCTATCTGCATGGGTTGATTTGGTAATGTCTGGACACACAATACTTATTTGATAACTTGCAATTAATAATGCAGACAGTCTACCTGAAAGATTTAAGAAGAAAAAAAAAAGAAAAAAAAAAAATGTATGCAAGAATGTATTCAGGGAGAAAAATCTTTGATTTTCTCATTTTTATTAGCATACAAAAAGAAAGCGATAATGGCAATTTAAGCTCTGTGTAAGCAGCCACCAGATGCATTTGGTTTGTGATGAACGAGGCTTCAATAAGGCAGTGATTTGTTAAACCAAGTCTATAAAGTGCTTTTCTGTGCTTCCTCTTAAGATGAGCGTTTTCTCTCAAACTTACATCCTCTGTGTCCTTTACTCGTAGAATCTGCTCTCGTAAATCCTGCAGGTCATTGAATGTGGACTGTGCTGTGATTGAGTACACAAGAGCAAAGCCCTGACCGTTCTTCATGTACAGGTCCCTCATGGCAGTGAACTGCTCCTGAAAAGACAAAGAAAAACACCATGATGGAAAAAAGCAGAGAATAAAATTGATATTTTACCTTGAGATTTACAAGTAAAGACTTTTGTTCATCTTTGAAACCCAGAGAAAAATATTTTAAATGAAACCGGAGGTTTCTGTCCCTCCACTGAATATCCAAAACAGACCCTTTAAAGTTTTGGGTTAACTAGCTTTTTGGGTGAGGCACAGGAATGTCTAATTCTATAAAAAAAAAAAAAAAAAAATATTTATATTTATTTAAAATATATATATATAAAAACTTGTGTTTTGAAGTTGAACAAAAGGGTTTAGGATGACATGAGGGTAAGAAAATGACAATTTGTTTTTCAAATCTCTTTAAGAAGCTTTTTAGTGGGGTGCTTTTTACATTCTTTTCATCATAGAAAAAAAATCATTTTATAACACTGAAATGTAATTTTACAGCAAAAAAAAAACATTTTTCTTTATCTCTAACATTTTAATAATAGTAACTTTATTAGGTCCATAGACATCTAAAAATAAATATGCAACAAACAAATAAGTTGCAATATGTTATTGTGGAGGGCTTTCACTGTGTGATTGAGTTATAAAACAAATCTTCTTCAGAGATCTGTGTGTATGAGTGAGCAAGTGAAGAACACTACGTGAAGAAAGTATGCTTGTCCATGTTCTGCTCGGAGCGTGTGCAAAGAAAGTATCATTTCAATAGCAGATTCAAGTTCTTTAGTGGCTTATTGCACTTCATTTCTTTTTAACCCCTTAAACTCGAATCGTTCCGCCGGCGGGCAAAGTACTACAGAGTTATTTACTGAAAAGTTAAAAAAAAAATATTTTCATAATTTGTGAGGTTTTTTATTATTATTATGTACGCCAATGTGTCAAAAGCATCATATAGCTCAGGTAATCATGTGTTATATGTCATTTGAAAGGTCTCATGGAGTAGAATACAACGAGCATAATTGTTTTGGGCTTTAAAAAAAGCCCTTTAAATGGTCTTGCTACACAATCATGGGGAAGACTGCTGACTTGACAGTTGTCCAAAAAACGACAATTGACACCTTGCACAAGCAGGGCAAGACACAAAAGGTCATTGCAAAAGAGGCTGGCTGTTCACAGAGCTCTGTGTCAAACCACATTAATAGAGAGGCGAAGGGAAGGAAGAAAAAAAAAAGTGCACAAGCAATAGGGATAACCGCACCCAGGAGAGGATTGTGAAACAAAACGCATTCAAAAATGTGGGGAGATTTACAAAGAGTGGACTGCAGCTGGAGTCAGTGCTTCAAGAACCACTACACACAGACGCAGACAAGACATGGGTTTCAGCTGTCACATTCCTTGTGTCAAGCTACTTTTGAACAACAGACAGCGTCAGAAGCGTCTCGCCTGGGCTAAAGAGAAAAAGGACTGGACTGCAGCTAAGTGGTCCAAAGTTTTGTTCTCTGATGGAAGTAAATTTTGCATTTCCTTTGGAAATCAGGGTCCCAGAATCTGGAGGAAGAGAGGAGAGGCACACAATCCACGTTGCTTGAGGTCCAGTGTAGTTTCCACAGTCAGTGATGGTTTGAGGTGCCATGTCATCTGCTGGTGTTGGTCCACTGTGTTTTCTGAGGTCCAAGGTCAACGCAGCTGTATACCAGGAAGTTTTAGAGCGCTTCATGCTTCTTGCCGCTGACCAACTTTATGGAGATGCAGATTTCATTTTCCAACAGGACTTGGCACCTGCACAAAGTGCCAAAGCAAACAGTACCTGGTTGAAGGACCATGGTATCCCTGTTCTTAATTGGCCAGCAAACTCGCAGAAAATCTATGGGGTATTGTGAAGAGGAAGATGCGATATGCCAGACCCAACAATGCAAAACCTGGGCTCTCATAACACATGAGCAGTGCCACAGACTGATCGACTCCATGCAAAGCCGCATTGCTGCAGTAATATATATATATATATATATATATATATATATATATATATATAAATAATATATCAGTCTATGTGTAATGAATGAATATAATTTACAAGTTTCACTTTTTTAATGGAATTAGTGAAATCAACTTTTTGATGATATTCTAATTATATAACCAGCACCTGTATATGGGGTCTATTATGGATTCAACAGGCAGTGCTATTATAAAAAAATTAGTGTATTTATTTCTCAGGCATGCCTGAATCTTTCTGCAAAATGCTTACAGTTAAAAGAAAGTTTAAAAATGGGGGTCTTTGATCCCATGAAATACGGTTGGTTGAAAATTTAATTTAAGCATTGTCGCTTACCTCATATGTGGCGGATAAACAAAGCAACTTTCTTAATTTCTGTTACAGCACATTAATACAGTATATAACAGGGGCTGTACTTAAGAGATTTGGTTATTAACCTCAACCCCGCCTACCCACCAAAATCATTTATGCACTTCAGGTTTAGGCAAGAAGTGTACATGCCTCAGGACCTCTGCTGATAATGCAAACAAATAAAGGGTATTGTGCCGTTCTCTACGAACATTCTATGTGTTATTTGATGGTTCTATGGATAATTTGTCATAGAATGACGTTTTGTGGTTACCGTTAGGTATTGCAATTATTGTTGAGTCCTTATATGATGACGTCATATATGTGAGTCTTAGTTGCAGCAACAGCAGGAGAGCACGCGGTCGCAGCTACTATTGCTCCGCGAACTTAAGTTGTTTTGAAGGCACTTTCGGTACCGTAAAGTTTACTGTATCAATTTCTATGCATGTATATTTGTCATCGCTGCATCTATGAACGAGATGTAGATGTATGCTTTATTTGACGAGCTGTAACGTTCTTGATTGGGTTTACACTTAGCATGTGAGATAAAGGCCTCATGTTGTGTTGTGTGGACATGTAAACGCTGTATACTTATAGAAGCTTTCTGTATTCTGTTTTACAGTTTTACGATATCTCTTGGACACAGTAAAGCAAGATAAACCCCATTCCTGCGTTTGTAGACTTTGAGAATCGTTATCCGACTGCAATACTCAAGCAAGGCGTTTGAGAAAGGGCAGTACAGGTAAGAATTCTTTTTTTTTTTTTGTCCTCTAATGTAGTTGAAGTATAAGCTGTTGCTGGCTGAGACCTCCAAAATCCAGAAGTGTGAAACAGGAAGGCAGACAACACTTACTGTTCCTGCTGTGTCCAGGATCTCCAACATGCACTGCTGGCCGTCCACCTCCACTTGCTGCATGAGGAGAAGAGGGGACAATATTAAAGTAAACAGAAATGAGCTTCCATTACCTATTAGGGTTTTAAAACAAAATATAGGAGAAGCTATTGAGCAGAGAATTGCTACCTTTCTGTAGGAGTCTTCTATTGTGGGGTCATATTTCTCAACGAAAATTCCCTGGACAAACTGGACCGTCTGCAAGAGGCACAGACATTAGATGTCATATTGGCGTATATTGAAATATGTGCATGTTTGAATGTACAGTAAGTATACTTGAATGGCAATGTATAGAAATGTTAAGTTTGTGTAAACGTAGGTACTTATTAACTATATCTATACATATACATACATGTACACCCACACATATATACATGTACACACGTGGACAAAATTGTTGGTACCCTTCGGTCAATGAAAGAAAAACTCACAATGGTCACAGAAAAAACTTTAATCTGACAAAAGTAATAATAAATAAAAATTCTATGAATGTTAACCAATGAAAGTCAGACATTGCTCTTCAACCATGCTTCAACGGAATTATTTAAAAAAAATAAACTCATGGAACAGGCTTAGACAAAAATGATGGTACCCCTAGAAAAGACTGTAAATAATGTGACCAAAGGGACATGTTAATTCAAGGTGTGTCCACTAATTAGCATCACAGGTGTCTACAATCTTGTAATCAGTCAGTGGGCCTATATTTAGGGCTCCAGGTAGGCACTGTGTTGTGTGGTGACATGGTGTGTACCACACTCAACATGGACCAGAGGAAGCGAAGGAAAGAGTTGTCTCAGGAGATTAGAAAGAAAATTATAGACAAGCATGATGAAGGTAAAGGCTGTAAGACCATCTCCAAGCAGCTAGATGTTCCTGTGACTACAGTCGCACATATTATTCAGAAATTTAAGATCCATGGGACTGTAGCCAACCTCCCTGGACGTGGCTGCAGGAGGAAAATTGATGACAAATCAAAGAGACGGATAATCTGAATGGTAACAAAAGAGCCCAGAAAGACTTCTAAAGAGATCCAAGGTGAACTCCATGCTCAAGGAACATCAGTGTCAGATCGCACCATGCATCGTTGTTTGAGCCAAAGTGGACTACATGGGAGATGACCAAGGAGGACACCATTGTTGAAAACAAATCATAAAAAAGCTAGACTGGAATATGCCAAACTACATGTTGACAAGCCATAAAGCTTCTGGGAGAATGTCCTATGGACAGATGAGACAAAAATGGAACTTTTTGCTCAGGCACATCAGCTCTATGTTCACAGACGGAAAAATGAAGCATATCAAGAAAAGAACACTGTCCCTACTATGAAACATGGAGGAGGCTCTGTTATGTTCTGGGGCTGCTTTGCTGCATCTGGCACAGGGTGTCTTGAATGTGTGCAGGGTACAATGAAATCTGAAGACTATCAAGGGATTCTAGAGAGAAATGTGCTGGCCAGTGTCAGAAAGCTTGGTCTCAGTCGCAGGTCATGGGTCTTGCAACAGGACAATGACCCAAAACACACAGCTAAAAACACCCAAGAATGGCTAAGAGTAAAACATTGGACTATTCTAAAGTGGCCTTCTATGAGCCCTGACCTCAATCCTATTGAGCATCTTTGGAAGGAGCTGAAACATGCCGTCTGGAAAAGACACCCTTCAAACCGGAAACAACTGGAGCAGTTTGCTCATGAGGAGTGGGCCAAAATACCTGCTGAGAGGTGCAGAAGTCTCATTGACAGTTACAGGAATCGTCTGATTGCAGTGATTGCCTCAAAAGGTTGTGCAACAAAATATTAAGTTAGGGGTACCATCAATTTTGTCCGTTGAAGCATGGTTGAAGAGCAATGTCTGACTTTCACTGGTTAACATTCATAGAATTTTTATTTATTATTACTTTTGTCAGATTAAAGTTTTTTTCTGTGACTATTGTGAGTTTTTCTTTCATTGACCAAAGGGTACCAACAATTTTGTCCACGTGTGTAAACATATAGAGTATTTATACATGAAAAAGTTTGAGATACACTAACGATTTTGCAGGTTTGTCTACTTAAAGCATGTAGAAGTCTGTAATTTTGATGATAGATACTCTTCAACTGTGAGTGAAGGAATCTTAAACAAAAATCCAGAAAATCACATTGTATGATTTAAATAATTAAATTGCACTTTATTTTGTGATGTATTTGATCCCCTACCAACCAGTAAAAATTCCTTCTCTCACAGACCTGTTAGTTTTTCTTTAAGAAGCCCTCCTGTTCTCCACATATTACCTGTATTAACTGTACCTGTTTGAACTCGTAACCTGTATAAAAGACACCTGTCCACACACACTCAATCAAACAGACTCCAACCTCTCCACAATGGCCAAGACCAGCGAGCTGTGTAAGGACATCAGGGATAAAATTGTAGACCTGCACAAGGCTGGGATGGGCTACAGGACAATAGGTAAGCAGCCTGGTGAGAAGGCGCAATTACTAGAAAATGGAAGAAGTTCAAGATGACGGTCAATCTCCCTCGAAATGGGGCACAATACAAGATCTCACCGCGTGGGACATCAATGATCATGAGGAAGGTAAGGGATAAGCCCAGAACTACACAGCATGACCTGGTCAATGACCTGAAGAGAGCTGGGACCACAGTCTCAAAGAAAACCATTAATAACACACTATGCCGTCATGGATTAAAATCTTCTATAGTCAGCGCATGTCCAGGCCAGGTCTGAAGTTTGCCAATGACCATCTGGATGATCAAGAGGAGGAATGGGAGAAGATCATGTGGTCTGAAGAAAAAATAGAGCTTTTTGGTCTAAACTCCACTCGCCATGTTTGGAGGAAAAAGGATGAGTACAACCCCAAGAACACCATCCCAACCGTGAAGCATGGAGGTGGTTTTTTGGGGATGCTTTTCTGCAAAGGGGACAGGATGACTGCACCGGATTGAGGGGAGGATGGATGAGGCCATGTATCGCGAGATCTTGGCCAACAACCTCCTTCCCTCAGTAAGAACATTGAAGATAGGTCGTGGCTGGATCTTCCAGCATCACAACGACCCGAAACACACAGCCAGGTGAGAGATTGTGAATTTTCATCATCTTTAGTTAGATGCATTTAAATTGTGACTATGCCTCAGACACAATCAACTCAACTAAATCAACTAAGTTATTTTGAAGGCTGACATCGCTGCTGAAGAACTGTGCTACACTGCTGCCTTCAATAAACTCTTCTCCCCACAAGAACTCTGGTCAAGCTTACTCATTTTATGTATTAGAGAAATCTAATACATTGGCGAGCCACCCAAAAAGACTGCTCAACTAAATACAGCAAAATCTAACAATTTGGCGAGCCAGCCAGGAGAGACTGACAAGAAGAGAACTCACCAACTGCAACAAGAAGTGAACAGAAGAGTATTGGAGATTCTACAGTTTTTATGTTGAAGATCAACAGATCGCATCTGGGGATACAATTTATTTGAATCAACTGGATCCTGTCTCAAAGATCTTAATTTGGTGAGTGACACTTATCAGCTCTCTTACAGAACTTACTTCAAAAAGAATTTCAAGTAGACCAGTAAAATGTTGTAGTGTAGTCGCATATAGTGTACAGTTGTGGCCAAAAGTTTTGAGAATTACATAAATATTAGTTTTCACAAAGTTTGCTGCTAAACTGCTTTTAGATCTTTGTTTCAGTTGTTTCTGTGATGTACTGAAATATAATTACAAGCACTTCATAGGTTTCAAAGGCTTTTATTGACAATTACATGACATTTATGCAAAGAGTCAGTATTTGCAGTGTTGGCCGTTCTTTTTCAGGACCTCTGCAATTCGACTGGGCATGCTCTCAATCAACTTCTGGGCCAAATCCTGACTGATAGCAACCCATTCTTTCATAATCACTTCTTGGAATTTGTCAGAATTAGTGGGTTTTTGTTTGTCCACCCGCCTCTTGAGGACTGACCACAAGTTCTCAATGGGATTAAGATCTGGGGAGTTTCCAGGCCATGGACCCAAAATTTCAACGTTCTGGTCCCCGAGCCACTTAGTTATCACTTTTGCCTTATGGCACGGTGCTCCATCGTGCTGGAAAATGCATTGTTCTTCACCAAACTGTTGTTGGATTGTTGGAAGAAGTTGCTGTTGGAGGGTGTTTTGGTACCATTCTTTATTCATGGCTGTGTTTCTGGGCAGAATTGTGAGTGAGCCCACTCACCTTGGATGAGAAGCAACCCCACACATGAATGGTCTCAGGATGCTTTACTGCATGACACAGGATTGATGGTAGCGCTCACCTTTTCTTCTCCTGACAAGCCTTTTTCCAGATGCCCCAAACAATCGGAAAGGGGCTTCATCTGAGAATATGACTTTGCCCCGAGTCCTCAGCAGTCCATTCACGATACTTTCTGCAGAAGATCAATCTGTCCCTGATGTTTTTTGTGGAGAGAAGTGGCTTCTTTGCTGCCCTTCTTGACACCAGGCCATCTTCCAAAAGTCTTCGCCTCACTGTGCGTGCAGATGCGCTCACACCTGCCTGCTGCCATTCCTGAGCAAGCTCTGCACTGGTGGCACTCCGATCCCGCAGCTGAATCCTCTTTAGGAGATGTTCCTGGCACTTGCTGGACTTTCTTGGATGCCCTGAAGCCTTCTTTACAAGAATTAAACCTCTTTCCTTGAAGTTGCTGATGATCTTATAAATTGTTGATTTAGGTGCAATCTTAGTAGCCACAATAACCTTGCCTGTGAAGACATTTTTATGCAACGCAATGATGGCTGCACGTGTTTCTTTGCAGGTCACCATGGTTAACAATGGAAGAACAATGATTTCAAGCATCACCCGCCTTTTAACATGTCAAGTCTGCCATTCTAGCCCAATCAGCCTGACATAATGATCTCCAGCCTTGTGCTCGACAATATTCTCACATGAGTTAACAAGACGATTACTGAAATGATCTCAGTAGGTCCTTTAATGACAGCAATGAAATGCAGTGGAAAGGTTTTTTTGGGATTAAGTTCATTTTCATGGCAAAGAAGAACTATGCAATTCATCTGATCACTCTTCATAACATTCTGGAGTATATGCAAATTGCTATTATAAAAACTTAAGCAGAAACTTTTCCAATTTCCAATATTTATGTAATTCTCAAAACTTTTGGCCACGACTGTAGTACTATTGAGAATTTTAGGCTTGGGCCTTTTTCGTGAGTCTGTAGGAACCTTTTAAATGTTTTAGCTCATTCTCCTGAGAATGTAGGAGCTATAGATTTAAGGTTTATAGCTTGGCCCTGTTCTCTTGAGTCTGTAGGAATCATTTAAGGAAAAGGTTTGGTCCGTTCTCATGAGATTGTAGGAGCCACAGATTTATAGTACATGGTTTGGTCCTTTCTCTGGTGTCTGTAGGAACTATTTGAGACACAATTTGGTCCGTTCATTAAGAGATTGTAGAAGCAGAGGCTTGGTCCTTTCTCTTTGTGTCTATAGAAATTGTTAAAGAAATTGTTTGGTCCATTCGTCCAGAGACTGCAGAAACCATAGATTGTCTTGGGACTGATGTTGCTGCAAGAATTTAATTTCTTGACTGGGTGCTGATTCAGTTGCCATTACAAAAATTAGGAACCACAAATAGTTTGGGACTAATGTTGCTGCAAGAATTGGATATTCTTGACTGGGTGCTAATTCAGTAGCCACTATTGTAATTTTGAAATAAATGCTCTAACTAGGTTAGAAGATGATGGCATAAAGCCATGGAATTGTAAGTTTGTTTGCCTTCCGATGAAAGATACGGAAAGATCCAGAGTAAACTGTAATCAAAATTGGAACCAAATTCTGCCTTGTGAGCTAGGACTTACAAAGAATTGAAAGTCTTTTAGGTCAGAAGTTTTCAGATGAACAAGGAATAGTAGCCTGAAAATGAATGTTGTGTCTTAAATATAGTATTTAAAACTAAGCTCAGTTACCAGACTAAAAAGAATAAGATTAAACTGTTATTTAACACTGGATTGTTGGGAAATTGTTAGGAATATAAGTTGAGTCTATGATACACAATTTTGTAATTTGGAAACATGTTTGATTTGTCTGTGAATCTGAAATGGTCAGTCTAAAAGATTGTTGAGAATTCAAATCTGAATAAGCAACTTTAACAGCTCTAACACCTTTTGTTCTGTTTTACACCTCTAAGGGCACATCTCCTGTACTTGCCATGGCTGAGTCTCCTCAGAGACTACTAAATGAGAAGGCCAAGTTGTTAAATTTGCTTTCCAAACGACTGGAATCAAAAGACTGTTCTGGACAAAAGAGTCATTCCATAAGATCTAGCAGAAAAGCAGAGCAAGAGCTTCTCTATCCATTCAGTGATCTCCAAAAGAATGAGGATCAACGAAACCTTTATCTGTTTGGAGAAAGTGACAACAGTTCCACAGAGAACTCTGACACTGATGTCAATGTTAGACTTGCTCCTATAATTGTCAAAAACAGAAGGACTGAACTTGAAATTGACAATGAGGAGGAGTATGAGGAAAATGGTGAACGACAAACCTGCACTGTGACAAAAGTGGTAAAGAAATATGTTCCACACAAAACATACCAGCCAGGTACTCCAGTGCAAGTTGATAAATGGTCAAAAGATTTGCCAGATGTGCACAAACAACCACAGAAAGCTTGGCAATTTCTTCAGCGTTTGCAGAAAATATACAATTTACATCCACTAGACGGAGTGATGATTGTTAATGTGAACTTAAGGGACAATGACCAAAAGAGACTAACAGAAAGCGTTGAAAGAAGGAGTGGTGATGACTGGGAAAGCATTGGAAAAGCATTCATGCAGATTGTTGAATGGTCAGCAAAGATTGAAAGAACACAGGAAGTCAATCTCAGAGCATTGCAAACCAAAACCTTGTCATACAACAACAGAACAACGGGGTATGAAAAAAGTGAATATGCGAGATACCAAAAAGCGAAAAGTCAAGGAAAATCCTGGTACTGCAATGAAGGACACTGGGTTCGTGATTGCAAGTTGATTTTAACACATCCAAGCGATGATGAGGACAACCTGTTGAAGAGGTTTCAGCAGTTGACAGAAAAGCAAAAACGGACTCTGCTAAAAGTTTTTGAGCCGCAGGAAAACTGAAGAGCCTCTCTCTGCAGCCACAACTAGTGACATCTCATCCAACAACTGATGTACTCTATGTGTATGCAAAAACGACAAATGAAGACACCATCCAAAAGGTGAAAGCATACACAGAAGTCTCATCAACTGAAGACAAAGATGATGCACTAGTAGATGGTGCTGCTAAAGAAGCCGTAAAGGAGAGAGGTGCACAAACAGCGGCATTAAGACAACTTGAGCAAGACAGACAGCCAGACGGTAAACAGATGCAAAATGAAATGCACAAAGTAGTAACATAACTGATGGAAAATGGAGTTGAACCATGAAGACAATCAATGTAGTTAGGATGACCACATGAAAACAGAACTATGCTTCTTTGAACATGTCACAGGCCGGCCCATGCCCAATGAAAATCTAATATCTGACAGCCTTGTCCAAACTGATGAAAGACTCAGCCTGGCAGTACACAATGCCAAAAATAAAGATTTGACACCTCCAAAGGGAGGCCATCGTATGGTAATGATTCAAAAACCTCAGAGGTCACAACGAGAATCCAGGTGGAAAAGCCCACTCCAGAATCACTTCGTAGCTGACGGAGCAGTTAAGGTGCAAAGTAAAGAAAAGTGGATCAACGTGAGCCAGTGGGATTTGAAACATCTGTTCAACATAGTTTTTAGGCTCTAGCTTGTCGCCTGAGGACGAAGACATAAACATGCAGCCACTGATAAACACAGTAGTGTCCTGCCAATATTAAACAGGGATAGTTTAAGGAACAGTTAGGAATTCTTTTAAAATCTTTTCCTTAGCAAGATACGTTTCCCTTTTCTCTTTTGTGTGATTGCAGGTGTTCCAGCCTTCCAGAGGACGGCCAAAGACGTCCAATGCCTAGACCACACTGCACTGGCCACCTAGCTGAACATGCCTGAACGTCCACAGAACACAACACTGTTCACCACTCCCTCAGGATCACAATGTCAAAATAAGAAAGGACTCAAGCATTCAAGAGAATGCAGACTTCATCATGAACACTTATTCTGTCATTATCTTAAGTAATGGAACCTGTATGCAGCATCCTGTGTACATGATTTATGAAAGTTTGTTTTATGATCAAAAATGATCAAAGGGGGATTGAAAGATTGTGAATTTTCATCATCTTTAGTTAGATGCATTTAAATTGTGACTATGCCTCAGACACAATCAACTCTGTCCTTGATGCAATCAACAGTCTGTCTGTAAAGGTGTCAACCAAATGGCCTACAGAAACTGAATAACAAAGAAACAGTTTGCTCAGAGTAGATTGCAGGGTAGATCAACCTCCTCTAGGAGGTCCTAACAGTTTTCTATTGTTTGTAGCCCTTTTGTCTTCATGTATAAAGTTGTCTCACTGACAGAACTTTGGGTTAAGTTATTTTGAAGGCTGACATCGGTGCTGAAGAACTGTGCTACACTACTGCCTTCAATAAACTCTTCTCCCTACAAGAACTCTGGTCAAGCTTACTCATTTTATGTATTAGAGAAATCTAATACATTGGCGAGCCACCCAAAAAGACTGCTCAGCCAAATCCAGCAAAATCTAACACAGGGCAACTAAGGAGTGGCTCCGTAAGAAGCATCTCAAGGTCCTGGAGTGGCCTAGCCAGTCTCCAGACCTGAACCCAAATGAAAACCTTTGGAGGGAGCTGAAAGTCCGTATTGCCCAGCGACAGCCCCAAAACCTGAAGGATCTGGAGAAGCTCTGTATGGAGGAGTGGGCCAAAATCCCTGCTGCAGTGTGTGCAGACCTGGTCAAGAACTACAGGAATTGTATAATCTCTGTAATTGCAAACAAAGGTTTCTGCACCAAATATTAAGTTCTACTTTTCTGATGTATCAAATACTTATGTCATGGAATAAAATGCAAATTAATTACTTAATCAGATAATGTGGTTTTCTGAATTCTTGATAAAAATGACAGACTTCCACACGCTTTATTAGTGGGCAAACCTGCAAAATCGGCAGTGCATCAAAAACTTGTTCTCCCCACTCTGCATACATACACCCACACATATACAGTGGGTACGGAAAGTATTCAGACCCCCTTAAATGTTTCACTCTTTGTTATATTGCAGCCATTTGCTAAAATTATTTGTTAATTTTTTTCCTCATAGTACACACAGCACCCCATATTGACAGAAAAATATCACATGGTCCTAAGTATTCATACCCTTTGCTTTGACACTCATTTTTAACTCAGGTGCTGTCCATTTCTTCTGATCATCCTGGAGATGGTTCTACACCTTCATTTGAGTCCAGCTGTGTTTGATTATACTGATTAGACTTGATTAGGAAAGCCACACACCTGTCTATATAAGACCTTAGAGCTCACAGTGCATGTCAGAGCAAATGAGAATCATGAGGTCAAAGGAACTGCCTGAAGAGCTCAGAGACAGAATTGTGGCAAGGCACAGATCTGACCAAGGTTACAAAAAAATTCTGCTGCACTTAAGGTTCCTAAGAGCACAGTGGCCTCCATAATCCTTAAATAGAAGACGTTTGGGACGACCAGAACCCTTCCTAGAGCTGGCCGTCCAGTCAAACTGAGCTATCGGGGGAGAAGAGCCTTGGTGAGAGAGGTAAAGAAAAACCCAAAGATCACTGTGGCTGAGCTCCAGAGATGCAGTGGGGAGATGGGAGAAAGTTGTAGAAAGTCAACCATCACTGCAGCCCTCCACCAGTCGGGCTTCATGGCAGAGTGGCCTGACAGAAGCCTCTCCTCAGTGCAAGACACATGAAAGCCCGTATGGAGTTTGCTAAAAAACACCTGAATGACTCCAAGATGGTGAAAAATAAGATTATCTGGTCTGATGAGACCAAGATAAAACTTTTTGGCCTTAATTCTAAGCGGTATATGTGGAGAAAACCAGGCACTGCTCATCACCTGTCTAATACAGTCCCACATGGTAATGGCAGCATCATGCTGTGGGGGTATTTTCAGCTCCAGGGACAGGACGACTGGTTGTAAACGAGGGAAAGATGAATGCAGCCAAGTACAGGCATATCCTGGACGAAACCCTTCTCCAGAGTGCTCAGGACCTCAGACTGGGCCGAAGGTTTCCAACAAGACAATGACCCTAAGCACACAGCTAAAATAACGAAGGAGTGGCTTCACAACAACTCCGTGACTGTTCTTGAATGGCCCAGCCAGAGCCTTGACTTAAACCCAATTGAGTATCTCTGGAGAGACCTAAAAATGGCTGTCCACCAACGTTTACCATCCAACCTGACAGAACTGGAGAGGATCTGCAAGGAGGAATGGCAGAGGATTCCCAAATCCAGGTGTGAAAAACTTGTTGCATCTTTCCCAAAAAGACTAATGGCTGTATTAGATCAAAAGGGTGCTTCTAAATACTGAGCAAAGGGTCTGAATACTTAGGACCATGTGATATTTCAGTATTTCTTTTTTAATAAATCTGCAAAAATGTCAAGAATTCTGTGTTTTTCTGTCAATATAGGATGTGCTGTGTGTACATTAATGAGGAAAAAATATCAACAAATGGCTGCAATATATCAAAGAGTGAAAAATTTAAGGGGGTCTGAATACTTTCCGTACCCACTGTATATACACACACACATATACAGTGGAGTAAATAATTATTTGATCCCCTGCTGATTTTGTAAGTTTGCCCACTTATAAAGAAATGAGGAGTCTATAATTTTTATGGTAGGTTTATTTTTATGGATAGAGACAGAATATCAAACAAAAACCCCAGAAAAAACACTATGTAAAGGTTATAAAATGATTAGGATTTGACCAAGTGAAATAAGTATTTGATCCCTTACCAACCAGCAAGAATTCTGCCTCCTATAGGTTGTTAATGTGCCCATGTCGAACACAGATTAGTCCCGTCACTTTAAGAAAGTACACCTAATGTCAGATCGTTATGTGTATAAAGGTAACCTGTCCAACAGAATCTATATCTTCCATTCAAACCTCTCCACCACCATGGGCAAGACCAAAGAGCTGTCAAAGGACATCAGGGACAAGATTGTAGACCTGCACAAGGCTGGAATGGGCTACAAGACAATCAGCAAGAAGCTTGGTGAGGAGGAGACAACTGTTGGTGCGATTATTCGAAAATGGAAGAAATACAACAACCATCAATCGCCCTCGATCTGGAGCTCCATGTAAGATCTCGCCTCATGGGGTAAGGATGATGAGAAAGGTGAGGGATAAGCCCAGAACTACATGGAAGGAGCTAGTAAATGATATCAAGGCAGTTGGGACCACAGTAACCAAGAAAACCATTGGTAACACTACGCCGCAATAGATCGAAATCCTGCAGTGCCCGCAAGGTCCCCCTGCTCAAAAAGGCACACATACAGGCTCGTCTGAAGTTTGTCAATGAGTATCTAAATGATTCAGAGAAGGCTTGGGAGAATGTGCTGTGGTCAGATGAGACCAAAATTGAGCTCTTTGGCATCATCTCAACTCACAGTGTTTGGAGAGAGAGAAATGCTGAATATGACCCCAAGAACACAATCCCTACAGCGGACCAAAATCCCTCCTGAGATGTGTGCAAACCTGGTGACCAACTACAAGAAACGTCTTACCTCTGTGCTTGCCAACAAGGTTTTCTCCACCAAGTACTAAGTCATGTTTTGCTTGGGGATCAAATACTAATTTCACTCACTGAAATGCAAATCAATTTATAACCTTTATATAAATGTTTTTTTCTGGATTTTTTGTTTGATATTCTGTCTCTATACATTAAAATATACCTACCATAAAAATTATAGAACTAATTAGCAGCCCGTATGCTGAAGTTTTATGTAGTATAATTTCACAAAGCTAAAGTCAGAACATTTGTTTTTTGCTTCAAATGTTAAAAATTATGCAATCTAATTTAAATCAAAAGCGGCTCATGCTTGGGATTGTGATTAAAATGCAGTGGTTGCCTCTAATTTTAAAATGGTACAGCTAGCTCAGCTTGTAATAGAGGAAATAAACATCTTGTACTCATGTAAAGAGGCTTTTATTTGCATTCTTTTCAATTCAATTAGGATGTGGTCATCAGAGTGTAGCTGCTCATAGGTTTGGTGAGAAAGGGATGGTATACTGTACTGTACTGTACTTACCAGGGCTGACTTGCCCACACCACCAGAGCCCAACACCACAAGCTTGTATTCACGCATGGCAGGGTCTCTTCACCAGACTCCTCAGTGCTACAAAAACAAGATAAGAAGAAAATGAGTAGGTCACTGGTCATATGGATATATAGTAGTTTGTGTCTGCGGTGTAAAAAGTGTCCTGGATCATAGCTCATGGGTGGGGGACATTACAAGCACAACCGCTTAAACACAAAGCAGCTGTGGGTTCTGAATGGAACTGTGCAGTCTGGAGCCAGGAATGAGACCTGCTAAACTTAAAGAAATCATATGTAAAAACAAGACTGGATAGTTTTCACTGTATAAATTATATATAGAAGAATAAAGTTACAAAAGTTACTATCAAGGGCTTTATAAGACTATCTGGACCAAGAGAGGACTAGTCTTTGAGAACGCAAAAGGAAAATATAGCTGCAAGCAGCGATGATGGGCCCAAGCCCGGTGGCACCACCAACCAGGTGGCTTCCAGGCAACTGTGCACAGCGGGAGATAGGCATTTAAAATGGGTAAATATATAAGGACTAAAGGTCAAAGTTATTTGAATTCACATTTACTGCAGCAGTTGGTCCCCATCACAAACCACAACAGACATATCTATGAGATCATTTAAATTTAGATTAATTTAATTTCATAGGATGCCATGTGTCACCTTCAAGTAGGGCTGCAACTAACGATTATTTTAATACTCGATTAGTTTGCTGATTATTTTTCCAATTAATTGGATAAAAATCCGATGATTTTCTTTCTTTTTTATTTTATTGACAAAAAACACAGTATTGCACATCCTGCCCAATGTCCTTCAAACAAATGTGCAAACTGAATGCTATGAAAACATGCAGTGCTTAATTTCTAAGACCATCTGTAACAGAAAAGAGAACACAAATATTTTAGGGATCTGACAAAAAATCATTATTCACATGTCCAAAACACTTTATATTTTGTTTGGCCTCCTTTGGCTTTCATTCTTGCTGGCATTGATTTATATGTACTTTTCCACAGTCTCTGTTGTTATTTACTGTAATTGGGCATCTGAAAAAAGTGCTATACTATTTTTTTCTGTCTTTCTTGTGAAACAGTAAATTCGAAAATTCACGACAACAATATTTATATTTTTGCATTAGAAATACTACTGTGACTAAACTGCTTACACATACTGGTGGATTAACTATTACAGAAACATAAAAATGATTTTGGTAATCATTAAAAAGTAGTGTTAGTTTAGGGCAGCTGTGGCACAAACCTTAGCTGTGGCAGTGGTATAATAAATTTAAGCACTGTATATAGTGAATATAGTTTAAATCTCTACTAAATCTCTACTTTCTTTTAATCTCCATTAAAAAATAAGGTGACAAAGAGACTCAAAAATACTCAGTGTTAACCAACAGGCAAGAGAAATGTTCAGCAGGAACACACACATAACCTCTTACTGTAATTTCTTTATCCTGTGTAAATAATAGAAACATCTTACATTTATTCAATTAGTTACTAACATTAAATACTTGAATGACATACAGACTTCTAAAACCTAAATTGAACTTTCAACAACAGATATTTCAGCAAAATGAATATTTTTGCACCGAATGTGAATCGTCTCCCCCTCTACCGTGTTCCGTCTGTCTGATGCGGGCACGCGCGCTGGCACTCATTCAGTTACGTAAAGTTTGAAATTGAACGCAGATGGAAAAAAAATGGAAAATGGAAATGCTCGCATGAATTTTAAACATTTACTTATAAGGACATAGCAATAGAATGAACGTTTTGCACTGAGGACGCGCGCACATCTGTCAAGTGCATGACAGATCAAGCCATGTTAAACACGGAGCTAATGTATTATCTCAAAGAGTTCTCATGTTTTGGGCAGTTTGGTTTACGCACCTTTACCGCAGCAGCTCACTCTGTTTCCTTCATTGTTTTATGCATTTTGTCCATAGAAATGTGTTATTCATTGCTGTAATTTGACAAGACTGGTGGAAGGTTAGCATGCACGGTGGGCAGACCCGACTAATCGATAATGACAATAGTTGATGATTTTCATCGATTATTATCGATTTTATCGATTAGTTTTTGCAGCCCTAATTGAGGGATTTATATTGTTCATATCGATATTGGAATTGTATTGTACGGACCGAAATTAAGAAATATATCGTGATATAATCTTGTAGCAAATCTTGTCTATGGTAGCAAAAATAGTTATCACCTTTAAAAAAATAACGACTATCGTTTACATTGTTTCGCCACTAGGTGGCAACAAATGTGTTTGTCATTTAATCACTTATTCAAGAGAATGTAGTACTGTAATGTATGATGCTTCTGAAATAAAACTCAAAGATGTCATGAATTGTTTTAGTAAATATGATTCATTTTATATATCATGTATGAATTAACTTTTCCCCATGGTGTTACAAAGCAAACAAAGCAATTGCAATTCCACAAAAAAAAAAATATATATATATTGTATCAACACCAAAGTATCGTAATTGCATTGAATCGGGAGACAGATATATCATACCAGCCCAATTGTCTGAAGGCAGAAAAAGCATGTTTGTACAGTAAAAAAGAAAAAAATATCCCATATTGCCCAGCCCTATACCACATCCTTTGCTCTTGAAGGAAATATATCTGATTGAAGTCACAAATCTCATTAAGAGTAATAGAACTACTGCCACCTCTGGAAAACGCTGATTCAAGTTTTACCTACGTAGGTCCTGTTAAAACATGAGTCAGTATGAGAAACTTAAACATTTCCCCATCCCCCTCTTCTCATAACTGAAAAGACATATTTGGCAATGTGGTCGGACTTCCGTTTTTCAAGCTTAAGAGATGAGAAATAAGCTATTATTTAGCAGCATAAATATTAGCATATTTAATGCACGGCTCACATCAATGTTATACAATTTACATAATCACTGTCTTTAACAAAATCCGCTTGTAAAAAATAATCATTATTATATTCAAACAAAGTAAACCTAATTTTATGTTAATCATTGCAACTCTGTAATAATGTTAAGATGGAGCCTGGAAATAATTTAAAATTCTTGGCCCCGCCCCTTCACCTACCCTAAGAAAAGTTCTGAATACTCCAGGCAGCTGCTCAGACACAAGTAGATGAAGGAAAGGCCTGAAACACTTAACTAAATAAGATCAGTGTCATGAAAAACCTGCTCTTCTATACTGAACACTGTCTTCTGTCAGCATTTCACTTTTACCAAGAAAAGAGGCATCTAATAAAGGCAGACAGATCTTAGCATTTGAAGATGGTGAAAAAAAAAATGATGAAATAAGATATTTAACCCTAAACTTCTATCAAAATGGCACTGTCATGGTCCAAGGATCAGAATCTGCTCTCAAAGTCTTCATTGAGAATTTTGAACAAATAAAAACACTGGTAATGCCGGATGAAGATGACAAAAAGCACGTGAACACGGATGCCTGCCCTGGAAAATCAGCCCAAAAGATGACAGCAACTGTGATTCCATCTCCAATGTCAAGAATGAAAGAATTTTTCACTCCTTGAGGTAGAAGTAGTGGAGCTAAAAGAATTGATACTGTCCCAAATGAAAGACAACAACATGGAACAGCTGACAAACGACAAAGAATTCAAGACAAGAGGTTGAATATCTGAAGAGACACAGAGAGGAAATGTCAGAAGAACTTCAGCAAACTAAAGATGAACTTACTGAAGTAAAATCAACTTTAGGAAGAGGACCAACAAAAGTTAGACAAGAAATGCAGAAGGAGCTATCTGCCTTGAAGTCAGAACTCCGCACCGAAGATTAACTCAACCATCTAAAATAAGAACTCAGTTTTAGCACCTAAAGAGTCTACTAAACCCTTGATGTGTCCAGGAATAGGGCTGCATGTTTTAATCGCACAATACGAAAAATAACATTAATCGCGTTGAAGTTCATCGCTTAAACGAAATTCTTAGTGATATTATGAAATCCCAAAGGCTGCGATTATTTTTTTTACGTGCAGCTTGTCAATGAAATATGGCTCGAAATGCTAATCCATCTGAAATCACTGCAAGTTTGAGTCGTTTATGATGTACATTTGAAAAAGCAACTCGCGTCAAACATCTTTACAGACATTAGAAGCATTTATTAACATCTTGGTATTGAGATTCTGCACAAGCGCACCCTCTGGCTTTCAGATAGAGAAGCATTTACTACTGATCTCAGAGCCATACAGCTCTGACAAGCTGCACATTAAATAAATCGCAGCCTTTGCCAAATCGAGTGCAATTTAAACGCAATACATCGTGCAGCCCTAGCCCAGAGATGCTCAGAGAAAATCCTCAACCTGAACAGCTTCCAGTGGAGGAAGAATCTCACTGCTTGACTGAACATCCGAGATCCACAGCTCCCCTGCAGAGGACCCGAGAGAAACACACCCTCTCATCCTGACTGATTCAAGTGTGAAATACGTCAATAATAAACTTCTATTCCAAAATATGAGAGCAAAGAAAATCCGGTGCCCAAACACAAGAAGTGCTTTTCAGATCCTATCTGAGAGGAACCAGAATGAAAACTATAAGCACATCATTATCCACAGAGGGACAAATGATTTAAGGGCCATGAAAGGGTGGCTCCATGAAGGGACATGTGGACACAGGACCTCCGTCACAACACAAGAGCTATGCAAGCGACAATAACTATCCGTCCTCCAGCAAAGTCCAGAACGGCCACAGGACCACAACACAAGAGCTAGGCAGCGGCAGTTCAACAACCACAATACACTGCAGCTGCTTAACTCAACCAGATAAGACATCTACTCTAGACTGAGGACATAACCTGCATAACTCTCTCACACACACACACGATATAGACATCTATTTTTCATTAGACGTTGTGTCATAATAATGAGAATTTACATTGTCAAATAGAATGAGGATATTGTTGTTCCTTCATTAAAAAAAATAAAATGTGGCTGTGACTCAGTCAGAAATACTGATATGGCACAAAGTCAACTTGAAAAATTTGATTAAAATTGTTAAAATTGAAAAAAAAAAAAAAAAAAAAAAAAATCATCCATTTGGCTTGAAGTGAAATCTGTCATATCACAGTCTAAGCTTTACCTCTGTGCAGTCTATATTCCACCTCAAGACTCTCCCCATTACCAAGAGCAAAGCTTTCAAAAACTACAGACTGGCATCTTACACTTTCAGTCCAGAGGTGATATCCTCAATTGCAGAGATTTAAACAAGAGAAATTGATAATGTAAATATTGTAGACAATGATCGCATACTTAATGACACCACGTTTCATTCCTCCTCAAGTATCACAAAGAGGAACAGCTATGATAGTTTAGTCAACATTTTGTTAAAACAATTGGTAAAACTTTGTAAAGGTTTAAGAATATACATCATTAATGGCAGAACTAAATGAGATACATTAGGTAGATGTATTATTGCTCCAGATTAGGAACCAGTGTGGTTAATTATTCAACAACAGAAATTGAACCAAACTTTATCACTGCATTCACACAGTCTGACCTCAGCTCCCGATTTCCGATCACTGCCAAACAAGTGCTTTATCTGAAACCACCATGTAAAAGGACCAAAACTTCCCCACTCGAATCTGAAAAACTGTTTCCTTTGAATCCTGAACTAAAATGGAACCAATCCAGCACTGAACAATTAAAAGAAAACATGAACAATCCTACTATATTAAAAATGCTGGATGACTTTATGTCCACTGATTTCACCTTAGATGGTAATGGGATAAATTTAGCAAGAAAAAAAAATTACATATTCAAAACATTGGCAACTCTATGTAACATTACACAACAACACAAACATAAAAAAAACAAACAAATCAACGGACAATAAGAATGGATGATTGGTTTGATGTTTGGTTACTAGCTCATCCCTCGTGAAGGCATTACCGATACGACAGCCAGTGGCACAGATCCCCAACAAACCGTCCCATACCAGCATGATGAAAAAGATCTTAAACTAGATGGAACCGGATTAAATATTTTGACTGTTGCGATCCCAGATCGGACTTATGACCTGTAACTCTGCCTGAATACTGGCCCGCCGACTAAGCCTGGTTTCTCCCAAGATTTTTTTTTCTCCATTTTGTTGGGAGTTTTGGTTCCTTGCTGCTGTTGCCTTCGGCTTGCTTAGTTGGGGATACTTGCTTGATATTCAGCAGTGTTTTTGGTATGCCTGCATTGTTGTATGTGAACTGAGCTGAGCCGGACGATTACATTGTAACAGTTTGAGAAACTGTTGTCATGGTTTTCTTGTGTTTCCTCTTCCTCACCATGAGGGGGGCGCTAGTGAGTTATATGCAGGTAGGAATAATTGCTGTTTAGCTAGAGAAGGAGTCAGTCTGCTATGGAGAGGTAGGAATGGCTTAACAGGAGTAACAGGAGCGGGTGAAAATCAGGTGAGCAATTTTGTAGCCCAGTATAAGTAAATTATGTTTTTGTTCATGTCATGGTGTATTTATTCACTATAATATTGTGAATGTTGTTCTAATTGAACATATTGTTTATTATAAAGGGGCTTCATAGTGAGGGACTACCGCTAAGTGGACTAGCGTGGTACGCTAGTCCCACATGGTTTGGCCTTTCCGAAAGGCAGCATGGTGGTTTTAACGATTTAATTCATGCTGGGTCAGCGCTGTGATGTTGAAGGTGCAGAAAATGCCACAACCTGTGTGAATTCCTGAAGATGGACAATGGTTCACAAAGATTACTTATATTTATTTTTGGGGATTTAACAAGCTGTGGATTATATTTTATTTAGATTTTTTTTTTTAACCTTAATTGTTTGGATTTTTGTCTAACTTTCTGCTTGTGGAATTGAATGGACTTCTCGCTAATGTTTTTTGTTTATTTTTATTTTTTTTTTCTTATCAGAATTGTTTTTCTGGGGTTCATAATTGTTTATATTTTGTGGTAATTATTGCACTACTATTTATGTAAGATGTTCAATTATTAATTCACATGAATATAACACCTTGCATATTTTTGAAGTACTTTTGTTGTTTGGTTATTTTACACACCTAGTAAGGTAGGAGACCCGTTTTTTTTTTTTTTTTTTGCTTTAATATGAACAAACAGCGAATCCTCCCTAGTATAGATATGTAGCCTAGGCTTTTGCATGACAGAGCAGTGGTTATAACATCACTGTTTTCTCCAGTGCTGGTATACATAAATTAACTAAACTAATAACTTGATCTTTGCAACGGAATGAATCAATAAAAATATATAGAATAAGCTGGACAATGTCTTTCTTTGGGAGCTGCTGTGCAGCCAAAAAATATTAGCCAATTATTACTGTAAAGCTGCTTTGACACAATTTGCACTATAAAAAGCGCTATATAAGTAAAGGTGACTTGACTTGATGAATGTGCAAGTCTTTCTAACAAAAAGCACAAAGATCCATCCAGCCAAACATTACGGCTTACTTATTCAGACTATCTGAAAAATTACAAGAGACTATTGTGGAACAAAAGAAAAATTTTAAACCAAAATTGATGAATCAGTAGATCAGAACACTTTCTGGAACACACACACATATATATACACATATGCATATTATTAGACACACATTAGAGCTGCAACTAACGAATATTTTTTCGACTAGTCGACAACTCTAACGATTATTTTTATTTAACTTTTTAAGCTAGTGATTTTTTTACGTAAGAAGTTAGAACTAATTTAGCAGTTCATTGAGGTGTAGAAACACTGGGACACGCCATTATGTAATAATACGATTTGATTTTGATTAAAAATAAACCACTTATGTGTGGTCGTCCAGTGGTAGACATTTGAACTTTAAAATGAAGAGTGTCAAAGACTTTCTATACAGTCTTAAAAGGAACTTTGATAGTGTTCAAGCCATTGAACAAACGTCTCCTGAACCATGTATTTTTCCTCTTGTGCTGTCTGTAATGCAAGGAGACCTGTGATTGGTTGTCAAGCCAGCCAATCAGAATTTAGCAGCCTCATCTCTGATTGGCTGGAAGTTTGGCACATTGTAACGCTGGTTTGTGTTGAGCAGGTGAGCCGTCGGCGCTTAGCGAGCGCGCAGGGCTGGTATCAGGAGCGCAAGCAACTGAAACCTTGCACGTGCGAAAGAGAACGTCTGCGCACATCCAAACAAACTTCTTTGAAATGCAAAACTGATTCGTTCATTCTAAATATTTTCTTTTTTGCAAGACGAAGATTTTCTCCTCGACTCAGTTCACGCGCGTGCGAAATGCCCTTTTGCACGCTCAAAATATGATCTTGCGGGCGCAAAAATTTGGCAGAGATCCAATTCCATAGGTGGTACGCCATTTCGGTTTTGCAAAGGGAACAAAGGACCATTTTATTTGGCCTCGGTTTAAAGTATTCCCATACTTTTGATAATCGTGGTCTAGGTTTTTGTGATAGAATGGAACTTTCTCCATTCCCAGGGGCAGAAGCCGCCATTACGCGAGATGAATGTAAACGGCGCGTCGTTGCAGCAGTATTACACATACATTCATACATACATATATATTTTGATCACGTTTCCAGTGAAGCTGAACTGAAGTCAGAATTCATTTCACACGGATCGACTGTCACGCTCAGAATACACGCGTTCACGCGGGTTACAAACACTTCAGAAAATCTCACTTTTGTATTTGAATAAGTCTGCAAGGTCTGTAAAATTAAACGTTAATTAGACATTCAGAGATTTGTTTTAATGATATAGATGTGTATTTGCAGAATGCTGAAGGTAAATGAGAAAATATTAGCCTTTAGATTGCCTTTCTGTAACAAATAATATAAAGGCAAAAACTATACTTTCTCACATAGTTTACTTTCTTTCTTTGTTGTGGTTGGTCAGAAAAAATAAACCAAAACCTTTCAGTCCATTCACATTTGAGTCCATTTTGCCTAGTCAGTTTTTGAGTCGCTGACAGACTGCGTGTCCACTGGCGCAGAGCGCGAGCATTTTCAACGCACCAGTGGTTATGCAACGTAAGCAATGATGCTGCGTTTGAATTTTCACGACAGAGACGTGCTTACATGCATTACCTTGACAACACTATTTGACTTTAGCGCGGGCCAAACATTTGTCTCTCGTGGCCCCCTATTGAGGAGCCCTGGTCTAACCCATTGCTGTTGGAGTAACTTAGTGCCTTTCTACCTGTGCTCTCATCATTAGTGTCTGTATGCTGGCTCATCCTTTCCACCAGCATCCTTTTTTATTATTATTCAGCTATTAATCTTTTCATTTTTATATGGCTTAATAACTAAATTTCCTGAATTCCTAATTGGCGCGTTTCATCATCATTGTGCAATGCGCGTGTACATTCGCTCTCTAGCGGTTAATAAATAGAACTGCATGTGTCTTGGGGAAGAACATTGTAGCCGGAACTACTTCTCTCTGTTTGTTTATGACGAGTCACGCTGGTACTCCGCAGCCGAGCTGAGCCTGGTCTGAAATAGTCCGAATATAAACACTTATTATAGGCGCACCGTAGTGATTCAGGATAAGACAAAAACACGGTTTGGAAAATGGATTCATGATGTACTCGTTCATTGTATAAATTTTGTTCATTTTGAAAAAAAAGTTACGCACCGCAGCAGCTGCTGATACCTCGTTCTGTTACACACGCGCGCGAATAACATGATCATGCACTCGCACAAATGCGACCACATAAAATTTTAACTCGCACATCCTCAAAAAAAGGTTGCATATGCGACCATTTTGGTCGCAGTCTGGAACCCTGCTTTGTAAAAACCCAGTCGGCGAAAGATTATCCGTACGTGCATCTCCACCCTGTCTCCTCTCTGAAATCACCATATATGAAGCTTACGATGCCTAGTTTTACTATGCATAACCTCATCTGCATATCATTTCCATGCATGTTTCCATCCATGTGACACTATTAACACCGTCAAAAGTACAAGACATTGGGAAATATTACATACAGACTATAATCAGAATCCGAATCAGAAAGAGCTTTATTGCCAGGTATGTTTACACATGCTAGGAATTTTTTTTAGTGACAGAAGCTCCACAGTGCAACAAAGTGTTTTAAGTAAATGGTGTGTAATAGTTTTGTGTGTCCCGTGTTTATCAATTGTTCATGAGGTGAATTGCTTGAGGGAAGAAACTGTTCTTGTGTCTGGTCGTTCTGGTGCTCAAGGCTCTGTAGCGTCGACCAGATGGCAACAGTTCAAAGATGGAGTGTGCTGGGTGTGAGGGGTCCAGAGTGATCTTCTTTGCCCTTTTTCTCACTCTGGATAAGTACAGTTCTTGGAGAGTGGGGAGGGTTGTACCAATGATTCGCTCAGCAGACCGGACTACTCTGCTGTAGTCTACTGAGGTCACTTTTGGTAGCTGAGCTAAACCAGACGGTAATGGAAGTGCAGAGGATGGATTCAATGATGGCGGAGTAAAACGGTTTCAGCAGCTCCTGTGGTAGGTTGAACTTCCTCAGCTGGGCCTTTTCCACAATGGACTCAATGTGGTTGTCCCACTTCAGGTCCTGGGAGATTATGGTGCCCAGGAACCTGAATGACTCCACTGCAGCCACAGTGCTGTTCATGATGGTGAGTGGCGGGAGAGCAGGGGGGTTTCTCCTGAAGTCCACGATCATCTCTACAGTCTTGAGCGTGTTGAGCTCCAGGTTGTTAAGACTGCACCAGACAGTCAGCTGTTCAACCTCCAGTCTGTAAGCAGACTCGTCACCATCCTGGATGAGTCTGATCAGTGTGGTGTCGTCTGCAAACTTCAGGAGCTTGACAGAGGGGTCTTTAGAGGTGCAGTCGTTGGTGTAGAGGGAGAAGAGCAGTGGGGAGAGAACACAGCCCTGAGGGGCTCCGGTGCTGATGGAGCGGGTGCAGGATGAGAATTTTCCCAGTCTCACTGCTGTCTGTCTGTCAGGAAGCTGGTGATCCACTGACAGACAGAGGTGGGCACGGAGAGCTGAGTTAATTTGGGGTGGAGAAGTGATGGGTTGATGGTGTTAGAGCTGAGCTGAAGTCCACAAACAGGATCCTCACATAAGTCCCTGGTCTGTCCAGATGCTGGAGAACATAATGCAGTCCCATATTGACTGCATCATCCACAGACCTGTTTGCTCGGTAAGCAAACTGCAGGGGGTCCAGTAAGGGTCCAGTGATGTCCTTCAGATAAGCCAGAACCAGTGATTTTGGATTTCTTTGGGACGGGGATGATGGTGGAGCGTTTGAAGCATGAGGGGACTTGTAGTTGGTCTTGTGTGTAGCTGGTGATGACTTTCAGACCTTTCCACACTGAAGCTGTGTCATTAGAAGAGAATTGATTCCGAAGCTGATCTCCTTTTCCAGTGTGTATTTGGCCTGTTTGTACAAGACTCTGTCCCCATTTCTGCGAGCATCTTCTTTGGCCTGACGGAGCTGGCTTAGTTTTGCAGTGAACCAGGGTTTGTCATTATTGTATGTTAAATGAGTCCTAGTAGGAATGCACAAATCTCACAGAAACTGATATATGATGTCACAGTCTCTGTGAGCTCGTCCAGATCGGTGGCAGCAGCTTCAAAAACACTCCAATCAGTCCATTCGAAATAGGCTTGTAAGGCCCGCTCTGTTTCGGTGGTCCATCTCTTTACAGTCTTTTCTACACGTTTAGCTGATTTCAGTTTCTGCCTGTAAGTCGGTATGAGATAAACTAAACAGTGATCAGAGAGCCCCAAAGCTGCCCGTGGGACAGAGTGATATGCATCCTTTATTACTGTGTAACAGTGATCCAGTGTATTACTGTCCCTGGTGGGACAAGTAACATGCTGTCTGTATTTTGGAAGTTCACATGTGAGAATCGCTTTATTAAAGTCCCCGAGAATGATTAGAACAGAGTCCGGATGTTGTTGCTCGTTCTCTGTGATCATATCAGCGAGTAACTGTAAAGCCGAGCTCACGTGCGCTAGCGGTGGAATGTAGACGCTCGCCAGAATGAACGAGCAAAACTCCCTCGGCGAATAGAACGGCTTGCAGTTAATGAAGAGTGTTTCAAGATCTGGACAGCACATCTTCTTTAACACAGTTACATCTGAACACCACATTTCGTTGATGTAAAAGCACGTCCCACCGCCGCGCGATTTCCCCGTTGATTCAGCGTCGCGATCTGATCTAAACAGCCGAAAGCCTGGTAGACTTAACACGCTGTCCGGAATGGCATCATTCAACCAGGTTTCCGTGAAGCACAGAGCAGCAGAGTTTGAAAAATCCTTGTTTGTCAGGGCGAGCAGAAGGAGTTCGTCCGTTTTTTTGGGTAGAGAGCGAAGATTCGTCATATGGATGCTAGGCAGCGCCGTTCTCAATCCGCGCTGTCTGAGCTTCATGAGGACGCCGGCGCACTTACCCCGTCTGCGCGTCCTGAAGCGTCTAAACAGCATTGCCGCTCCGCGACTACAACATTCAACAAAACGTCTGAGTAATCGAAATCCGGAAAAAGAGTTTGTGGTGTGTACTGCTGAATGCTCAGCAGTTCATCTCTGGTGTAGCTGATCGCGTTTGAAAAACAAAAAACAGGAAAAACGAACAAAAACAGTACAAACACTGGAGAGCTAAGCACTGAGGCTGCCATCCGCGGCACCATCTGCCATTTGAATCTATAAATGCCATTTGTGCCATACATATTACTAAAATTCATCTAATATCCTTGTTGTTTTATAATAAATATATCAAAATATCCATAAAAACAATTGTAGCTATAAAATAGCTACTTCTCAGATAAAGTTTTTAGAATAGAGTTGATTTATTAATTTCCACCATACAAATAGTATTTTAATGGTTTTAAACAATTCAAATCAAATCGAATTTATGCAGTTTTGCTGATAAGGTGAACAAATCTTTTAGGATGTTTAGGCTATTTTAGTGGATAAAGATATAGGCCTACTTATTTATTGCAGTGCAAATATTGTCTGACGCGGCGCTTTACTGACAAAGTATTTTAAAAAGGAAACGTATAAATCTTACCGTTTTCTTCAAGTTGTATCCTTCAAATACAATGGTATTATTCATAATTGTTTAAAGATGCCTGTACACGACAGCAACCGCTCCGGCTGCGGTTGCACAGTAAGAAGATATTATTGAACCTGTTCAAACCAGACAATAGACCGTTCGAACATCGAATCCAGCGGTGTCTTTCATTATATCGCAGTAAGTGTGCATAACTGATCATTGCTCTCGCTAGTTTAAAGAGGACTTATTGTGCTCATCACTCCTCGCTGTCATTAAAACAGCGTGTCACAGGAAAAGTGATCAAAAGTAGCACATCCACTATCTAAATCCATATCATTTTTGTTTATTTTCTGCGTAATGACTTTATGTAATTGTAGGGCTAATCGCCATTAATAAAAGTGGAATATTAATGTAAATGTGTATACCAAAACGAAAACAGAGTTTAACATCCTTCTGTTTATTTCATTCATTTATTTTATTTCACTTTTCTCACTCTAGTAAAAGTGTTCGTACGCATGGGTCAGAGTCTGCGTGAAAGTGCGCAAGTCCGGTCAAGTTTGTTTTTATAAATCCCATCGTTTGCGTAAGAAGTGCTGTACGCCTCTTTCGTGGCATGTTTTGTGTGTACACAACGGTTATAAATGAGACCCGAGGTCTTGCTGTCCCGCACAGCTGAGGGTCTCCAGCAAAACCTGTCCCAGCTAGAACAGTACTGTCACAAATGGGCCCTGACAGTCAATCTGGACAAAACCAGAGTCATGGTATTCCAGAAGAAGGCCAGATCTCAGGGAAACAAACACCAGTTCACTTATAAAGGCTAAATTTAAAAAATGTAGCAAAACTTCAGTAGAAAAATTACAATTAGAAATTGGCAAAAACATCTTAGGGGTTCACAGAAGCACATCAACAACGCCTGCAGGGCTGAAGTAGGCTTGTATCCGCTGAACATTGAGATCCAGAAGAGAAGTGTCCAGTTCTGGCATCACCTCCATCAGTCTGATCCTGATTCAGTCCAATATAAAGTCCTCCTCACCAATGAAACCTCAGCACAATCTCATCCTCTAAACACTCGCTCTCCAACTTGTCCATCAAACTCAATTCCAAATTGACTACAGCTACAACCCCAAAAGTATTAAAGAAATTTACAAATTTAAAAGATCCTCATGATGAATCACTAAAATCCCATTTTGAACTCCAAAATAAACTCTAACGTTACTCGACTCTAAACTGAACCACTAAATTGGCAAATTATCTATTAAACAATTTAAAGAAAGACAAATCCTCTCCAAATACAGATTAAGTGACCATGATCTAGAAATAGAGAGGAAGACAATGACAAACATGGACAGAGAGAACAGAGGATCTGTAGACACTGATCTACAATAAAGCGCATGAGACAATTTCTACTCATCTGTCCTAAATATCAAATGTTTCTCTCCAGATTTGAAACACTGATTCCATCATTCATTAAACTGAGTTCATACTTGAAAAGGTAAAGAGGGTAGCACAGCTGCACTAGCTGCAAAATATTTGTTAGCCATTCACAATGGAAATGGTTGACTCTCTAGAAAGACCTGCTTTATTTATTCATTTACTTAGCTGGATTTATTT